>CABFOW010000837.1:172360-200413 GCA_902141385.1 Timema californicum | reverse complement strand
AAAAAAATAACGAACGAGCCGTGATGTAGCCGCCGAGTAAAATGTGAGAAAGAGCTTTCAGCCTTCCTGCTATCTTTCTGGCCAGCCAAACGAAAATGCTAGTAACGCCACTGTTCGAGGCCACGTAACTCTCAAAATCGCTTTCTAAGTGGCCTTAGCACACGACCACCGAAGCTGGTCTCAATATAGCCGCAAGGGTAGGCTCGTAGTAATTAATTGCTCATCTTGTGTGATGAGTTTGCTCAAGATAATTCACCGTCGTTATAAAACAGCTATAAAAACTTTGTTTTTTTACTTCAGTCTAAGATATCTCTGAGGTGGACCAAACACACCATCCGCACGATTAGATGAGAGCAGGTGCAAGTGGTGGTATCCCTGTGAAACCTTGGCCGGGAGGATCTTTTAGAAAAGTTTTTGCTGTTGACATTGATAACATACTCTACTGCAAGGGTCTTCTACCCGCGGCCCGCTGACTCATTAAAGATATATCATTATTTCAAGAGAGAAAATTACCAATTCAGATTCATATTATAAATAATTAAATAATACAATATTTTAAATTATTTTATAAACTAATTTTGCCTTATACGTAAAGAAAAAAAGAATAACGTTTTTGTTTAGATTTACCTTGAACAGAGAGGACTCCCAATTGGGATCTCTTACCGCCACACCGCACATAAGTAAAGAGACTTTTCGCAAAGATTTACCTTGAACAGTTCTAGTAGATAAGGGAGAGACTATTTTGGGTGTTCGAACGTAGTTGGAAATGTTCGCGTTTGTCCATCGCCGCTGAGACACTCGGGACGCCAAAAGAAAAATGGTGTGTGTTCAGTCCTAATATTGTCGGTACAGTATTGCGGCCCTTGGGCCTTAAAAGGTTGAAGACCTTAGCTCTACTGCATAGTAAAGAGTTATTTAATAGGTTTTGATAATATCTACCAAAAGTGACAGAAAACAACAAGAACATTTCCAAGTTCTCGGTCACTATTCGGTTTTCAACGAAGCGTTAGCGAAGAATTTGACCGAAACGCGCGCGATGTGGTGGTATAGCATTGATTTGTCCTGCGGTAGATAGAAACTGTCGCAATGGCAGCTCCCTCGATAATAACATGGTGGATATCTTCTCCTACTTCGCTCCCAGTGGACTGACGTGACTCCTCTTATGACATTTGACAGCACTCGTGACGTAACTCGGGAGTTATGTGACCTTTGTTTTGAAGGGTGTGTTTACCCACCTCCAGTTTAAGGAAGGTATATTACATTCGAGAAACTCAATTTTTATTCAACCACATATTCCAGTGTAGTTAAATGTCGGGTAGCCCGGACGGGTAGTATTATTCAGTGAAGATAATAATTTAAAAACTATGATATCGAACGTTTTTAGGTGATCAAGGGGTCCCAATGTCTCGGACAAAGTGTTGAAAATCACGGATTTAGTCAATTCGTTGAGTAATATTTTCACCGAATGCTTATATATATTTTCCAAGGGGATAGTGATTTGATTTAGGTCAAGGCATAAGATAATTTTAATATATTATTCATTCTATCATAATATTCATTCTGACTTTATAGCGTATGATAAATATTAAGCCTTTTGTCTTAGGTTAAGATAGTTTTTAACACGCTTACGCATTTATAAATTTACTTTGGTCTGTCTGACATCCTAGCTCGGCGAATAGTCTTTCTCATAACATAAGTGTCCCGAATATAAAAATATCTTATGGCAAAAATGTACTACAGTAAAATTAAGTTTTTTTTCCATTTTTCTAGGTGGTAAAATAACTCATGTTGGTTTCAGAACGAAACAGAAACCAAAGTTCCCGGGGTAACCGCGCAATGCATTACGTGGTTACCTCGGGAAACGCTTTTCATTGCATCAAACAGACAAGGGAAAATCTCTTGAATTTATTTCTTCCAAAATAATTTTTAATCAATGAAAAGAAAATTCAATCGATAATTTAAAATGCCCACTTTGAAGAGCACATGTTTATGCACATGAGCTACTAATTTTAAAATGCCAGCCCTCCACGTGCAGACAAACAAACTTTTCAATATAGATTATTTATTTATATAAAGTGTAGACCTACATAAAGTATTCGACATTTTAAAAAATCTACGTAATTGTGTCCTTTGTATAACCAGTGTTTCCCAAACTATGCCACGGTTCTTAGGTGTACACGACATACCACTTGTACTAAGTATGACATATTTTTTGAAAAAGCAAGTTTGTTATTAACACGCAGATTTGGACTTGATGTAATTTATTTTTATAAGCCTTTGTTTTCTACTGTAACGGCTTTGTTTTAGTTTAACACTTGGGGCTTTATTAAAATTTGGAGTAATCGCTTATACGACTTTGAAACTCAAGTTCTTAAACTGTGGGTCGGAAAAAAAATTCTGAGGACTGCAGCAAACATTGACACGCGTGAGTAAATTAAATATTAATTATTTGAAATTCTAGTATATACGCTACAACCGTTCCTTCTATATTTGTTTAGTTTATTGCAGAAATAAACGTCCGGCATATTTACATAAAGTCCCTTGTTTATGTGCATATATTATAAAGTTTGTAAATTATATTTAATAAAATATAACTGCAAGTTCGCATTTTTTTACAAGGAAATGTATTATTTAATTATATTTCTGATTTGATCCAAAATACACTAGAATAATAATAAAAAACACTTATTTTTACCATTACTGTACAATTCTCTAATAATTTTATCTTGTGAAACGGGGGCAGGAATTTAAAATATGCTTAAAGTGACTGTGTTTTAAAAGAAAGCGGGTATTGATTTTTGTTTTTTATGTAAAATTGGAAAGGGTACTTTGGTAATGTCATGATCCTGAAAGCTTAAAAAATACCGATGTAAGCATAAAAAATAGTTTAAACGTGAACAGCGCTTTAGAAAGTGCAATTGATGGTTGAATGTTGTTCTATTTTTAGTAAATGAAACAACATTGCTGTAGGTCAAGTTGGACAAGCTCTGTTGACTCTGGCACGACAGTTGTCAGNGTGAACAGAGCTTTAGAAAGTGCAATTGATGGTTGAATGTTCTATTTTTAGTAAATGAAACAACATTGCTGTAGGTCAAGTTGGACAAGCTCTGTTGACTCTGGCACGACAGTTGTCAGCAAGACGGGAGAGATGTCACGACGTAATCAATTTATTCGCCGTGGGTCATGGGATCAAGGTCGCTTCGTTATAGTAAGGTCAGAATTATTGTTCACTGTTTAACTGAAATAGAACTAGTTTTTTTTTTAATGATGACATCTCTCGTTAAAAACTGATGGTGTACCTTAAGTGTGCCTTAAGTTAAAAAAATATTGAAAATCGCTCGTCTAAGGCAAATAGACTGAACTGTTGATGACGGGAGAGGTCGGGGTTCTAATCCCAGTCGAATGTACTGAGACTATTTTTTCCTAAGAGTTTTAAACTATCTCGCAAATGCAGAAACACTTCCTCAAAATTTTACCTTACCCTTCCCAAACATATAAGAATAATAGTTTTCTACATACAACCCCAAAGAATAAAAACAAGCCGAGAATTCACGATTGTTTAATGTTTTATCACACGTCGTTCATTCTGAACTTTCTGAACTATACAACCTCGAGAAGGTGACCTAGTCCTACTAGTTCAGTTGGAAGAATCGTTCGCGATCTCTCTTTTTTTATTCGCTCTTGTTTTTTGTCTCCCCACTTCGTCTTAACTCCTCATTCGCTTATTTACTAACTACGCAAATGGTTTTAGGGATTAGCGGGTGGTAGAGATGTGAGACGGAAAATTTTCCAAAAGGAAAAATTTTCTATTTCTGTAAATTAATTAATTTTATGAACTGATTAAATGGATAATAACAATAATAATAATTAGTTGTAGTGATAGTAGTATTAGTAAAGAAACACCTGCTTCGGTGACCGCACGGTCCAACGCACTACTCTCAATAGACTAGACTGCCGATGACAGGGTGATCGGAGTTCGATTCCGGTCGGATGTACTGAGGTAGGTTCTCCTAAATGGTTTTCTAATCTCACTCCACGCAAAATGCAACACAGGCTGGGTGTGAAGATTTAACAATAAGAAAGTATTACGTGGTTTATGGATGACCTCAACGGACACTTGGAAGGAATCTACTTGGGCGTTTGTGGTCCGGCCGCTTTAATAATCCCGCATTTACCTTCAGGAGTGAACTTATTGAAATTAATGTAATGTTAAATTTAATCTTTCAAACTCCCATTTTATAATTCATTCATGACCTAAGTTTACTCGGATGATAGCTCAAAAAGTTACTAGAAATAGTCCTTAATATATCCCTACGTCAACAGCTGACATCACTTTGGATAATTGTTATGAAAACAGATGGTAATATATTAATGTGATAGTTAACCACAGTAATTTGGGCCAATATTATTTATATATTTATTTGAGGTCGGACACACAGCTTATTTATCATTTTATTCCACTTAAAAAAATTATTATTCACAGTACTTCCACAAAAGGTCTAACGAAAATAAATTAAAAATGGCAACCGATTAATTCAAACCATTTGGTTGAACATGACGGAAACAAGTTTTTTATAATGATGCACCCACGCAGTGGATAAAAATATTTTATTCAGTTAAATATTTCAAAATACGATAACATATTCAAAAAATAATGTATTATGTATAAAAAAATGACAACAATTTTCTCTTTTCCAAGTATATACGATGCCTGTATAAACGGTATTGATATATGCTTTATATTACACATTGTCGATAACGTTCCAAAACAAAGGATAACTACTTTTAGTTATGTTTAACATATTGTTTCGAGTTGGACAAAGAGAAATTGTTAAAAGTAATGAAATAGTAAGAGAGAACTTAAGTTTACGTTATTTTAAATGTAAAATATAACAGATAATTAAAAAACCTAACATTTGTAACAAAACAGTGATCTCTTACAAGTGTTGGCAACCTAAAACCTAAACATATAATTTTTGAACTGTTATCCAGGTAAAAACCTATTATGAACAGACTCTAGAGATAAAAGATCCTGGCAATCATTTGTTCGCCTAGTGCCTCTCTCTTTCCACCCTCTCTATTTTCTCTCTCAAGGAGATAGCTTTATTTAATTTATCTGGTGAGGTCAATTTATTTTCCGTCCAGTGACTATGCGTGTGTCATAACGGAACGAAACACGAGTTACTCTGCCCTCCAGGGTCTTGTAAAGACGGTTTCCTGTTTCCTCTGAGTGGCCAGGCAACTTCTCTCACTCATAACTCATCTAATCCGGTTGGTTCTGTCCTTCCTGTCGTCAGCATCATCGGAGTCTTATTCTTATTGCGCCCACGGGCAACCGCATCCATCATTAACCAGGAACAAACGTGTCTCGCTCTCTCTTTCTTCACGAGGCTTCTGTACAGAGCTGCCGACAAGAACGAAACAAATTGTCTTTCATCGCACCTCAGTCCGATTTTTCCTATGCATTTATCCGTTGGTTTGTACGAAGTATTTATTTAATGAAACAATCAAGATGTCGCAAATTGCAATAAATCGAGCCCAATCTATCTTTGTTTTAGCTTGGTCTCAAAAACTGCACCTCAACGTCGGGGGAATCTTGTAAGAAGGACCTATTATCAACTGTTAGTTTTTGTGTCAAAATCGTAAATCCTAAAATAAAAACACAATATGTATTGTAGCATGGTTTGAGAAAGTGAAGCTCAGTTACATAAATTCTGAAAAAGTAACATTAAATAGATTATGTTATGCTTTCATGTGCACTTTTAGTTTTGCCAAGTATTTTCATTTATTTATACGTAAATTATTGTGATCTGTAGCTCTCAATATTGATATATATTATCAGTAAGTAAAATGTTATCAATTATTACCGCAAGAATAGTGTATTTTATGTAGTTTCTTCCTACTATATTATGGTACGAAGATTTAATCTCAACTAGACACTTTTGTTTTTATTATTCTGCGTTGGTGTCGGGCTTATTTAAAGTTGTTTATTGGATGGATCTCAGTCCGATTTTTCCTATGAATTTATCCGTTGGTTTGTACGATGTATTTAATTTAATGAAACAATCAAGATGTCGCAAATTGCAATAAATCGAGCCCAATCTATTTTTGTTTTAGCTTGGTCTCAAAAACTGCACCTCAACGTCGGGGGAATCTTGTAAGAAGGGCCTATTATCAGCTGTTAGTTTTTGTGTCAAAATCGTAAATCCTAAAATAAAAACACAATATGTATTGTAGGATGGTTTGAGAAAGTGAAGCTCAGTTTGTTCTTCACTGACATAAATTTTGAAAAAGTAACATTCAATATATTATGTTATGCTTCCATGTGTACTTTGTTTTGCCAAGTATTTTCATTTATTTCTACGTAAATTATTGTGATCTGTAGCTCTCAATATTGATATATATATATTATCAATAAGTAAAATGTTATCAATTATTACCGCAAGAATAGTGTATTTTCTGTAGTTTCTTCCTACTACAATCCTACTATATTATGGATCTAAGATTTAATCTCAACTAGACACTTTTGTTTTTATTATTCTGCGTTGGTGTCGGGCTTATTTAAAGTTGTTTATTGGATGGACTTCCTAATAGGATTGAATGCATACTAATGAAAGACCAGACCACCATCACCACTGCCTTGTCTGCAAGTAAGAGTTTTCAAAGGTCTCTGCCTACTAAAAATAAAATGTTTTATGGGAACGTCAGTTCTGAAGCTTCGTTCATAACCACTTCATCGTCTTTATAAAAATGAATCTTTGTTTGAGTATGGCTAGATCTTTGTCTCGGACCATTTACTTTTGATCTATAAAGCATAAAATTAAATAAAGGTTTTTAATCCAAGACGAACCTTTCGCTTTAATTTGGCGTGAACCATTATTTTAAAATAACAACCATTCTTAAATGACGTGGTATTCCAGGACGACTGGAAAGCGTCTCAAGTTCTCCGACAGACCGTCCTCCTTGGCAACTTAACTTAAGGGGTAGAGATGACTAGGGTAGTTGAAAGAAAATATGTCCGCACTAGCATGAAGAGATGTGTAAAAATAAATCGTCGAAATGTATGTACAGTAGACTCGCAATTATCCTAGGCTTCGTGCTAACAGAGGCACGCATTCTGTCAAAGTGTCCAATTTGTTAATTGTTTAATTTAGCTTAACTCTATAGTTTAATTAATT
Source organism: Timema californicum (assembly GCA_902141385.1). Classification (NCBI taxonomy): domain Eukaryota; kingdom Metazoa; phylum Arthropoda; class Insecta; order Phasmatodea; family Timematidae; genus Timema; species Timema californicum. The sequence continues at coordinate 193,235 of CABFOW010000837.1, read as the reverse complement.
TAATACTTCGTAATGTAATGTGTGTTAATAAATTAATTATTTGAGATTTACAAACAGTGTACTCAAATGCAGTACGTTCTAGTGAGTTAATACCTATAAATCCTACACTCCATATCATCCGAGGTAGCCTAGGTTCCAATAACTTTGGTTAATCGCGAGTCTACTATATGTGGAAAATCACCTACAGCACTCTGATGTGATTCGAAACCCGACCTCCCCGCTAACGGAGTTCGAGTGCAAATGTGAATTTAACGCCATATTAAATTGGCAACCGCTGCTGGCAGTTTTTTTTTTGTTAGACCTTTAATACAGATCCGAGGTAAAGAGGTTATTATTGCCTATTGGTTATTTTTTTTAATATCGCGTCTTACTGCCCGTTCGGTTTATACGCTCACTATTGACATATTCAGTCTCGGTATATCTAGTTACTTACATAGGCGTCTGGTGGTATAAATTAGTCAATTAGTTTAGGTGTGGCATTTAATCTGCGTTTGACGTCAGGCGTCAGGGTTGACGTCACTAATAGTGTAACGCAGTGCCGTACCTTGCGTGGTGGTTTTTTTTAATTAGCATCCGCGTCTCACTACTACCCGTTTGGGTTATACGCTTATGTACTAATTACGATAGTGGTTTTAAGGATAAGGGAGGCTATGTAGAGATAGTGTACCCGAATTTGCGTATAGGGAGACTGGAAAACCGTAGTGTGGCCGTGTGCTTTTCTATTTCACTTCATCATGTTTTGTTTTTTGTATTTTGTGCAGAGATTTGCTGTTTTGTCTTTATTTTTCTAAAGAATGAGTAATAATAACCAGCAAATAGCCAAGAAAGAAGCGAAAAAAGCGTAAACATAACCCACATGTTGCATTTTGCACTCAATGTTCAAGTGAGATTAATATTGCTCATGGTGGCCTCTCTGACATCAAGCTTCATTTGAAGACTAAATAATACCTGGCTGGAGTTAATGCTGTTGCGATAACATCTTCAATGAGTAAGTTTGTTACTAAGAATGACTTAGCCAGAAATAAGATTGTAGCAAAAGAGGCAGCTCTTGAATTTCACACAATAAAACACAATATTAGTTTTAGATCGTTTGATTGCACATCTAAACTTATTTCCACATTATTTGAGCCAAAATACTCTGCTGCAAGAACAAAAAGCGAAGCCATGGTAAAAAAAATGCTTAGCTCCAGAATGTCAAAGACAGTTGTTGAAACAATTGAGTGAAACGTCTTGTTTTACAGCAATGGTTGACAGCTCAATCCATGGTGCTGAAAAATTAGTACCAATCGTTGTGAGATGTTTTCATGGTCCTAGTGGTATAAATGTCAAACAAATGATCAACTGAATGAATATGTATTTTCTATTTTAAGTCGCAATGAACTGGTCAATAAATTAGTTGGTATGTCTGCAGACAACACCATTACGAATTTCGGGGGTGCAAAAAGAAAAGGCTGCAATAACATCTTTCATACATAAATTATCAGCAAGCACTGAAAAAACTTAGTTGGTGTAGGTTGCAAGGCGCATGTTATCGATAAACTGCATTAGCAGTGCTGCCGATACACTTCCTGTTGATGCTGAGGTAATAATTGTGTAAGTGTTTTCACATTTATGTTGTGCAAGTGGCAGAACTGAAGGAGCTCTGCGAATACATTGACATAGAGTACAGGAAACCGTTGTCTTATTCTAACACACGATGGCTTAGACTTCTACCTGCTTTGGAGTGTGCTCTACAAATGACGGAGCCACTCAAAAGCTATTTTCTGTCCCAAGCAAACCCTCCTGTGCTGTTAAAATCATTTTTTGGGGAGACACAAAAGGATAATTGGGGCTATGGTTCCTGAACAATGTTTCATCACTTTTCAATGAAGTTGTAAAAAGGATGGAAGGAGATAAAGTATCAGCAACAGAGGCAGCACATGAATATTTGATTCTACAAAAAAACTTGGCTGACTGAAAACAATCTTCATTTCTACCAATGAAAGTTAAAGAGCTCCAAAGAAAAAAACGCTGCAGTACAAGGCTGTGGTTTAAAATACCTGAAGTATACTGTGTGTTATTTCTACTACCACTGTGTATTATTACTACTACTACTAACACCGCATGTTACTACCCGTTCGGCCTATACACAACCACTGTAAAACCTATGTAGATCTCTGGAAGTCATATGTAGAAAGCTTGAGTAATTTTGTTGGATAGATTTAAAGAAACAGCTGACATAGGAAGAATTAGAAGAAAGTTGGACTCTGTTTCAAGAAATTATGCCACCCATTTCATTTGACAAGTTTGTCTATTGCTTGTGTTAAAGCACTTTAAGTGGTACAAATGAACTGTTAACAATCGTCGTGTACAGAAATGTAATAGAACATCAAGAAAAACCAGAATCTGTTAAAAGCTCCGGCCTCGTCGGATAAATATGATTGGAGGGAACCCAAACCATCCTCTTCATCTGACAGGAACACTGAAAATGAGTAGTTAGGAAAATGAACAAAAAACTTCCTAATTTTTAATAGCATATTATATTATTACAAAATAGAAATTTCTCAAAACGATTTATTTAAACTTTAAAATTACTTGTTACTGTGAACCACTTAGTCTTAGAGATTGAGATGAGTCCAGTAGTTTTGACTACCATTTTTACATAGCCCATATTTCTTTATAGCTTTGACATACTATTGTTTTTATTTTAAATTACTAAAAATAAAAAAATCTTGGAATATGTTTGTTCTTATGCTTATGCCTTATGTTATGCTTATTGTACTTATGCTATTTTTGAAAAATGTTGCCAAGCTGTCCCGAGTTACACTGTTAGGAATATGGTCACAATAGTCATGCAAGTTCTTTCTCCACATAAAGTTATACTTTAAACGGACTCACTGATAGGAAAGCAAGTAAAAAATGTGCACTTATAGTCAAGTCTCAGGAGCCAATCTATCTATCTCCCAGAGTACGAATAACAAGCATGTCGAATGGAGGATTGGCTGACTTGTGAATTTTGACTACATATACAGCCTTCCCGAGATTTAACTATAAATATGGTCTTTACTCTGCAGTAGTATTCTCTGAGGACGGGCTAGACACATGTTGATACAATGTAGGTCACAGCGTGTACCGCACGCGCCGCGCTCCGGACCAGTTTGGCGCCCGAGTCTCTCCGGGGACTGATTTACTCGTCTCCGAATTCTAGCCTTCTAGGCTACTTGTCATCCCATGGAAGAGGGGGTGGGGTGGTAATTATTCTTGACACTCCACAAGTCCGGAAAACATGCTCTGTAAATAATTCGCTCGCAAAGCTTCTTTACTTCCTTTTTCCCCCATCCTACTCCGCTTTTCCTTTGTGACTTGTCAGCTCTTTTTTATGTGTCTAATTTTGTTTCTTTGTTCCTGTTATTCTTTTAGTATTTCCTCATCTCTTTTCCATAGGCCTATAGTTTGCTTTCTTGCCACTCTTATACTTCGTCTTTTTCCATCTAAAATAATTTCTCCCTTATTTTTTCATATATATATATATATATATATTTTTTTAAATGTTTTTGCGCCCTATAATCAAGCTTATTGTTTTTGTTCTTTTGAGCAAATCAACTTTTATAAAAACAAAAGAATGTTCGCTACATGATAACTAGTCCTACACTTTAGATCAGTTGGTAGCGTTTTTTCTATTGTAAGGGTCCCGGGTTCGTTTCTTGGTATAGCTGAAAAATGTACAGTTGGTATAATTGGGTCTTCTCCTTTAATGAGGGTAAATTAACGGCAGAGAGTATTGTGCCTGTTCTAGAATCAAGCTAGTTTGTAAGGCGTGTGTTGGTATTAACAGTTGGTTAAGGAACCTAGTGTTAAATACCTCACATAAAAACTAATATAGACCGATAAATTTTTTATGGTTAGCATTGATCAAAAATTTCTATATCACTAGTATAAGTTTACATATTTTGATTGATAATATCTTTTAAAAGTGACAGTTGCTGATCACATAACCTGACGTATGAAAAAGTGAAAGTAAATCTAGCGGCTGTCAGATTAGGTTCTTCCTATGAAAGTCGGATTATAGTTTATAGTAGCTAATAGTCTAACTAAACCTTGATCTTTATAAGAAACCCACTTTCGACCACCAACATGGATTAAAAATCACTAATATTTGGCATTCTAGAAATATATCTTCATTGGTTTATTAATTAATTACTAAGTTCATCTAAAAAGTAATGAAAATCTTACCTTAGATTTATACTACATAATAGATTTCTAGATAATTTATCTTTACAACGAATCTGTGTAAGTAAAAAATGACACGAGTGTTTTGTTTTTATTAAACCTTGAAGAGAAATTTAGGCAGTCAATACGAGATAAAATATTATTTTCAAAAATATTGGAAAATTATTTATCCAAGAACAGTTATAAAAATTACTCCAACAGATGTTTTGTGGAGGGAATTTAATTACATCTTCACTTTGGTTTCTCCTGAGTCAGTCAAGATAATATTTTTAGCGTAGGTCTATTTTTTCAACATAGGTTACTACAATTTGAAGCCAAATTTTCATACGAAGAACCTAATTTGATTTCTAGAAAACTTACTAGATCTACCTTAACTTAATCATACGTCAAGTCGTATGCAGCTCGGTTGTCGCATTGGGTCAATTTCAATCGAGAAAAAAATATTTTTAAAGGTTTTTTTATGAACATTGGATTGCTTTGGTATTAGTATAAAAGTAGTATCCAAATCGTACAGTTGGCAACTCTTTTAGGAACAATGCAGTAATAGCGTCAACACGACGACGTCGTTTCGGATCATACTCCCACGTAACTTTTTCGGTTGTGTGACTCAACTAGTCTTTATCTGCTAACGGGACTCTCTTGGTACAGTTCACCGATTACTTCACCCCTTTCCCCTGGTGTGGAATATACGATAGTGAAGGCGACGACCATGTCTGTTTTACCGAACCCAACAAGCCTTTCAATTGCCGTTACATTAACCGAGGACCTTTTGTGGGTCGTTTTGTAGTTTTAATTGCGTGATCTGGAGTTTGTTTTCAGAAGTAAATTTCCCATTTTCATTGAAAGTGCCTTTTAGTAAAGATTTTTTTTGCGGCCAAAATGTATAATCTTACAATTATATTTATTTTTCCTTCACCTCTGACAAGACGTGTATTAATCATTTAAGCGTAAGTGCGTATAACCCGAACGAGTAGTAAGACGCGGTGATAATAATAATAATATTTATTTGGGGTATTTAATGCACTTTCTGAACCGAATAATTATATCAGCGCACGAGACTGTCTATGAGCGAGAGTGAAAGGTCTTACCAATTTCACCGGGAAAGGTATTTTCACATAACTTCCAGGGTTCTTCTACACGCCACAATTAACATGGGATCGACGGGTTTATTTCCCCTCTAAAGGAAGTTGTTAATGATTTTTATCGCTCTTTAAAAATCCGTTGACCCCGGCTGGGTTTGAACCCACAAACATCGGGTCCTGAAGCGAGCACTTCACCACAAGACCATACTATTTTATTTTTGTTATTGTATAGGTATCTAAATAATAATTCATTTAAACTCCATGCGGTATCTGTCCTTCTGGAGCTTTTTATTCCACTTCTTGATACCCCGGAGAGCCTAAATTTGGTATTGACGCTTAGTAGCATCCACTCTTTACGAGAGAAATCCAAAATGGTGGACCTAACATATCCCGGTGATAACCTTGCAGAACCATGGACACACATTGTACTAGCGCCTGTTATGAAAAAATCTAAAAATGGGTCAAAACAACAGTTGATGATAGTATCTATCAAAAGTTAAATTATTTGCAAATCATATGACTTGACGTATGAATACGTGGAAGTAAATTATAGTAACTTTTCTAGCTTTCAGATAAGTCTCCCCCTTTCCTATGAAAACCGGAAAGTGGTGCGAGGCGTAGATTGATGGCCGTTGTGATCTATGATGGATGTTCTTCGGTACCTGCTCAATTTATAAAATAAATAAATGACAAAAGAGCATTGAGGATGAAAGGAAGAGATGTATTCGAGATACGTCCAACTCCCCTCCCCCCTTTTAGAGCAGCTTTCATATTCAATTATTGGAAATGTCATGGCTTGTCAATGCTATGCTCGTCTAAATTGGTACATACTAGTAACAGGACTTCCGCGTTGTTAAGTGAAAGGGTTCTTATTTTTTTATTCATAATTAAATCTTCATCTTTTTTTCCCCTCCATTGATATCTCTATTTTCTTTCGTCCTTTCTTATTAAAAACCTTTGATTTAAAAAAATGCTGTGCTACATTTTCCTAGTCTTATTTTTCAAGAGAACTTTTTCCAAGCAACGCCTTTTTTATCTTCGTACTCCGAATGCCGATGCAAATTGAAGTGCTCTGACGTCCCTCTCGCGTCTGAAGAAGCCAATAAAGAGCGTTGCCAATTCTTATTCTTCTTGGTGACTTTACAAAATATGTGGCAACTTTAGGAGGGAGGTAGATGTTTGTTTCGAGAAAAAAAAATTGCCCTTTTTTAACTAACCGAAAAGTGGCGTTACGTTATTTTCTTTAAGTGGCAAATCAAAATAGAAATCCACCACGGGATGTAAACCATTTGTTTGAACAGTCGCATATATAAAAATATGATCTAAAATTTAAAGTGCTTTTATTCACATTCTTATTTTTTATGTACTAACTAGAATTTCTTACGCCTCATTGCTCTTCGGTGATCTAATGGTATAAGCAAAGGGGACATTCTAGTTTTCTACTTTTCCTGCACGCAAATATGAGTACGTTTTCTTTAAATTCTACCTTTCTAAGCCATACCCCATTCGTTAATTTAAATATGCTGATGAGCCAATCAAACGAATGATAAGACTTGGTGCACCAATAACTGTCTCTCTAGCGCTAATACTGATTATAAACTATTTTAACGATCTAATCCAAGTGGGTGGGATGATGAGGGGAATCTTTTTGAGAAGGATTATAGTGTCAATAAACTTTCCTTCCTAACTGTGCAGCTGGCCTAAAACAGTCCGAATTTCATAGGAAGAACCTGTTGGAAAATACAAACTTTTTTTTGCCGTCAATGGTAGTAACATTTTTTTTATTGTTATTGGTAATATATAAAACGGGAAAGCTCCGGATCACATGAGTTGTGAATACGCGAAAGAAAATCTAGTAACTTTTCTATTTGTCAGAAAAGGTTATTTCTAAAAATAAAAAAAAGACTAGGTTAGTATTTATTTAATAAACGCACCAATCATTGGTTGTAGAATAATTTTTAAAAATCGTGTTGAGCTACTTCCGTACTTTCAACGTTGTTTCAGTACCCAAATTAAATTCACACTCGCGACAGCAAACTAATTGGTGTGGACCCTTTAGACGATTTCCCCGTCGTAATAGGACGCCACCAATCAGGGGATTCTATCAGGTTATATTGGGAGGGAGAGTTTTGTGACGTGGAGGGGACAGGGGACTAATAAAATCACAGGGCCGGTAAATTAACACTCGGTTGATTGACGCCTGCCCAGGTTCACCACCCTCTGCTTGTTTTTAATTAAATGTCGGTGAAATTCGTGGCCCGGTTCACGCAAGCAGGTTTTTGGCAGTTAAGTCGTTCACGACTGAGATACAGCTCTGTCTAATCACCCGCGTCTTTTCTACAGGTCGCAGTTCCGACATACAGCTCGCCGTTTAGTCGCCCGCAACCGACCTGCATCCGTGTAAGATAAAAAAAGGAAATACCTACCTGTCAGGTTAAACGCAGTGTACCTCCATTCGTTTTTGTCTTTTATTATTTATTTTTAAGGTCACAAGACAATATTTTGACAAAAATGATGTAATAAAAGAGGGGTGCCGAAATGAAAGTTCGCCCGAGCACAAAACTATGCTTGAGGTGAGGTTGGACAGACATCTTAGCTAATCTTGTTCTTATATGATTGTGTATTCTGTACTGCCACTGTGCCCTTTCAAAACTTACTCTTAGAACAGAGGCAGACTCCAAACCTTTGAGTCATCATTTAGTGAAAGAGAACATAGGATATTCGCAACAAGACATTTTTTGGGTCTGAACTGCAACCTTTAAGATCAGTAGGTACACGCTCTACAGACTAGGCTAAGAAATCGGGTGATGCTTTAGTGTGAGTTTTTTCTGAGGCCAGCGTGTGGTGAGAGGGTGAGGCTCGTGACAGCAGGGAACCGAACTCCTGTACGACCAGGTGACCTGTTGACCGACCGACCACCCATACTAGTTTGTTTTTTTTCTTTTTCAGTTGCGTGACGTCACTGCCGTTACCATGCTGCTGTATACTCACTCTCATGGCAGTCTACCTGCGTGACGTCATTGTTACACACGCCCCCACACGTGACAGTATGTGTGCGAAGGTGTCGGTTTTCAACGTAAACACACAAAAAACTACCTTCTTTTGAACAAACAAAAAATATGACTCTCTTTATAACTGGCAACTTTGATCTGTCGTTTTGACACACGGTTCAAGTGGAAAACTTTCATATTTCCTGTTTGGCTACCGAGTGGGAAATACAGTCCACTTTTTTATAGATAGAAAAGCTACTAGATCTTCTTTCAAGTTTTCGCCTGTCCAAATCATGTTATACGTAGCTGTCACATTTTATAATATCGAAACCTATAAAATAACACTAATAATATAGTGAAATGTTATTAATTTTGATCGCAAATAAATTTTTCTAAATGGCCCTACTTATCAAAATTGGGTTGTAGTAGGGATCCTAATTGTGATGATATCGTTATAAAGTGTGCATGGAAGTATAGTCTCGCTACCATAAAATAATCCTTTAGAAAAGCGCTTTTAAAAAACATATGACAGAGTAACCAACATTGACCAAATGTCACGGTATTTATCTTTCATTTACCAAAATTGACATATTATTTTGTAAAAGGATTAGCTGCAAAACACTACACATCTACTTTAAAGTAGATTTAATTTCTCTTTGTAACGTTACAAGAAGAAGAAAAAAACTATGGCAACCCACGATTTGTGAAAGACTTTCTCGTTTCGTCTGGCTTGCCGTTAATGGGGAAGTCAGGGGGGCTCAAATCATAACTGCCATATCTACTGAGGTGTGTGCGTGTGTTTTTTTAGTGTTTTTATAGGAAAAACACTGTGCACTCGGAATGGATTTGAACCCAGACTTACCCGTTAGTACTTATTGAGAAATGTGTGCCTATGTCTTGCTTTCCTTCCACCAAAATTCGGATATCCCGGACGGGTGGCATGGTACAGAGTACTAAATAAATGAACACAAGAAAAGTGGCCATCAAAGTAACTTTGTCCCTCAGAACTTGAAGAGCGACTCAAAGCTTTCACGGCGAGTGCTGCTGGTTCTTGTCGGCTTTGTGGAGCTCTAACTCGACCCGGAGTGCTCCGGTTGACATTGAGTGTCCGTGGGGGAAGTAATCGTCTTATCCTCAGACTTGGACAAGAGTTTAGTGGGGCAGTCTCTCTTGGGCCATCTTTATTTCAAATGTTTACAACGGCTACCATCATTTTATTTTTTAACACCGCGTCTTACTACTCGTTTGAGGTGACCTGGTGGTTTAGGGGTAAGGTGTCAGACTTCTGTGCTGGGGGGCTGGGGTTCAATCCTCGGTCTCGGCACAGATCTGATTGCCAAACCCTTCCTTCACCTCTGACAATACGTGTATTAAATACAACTTATGAATGTGGGGAATGCCAGGCCTCCGCCATGGTTCGGATGCCACGTTAAACTGTAGGTCCTTCATTTCATCTCACAATCACCCTACCATTACACATTAGCGTAAGTGCGTATAACCCGAACGGATAGTAAGACGCGGTACTACTACTACTACTACTACTACTACTATTACTACTACTACTAATACTAATAATACTAATAATAATAAATAATAATAATACCTGCTTGGTTTTTACGCATATGTACTAATCACGCTAATGTGTTAAGAGTTAGGAAGGTTGAATTAAAAAGTACCCGTATTTGCATGAACGGAAGGTAGAAAACTTGCGACAAACCCACTCTCAGTAGAACCGACTAGGATTCGAAGGAAATGGCCTGTAAACATTATTTGCAACTGAGCCACTTCCACCACATCATTTAACTTTATTTAAACGTGTTCTGAACGTTGACATGAACTTTTATTTTCTTATTTAAGGTCGTTAATAGAACTATCAATGCTAAATTGTTGAATACACTTCCAGCCATCATTTATCCTTTTATGTAAATTAACTTAAAGGTTGAATTCCATATAGCATGCATTTTTTCATATAGGTCCGTGAATTTCGAGACAAAGGTATTGGATCATTCCATTTCAACGGTAAACACAACACTACTAGCAGACCTAGACACGAATGTGTAGACGAGGCAGTCTATTCGAGAAAAGGTTAATGTTTGTGCCCTTTAATGTGTGATGGATTACCTACAACCGACGGGAAATGTTTGTTGCTTGGCGTATTTTCGGCAAATACCCAACATTCGTCGTAACTCACTTATCCACACTACGAAGTATTTTCCGAATTACGAATATTCGTTACACGGGAATAGCCTAATGCCGCATTTTTAGCTCCGCCTCCTGCTCGTACGACCTTCGAAGCGGGTATAAATTATTATTAACGTTTGTGTAATAGACGTACACTTTATAAAAATATAAATCAGATCTACACATTATTAAACACAAGACTGTTTTTTTTATAAAGAACGCCTTAGAATGAATCTTACCTCACATTCCAAGAAGTTTAAAAAAACTCCATTCCGTGAGCCAGCAAGCGAGCCACACTGACCGAGCGGCCGTCGCCGCTAGTGATGCTAGTGTCAACATTTGCGGATAGAGGGTGTCATGTGGTCAGAACAATGAGCCCTCTGGCAGTTAATCTTAGTTTTCTAGACTGGAGCTGCTATTTACTTATTCAAGTAGCTTCTCATGTATCCTCACGAGGCGGCGTTTGACCCCGTTCCAGGCCCACTAACTCATAGAAATTTATTGGAATCGCTGGAGATTGAACCTGGGACTTCCAGATCTGTAACCAGATACTAATGCCACTAATTATACTAAGAGTATAGTCAAATAAGGTTGCAATACTTTTACGTGAAATATTTTTTTTTATGGTAAATACATAACTAGGTATTACCGGCGCTTGAAAATCCATCATTCCCGGCTATTGTAACTATATCTCGGCCTGTCATCTTCGATAGTGTATGTGTATACTGATAGCGCATGATACAAACCTTTTAATCCTGTTAAAATAGTCGTCAAGCTGTCAATAAAATAAGGTCAAAAATAATTCAAATTTGGCGCCACTCTATTTAGGAGGTGTTTGTTCGTGAGAATCTTTTACTACCTCCTGATCCAGCATGCAGCCCTGATAGCTGGCAGGATGGCCGCGGTGGGGGTGGAAGTGGTGGTGGTAGTTCAGGTCGTAGTGGGGATCCCCCGCCGACGACAGTGGTGGGGATCTGCCCTCCTACCCTGGGCCCGGGACGGACGTCTTTTCTCCCTAGTTCCCGGCTAGCCCTAGGTTTGCCCCACCATCATCATCGCCCTCTTCCTCCCCTCTCGACACATTGACTTCCCCAACTGTGTGTGAGCCCCCTTCAAACTCTTTTCCCCTTTCGCGAGTTTTTTGTTCGACGGCACCTCTCTTGCTCCCCCTACATCTCCTTGGTTCAAATATGTTTCTCTTCTTAAGTCTTTCACTTCAAGGTCGTTCTTATTAGATACCATGTAAATTTGAGACTTTTCATCTGTCGTGATAAGCTAGTGTTTGACCTTGACGTGGTTTACTCCTCATTGATAACTTGCGTGCATCTTAATAATTTATTCTTCTGCCGTCTTAGGCTGGATTGACGTCATTTATGGATCCGCCTAAAACGGGTATAAATTACAGTCCTATTTCCATAAGAAGGACCTTATCTGACTGCTATAAAACCTACTAGATCTACTTTCAACCATTGATATGTGAAGTAATGTTATCTGCAGCTGTCACTTTTGATAGATTCTATCAATTCCTCTAAAATAATACTTGAAATAAGTAAAATGTCATTAATGTTGACCACAAAAAAAAGTATTTTCTTAAAGGCCCTTCCTGTGAAAATTGAATTGAACTTGACGAGACTCGTTGTAAAGTTTGAATACTTTGAAGTTTAGCGGGTCACCCAATTCTTAACATAAAACAAACATATTACTTTGCGTGCCATATAGGCTATATTCAAAACCATGCGTAACTGTGCAAGTTCGAAGAAGTGGGAAATGTAAAAGTGTAAGAAGAAATGGATAGAGAAGTGTGTTTGTTCCTCTAACCTAACTATCCTTTCAGGTTGGCTTCCTTTTATATCACTTACATTATAAATTTTGCACAGTGTTTCTACACTGTCTGACTATACATTTCCAAGCCATCGGCAATAATTCATTTTAAACCTACTCTTATGGTACTTTAAACAACCAAGCTAGTTAAAGCACCACTCTGAGATCTAACCAAGGATCTTCCCTGCTTCTCGATCACTCAAACGAACAATGCTACATTTAATTCACAGTTATTACGATGGTCAGTAAAAAATCTCTTGCGAAAGGAAGCACTACTCTTCGACCATCTGTTTCTCTCTGGCTCCATATGTGTTTTTTTTTCACGTCCCATGGATCCGTTATTTGCGTGATCATTAAGGCGAAAGTGCTGTGATTATAGCGAGTGTTGTAACCTCTTGTGAAGGAGTCTTAATGTCGGGTGGATTTTTGTTTCATCATTTTGGTTTTAGTGTACGTTCGCCGGAGTCCGCTACCGTTCATTACGAAAGTAGCGTATGGCATCTGCATGATGATTACGTAGCACACTTTCCGGCGCTTAGCTTACAACACTTGCGCAACTCTTTTTAATTTTTATTTCTGAACCGTGCGCTTGGAACGAATTGGATATATCGGAACGATATTTATTATTTACTATCTATCGGTGCTTTTGAAAGTCCAACTTTACTAAGTCATTTCATGAAACAGATCCGTGACTCCATGAGTGTCTGGAGCAGTAATCATTAATGATTAAAAAACAAGATACTTTAGTTGAATAAAATAGTACTAGTGGATCGTTGCAGCGATGGCAGCAGACTGGCGCGCTAAAATATATTCTAAACTTTTTATAAAGAAAAATTATATAAAATGAGGCCTTACTCCTCTCTTTTCTAGCTAATGGCTTACTCTTCAAAAGAGGACATTTTGTAAAATATCAAGCTTTTTTACGGTCAACGTTGACATGTATTTATTCTTATTGTAGTTTAATAAAGTATTGATATTCTCTATCAAAAGTGACAGCTGCATATAACATGACTTGACTTATAAATACGTATAAATAGAGTTTATTAACTTGTCTAGTTGTCAATTTAAGTTTCTTCATTTCGAACTGTAGGAACAGGACGCATGTAATAATTCCGTCGTGTGACCTGGAGAATTGAGTGATGAGGTATAATGTAGCTCGTCGAATGTCAACTCTGGTACTGACAGCTGTGTGTCCTGAAGACACTCCACTCGGCTTCGAACTTTGGACACTCACTTGGGATGATTGATGGCACTCACTCGTCGCGTTCACCCACTACAGCCGTCACGAGGGATGACGGGACGACAGCTCAATACTCGCAGTAGCCCTCTCACCACGCTAGTCGGGAGTAATTCAGCTCACATTTTACGACCATAAACCGGCTATTGTATTAATTTATAAATGCGCCTACCCAACACTTCAAACAAAACGTTAAAATTCGAGGCCAAATTATGTAGGCTATACATTTATTTATTTAATAACTGTTAGGTGGAGGGGAAACAAATTAATTAGATCAAATTACATTTCTGTATTTGGGGTAAGTTGGACGAGTAACGCGTTTCTAAACTATAGTAAGATTTTTGTAGGAAGAACAGTAGTTAGTTATTAAAGTTCCTAGAAATTTTTTAATATATCCATCCATCAAGTCATATTATCTTAAGTTGTCACATCTGATATATATTATCAATACCAATGGAATAATACAAAATAATATAGTACAATGTTGGCCGAAAAGAAATGTGTTTTAAAATCAAGATACCATGACCGCCAGACGAATGCGTAGTAAAGATCTCTATCTAAATCTCGTATCTACAGACACACTTTCTTTAGAAAACACCGAAAATTAAAATACATTTTTATTTTTGGTGGAATGCCAGGCCTCCACCGTGGTTAGGATCCCACGTTTAATATTTTTGGTGGAATGTATGGTATACCCTGATTTTGTTTGGAAGAACATTAAAGAAAATTCAAATATATTTGCGGCAAACATTGATAATATTTTACCATATGATAAAATTGATCAAAATCGATAACTGAAGATATGCAAACATTGATAATATTTTACCATATGATAAAATTGATCAAAAGCGATAACTGAAGATAACATGACTTGAATGCATAAATATATTAGAATTATTTTAGTAACTTTAGTAACTAACTTCTACGGTTCTCCATACCAAAATCATTCCAAAATTGTTCAGAACCATACAAATTGCTGATTGGTATTGTGTCCCCCCTAATCACCTTAGGCTACGGACATGCTTGCGGCCTAAGCTAATGCGATACATACAATACAATATAATAATAGAACTATAAAATATTCTACGATATATTTTTAAAATTCCTTGAATCTCCTGACTCTACCACGAGATACTGCGGATAGAAACTCCTCAATATTGTTCTTGGTACGACCCTGCCTTGTACTATTTGTTAATTGATAAATTTCAGCGCTCAAATCAACGGTGCATTGCTCGTTGCCCCCCTTGTTTGATGAACGTGTGTTTGTTTGTGGTTACAGGGGCGACCAAAGAGATCGGCACCGCCCTCACCAGGATCTGTTTGAGACACAAGGCCGTGGAGGCGAGAATGAAGACCTTCACCAGGTAAGACTCGTGACATGACCTTGACATGGATCATTTCTTAACACCACCGGGCTGTAGAGGCTTTAATTTTCAATCTTTTTTTTTTAGAAAATATATATACTTTGCTATTATAGCATGTTACCGTACTATATTATTAGCTAATGTTATTTTAGGAATAAAAGGTGACAGCTGCAAATCACAACATGCCTTTACGTATGAATGCATTAAATTAGATCTAGTAACTTTTTTAACTGTCTGATTGGGCAAGCCCTCGTTTAAATTAGACTGTACCTTCAATAGGCCCTTGGAGAAGTCCAACAAGAGATGGCAAGGTACTTTTTTTTTCTAAATAATATATGCTTATTGAAGTAATTGAGTTATTTTTAAACCTAATTAGGGCTTTAGCTGCTATCAATTTGGAGACTTCCACAAGCTACTAGCATAGGCATTGAGGGGAAATACAAAAACACAAAAATTTCGGGGGTGTAGAAAGGGATTTGAACTTAGGAGCGCGTTAGAAAAAACAATTTAGAAAATACATATTTTTTGTGATCAATATTGAGAACATTTTACCAATCCTATACACAGATATTGATTATGTTATATACTAGCTGCAGATTAAGTAAACTTCGTATAATCATGGACGTATGGAGGGGAGATTTAGGGGTTTGAACCATTCCTCACCGAAATAATGGTAACATTAACCATATATCTTATATAAATATAATCGTGTATAATCTGTTCTCCAGGTAGCTTCTGCTTATTGAAGTAATTAAAAATTATTTTTAAACCTAATTAGGGCTTTAGCTGCTATCAATTTGGAGACTTCCACAAGCTACTAGCATAGGTATTGAGGGGAAATACAAAAACACAAAATAATTTCGGGGGTGTAGAAAGGGATTTGAACTTAGGAGCGCGTTAGAAAAAACCATTTAGAAAATACATATTTTTTGTGATCAATATTGAGAACATTTTACCAATCCTATACACAGATATTGATTCTGTTATCCATACCAGCTGCAGATTACGTAAACTACGTATAATCATGAACGTATGGAGGGGAGATTTAGGGGTTTGAACCATTCCTCGCCGAAATAATGGTAACATTAACCATATATCTTATATAAATATAATCGTGTATAGTCTGTTCTCCAGATAGCTTCCTTCTGCATGTATGTTCCCACCCTGAAATAATTTTCGCCGTATGCCCTTGCGTATAAACTATATATCGCTGTATTTATTAACTATTACCACCGTCAACACTGTTCTTCCTACCGCATTATTATAACTTAATTTATTACAAATAGACATCTGGCAGCTAAAATAAGTTATTATATCTACTTTAACATAGTCATACGTGAAGTCCTGTGATCTGCAGCTGTCAAATCAATTTGTATCTTCTAAAAGGTGTTCCAAATGTCGATTCGTAAAAAAAAAATCGCTTTTACAAACACTCGCATTATATATTATACCGTACTTAATAAAAACACATTAATTTCAGCATGGCGAGAATAGATTTTGTTTATTAAGCAGTTCGATTTTTGTTTCGCCCCCCCCTCCCCCCCACGGTATGGAGGGAGCCTCTGATCCCTTATCTCGGGGCTTGCACATGCACGCGGTATTTCACACCCTCCGCATGCAAATTGCGCGCGAGAAAGAGTAGGGTCTACTTTCTTAGAGGGGTAATCTGCTCTTCAGTGCGCACCGTTGCCGGTTACCATGAGCTGAGGGGAGGTCGGGAGCTCTCCCCTGGGGCTGATTAGACAACATAAATAGTGCTGCTTTGGGAATAATTTTTTTTCCTATTACTCTGTTAATCCCTTTACTTTTTTATATTTTTTTTACCTTTGGTCTGCATCCCTTTTTTAATATTAGTTGTGTAAGTGGATCGTCGTTAAAGGAACGCCTTCAAGGTTTAGCCTTGTCTCTGTTCCTGCTAACGCCAAGGATGTATTAATATAGGATTGTAATAGGTCGAATGAAATGACATCACTCTTGCAATAGACTGGACGGCCGATGACTGGGAGTTCGGGGCTTGAATCCCGGTCGAGTGTACGGTGGAGCTTTTTTCCTGAAAAGATTGTCACTCTACCTCCCCGCAAATGTTGTAACACATACTCTTAAGTTCTACCTCCCTCATTCATAATTGGAGTGTTAAAAATTCTGGTAACCCGATCTGTTCGCAAGATGTTGTGTAAAAAAAAGCTATGACTTTGATCACATCACGTCCATGACCTTTCAAAATTCAGCTCGAGGTCCCTTCCCTGGTCGCAAGGTAATCAAACTATCTCTTGTTCCGAGCCGCGCTATCCACGCCCTCGTCATTTCCTGGACGAGATTATGCGGCTGCTCCTGTGGAAACAATGCGGCTTTGTTACCGCACAACTGCGGTGCGGTCTGGTGTGGGTTTATGATGGGGCGGTCAGTGTAGGTCAAGGACACTCGTGTTAAGGGTCAGGGGGTGGGGGGGGTCGCACTTATGCTAGAGCTGGATTAGCAAGGGACGTTTAGAAAATACGTATTTATTTCCGGTTGGCATTTATAACATTTTATTATATTAGTATTCTATAGACTTCGATATTATCTACCAATTAATGACTTATGCAGCAGACCACAGGACTTGAGGTGTATGAATCTCACGTGAAACCTCGTTGAACAAGATCTTATTTCACCTTTTCCTGATTTAAAAAAAAATAAGCCTTAAAGCTTGAGGTTTTTAATTGTATCGTAACATATGTATACCTTTCGCCTTTATTTTTGGCGTGAACAAAATACTTGCCCCCTTAAAATACTTTTTGTAACCTGAATACCGTTCTCCCTAGTTTTGTTTAACTACCCCTGTTTTGAAAGAGAAAAAAAGAGGGAAGGTTTTTCCCCCTTGCCACCTTCCGACCCATAATTTTTCTTTGTTAGGATCCCGGCGGAGTGCAATGAAGACTTTTTTCCCACACTCTTTCTAGACAAAGGTTGCTTCATTTCCGACATATCATTGCATTCGTACCCCTTTAGATCACGTCTTAATTAATGAAACTGCTGCTAAACGTAAACAAACATAAAAATAAACGCTTGGCACTAAGAGAGAAAAAAAAATCTGAAGTAAATTTATAAAGCAGTTAATGTAAACCTGGATAAGATTAATAAATTCCTGCTATAAAAAAACTTAAATATAATATTACATTTTTATGGCCTGGTTCAAAAATGTGTGACGTAATTCCAACCCTTTGCCCCTTACCCCTTTAACACTCGGCACGCTTTTAATTAAACTGTGGCCTGACATCGGCAGGTACGGCGGGTTATCACAGACTCCTTCCTTACCATCTCTTTCACTCAGCTAATTCTCAACTGGCGGAAAGTTTGCCTCTGCTCAGTTTTAATTCACAACTAATGGATTGACCGCTTTTACGTAACTTTACTCCTTGCTCCAAAAGGGTCATTAAGTTAAACGTGGCGTCCGTTAAATTTGTTAGGATTCCCTTCCCAAGTTAGGTTTCACGGAAATAAAAGTTTCGTTTAGGTCAATATTGGGTCGTGCCAGAATATTAAATTTTGTTTACAAATTAGCTTCCACGACCTTTCCTTGCTTCACTTGTGTACACAATGGTCTAATGAAAACTTGTCCCCGATAGTTAATGGTGTCGCACCGCCATTCCCCGGTTCGTTGGTTATAGAGGGATAACTACAAGAACACAGATACAATTCTTTTTACTCCATTGTTTCTTGAACTAAGTTCTATCTATCTCAACATATCTTTAATGATATAAAGTCTGCTAAACAAATTAACGTAAAGCTAAATGCTAAAACTTTTTTATTAAATTTAGAACGACTGTTTATTATTTACCAGGTAGCATTATATTAGCTTCCTTTTTTTTTCTGAAGAGCTTAAAGGGGTACGTTGATTATGCCCTAAACGGGTACGTGAATGGCAAAAGTTTGGGGGAAATTGATCTACGCTGTAGTGGAATTGCGTTAGCAAGATGTAAGAGTACTCCTCGTTTACCCTGAAAGGTAGCAAGCTTGCCTTGGGGGTGTTTCCAAATCTTAAGTTTATGACTTGATAAGACTTACTATGAAACTCTTAAGAAATAAGAATATTGTTATTCTATACAGTAGTGGTGAAACTTTATTTGTGTACGGATGAGGGGCTAAATAACAAGTTTTGATGTTATTTTAGAGGTCTTTTTTGATAATTTTTAGAACGTCAAACGTCTGGGCGTTGCTAATCCGTCATAAAAGTTTTGAAGCGCTGGAAGCAAAATTTTTATTATGTAAATGAGAGCCCTTGGGCTCTTCTCAGTTTTAAAATCTCTGTGTCGATCTTAGGGGAGCTATGATCCAGTTGACAGGGACTGGACAGACAGATAATAAGTAACCGGACAGAAGGAAGTCGTTTGATGGCAGAACATGTTCTGGGGGGCAGGGGGGAACCTGCCTGTACAACATTCACAATCCTGGGGTGGAAATATACCTACTTTTGGTTCAAATGAGGATCTATCCATGTATGTACACTCAGTATAGCCTGAGAGGTGACCTGTCTCAACTTGATAGACTACACTATGCCCCTGTCTCATAAGCTTCACCATAGTGTAATTCGTCAAGGTAAGCTTATTACATTTCAGGTGGAACGGAGTGTATATACAGTACTTTAATTAGGATTGGGGTTGAATCCTCAAATTTACGATTCCAATTCCTCATTTTACCTACGAATATCAAATCTCGCATTCGAATCTTATAAAAAATAACAAAGGAAATAGCATTTGAATCTTATAAAAATAACAAAGGAAATATAAATAGAATAGAGATGGTAACTAAAAAAATACTTTGTTCTCTGATGCAATTGCTATAACATTATCGCATTCAGTTAAGTGTAAGTTAAATTAATGGTGTGAGGTCTGGTTGTTAAGTTTGTCGTATAATTATGTTGGGATTGAACCACCATCAGTCGGGCACCTTAGCTAAGTCTATAGTTAAATTTAAACTTAACTAAGGGTTCAGGGTTCGGTTCCCAGCATGGCTGAAAAATGTATCATTGGTAAATTGTGGGTTTCCCCTTTCACAGTAAAGAATTAATGGTTGGGTCTGGATTTTTTGTCTGTTCAAGATTTAAGTTAGTTTATAAGTCGTGTGTAGTCAGTTCATAAAGTGCACGTTAAGTAGCTCAAATAAATTAAAGTGAACCACCATCTCATTTCTAATCCGGTATGGATCTTAAAGGATTTGAGTGATCCATCCCTAACTGTAAAAATAACAATTTCGTTGTTAATAACTCATTACAATGTTTCTGTTTAAGGCTTTTTATAAGACAGCGTTTTTACGATGCATACACAAAGTGAACTATGGTTTGAAGTTTAACTGAAAAACAGTTAACTTTAAACAACTCTTTCTCCGAATGAATCTAGAAAAATTAGATTTAAGCGGGAGACTCATTCATCACTAATAAATTACTTAGGATATAAATACATTATTAGGACTAGGGGGCATATTATTTATTGGTGTAGTTAGCATAAACACACAGATACATGTAGACCTAAAGTTCCAAAAAGTAGACTAAAGTTCGTATGAAATTTATCCATTGAAAACAATAATTATTTATTATTTATTAATATTTACTCGTATACTAAAATGTTAAACGAGCCCCTTCTAAACATCACACTTCTTAGGGTACGGCCAGACTGAGCGCGCTCGACCCGGTACAGTCTAGAGATGGGAAAAACAGTGATTTTACGATATCAGTGAATACAGTGACTGTGATTTTAAAATATCGGTGATTTATACCAGTGATTTTTCACTGTTAGTATTTAGCTGCTGTCCGAGTAGGCGCGTACAATCGAGTATCGAGTAGGAGTATGGAGTATTTCTGAGTACTGGGTATTTACTATTTACTCGAATAATCCCATGACATTCTGTTGTCGGTTGGAACTTGAAAGGAGAACTAATTACTTGGAAGTTTGGCGGCTTGCAATGGAATTCGATACTTAAAGACTTAAGATAAGCTCTTTCTGTCGGCACTCGGCA
>CABFOW010000837.1:137320-170358 GCA_902141385.1 Timema californicum | reverse complement strand
GCTACTTGACCCCCCTCCCCCCAAATTACGTGGCGGAAGGAAGTGGATGCTACGTGGGTTTGCTTGCGTCATCATAGATTAAAAGGTGGAGCGATAGTGTACTCGGGATCACACAACTGGTCCACTAAGTATTCAGAGGGTGCGTGTTTATAGATTAGTGAACATGGTGAAGGTGAATAAAGAGGGCCTAATTATCGAGGTTCAGTCGAGACCAGCTTTGTGGAGGGAAGACCATGCGAATTTCGGAAGACGGGATCTTACAGACAAACTTTGGGAAGAAGTGGCCATTTCTTGTAATATATTGATTGGTAAGTACCTAATAAGTAGTAAGGAACTAAAAAAACATGTCTCAGAGAAAATAATTGTATTAAAGTTTTTTATTTACTCATTCAAAGACATAATCATACTGCAGATCCGAATCAACCGTATTGTGAATACTGTCCCTCTGCTAATTACGCGCTCGCTCGATCGCACGCTTGTCAGTCTGGCCGAACCCTTACAAACTTACAACCCACCTAGATCTATATGTTTCAGAAAGAATCTTATCTGACAACTAGATCTATTTTTATATATCCATACGCTAGGTAATATGATCTTCAACTGTCATGTTTGGCAGATATTAGCAATACCTATAATATAACACAAATGAAGCATACAGAAGGAAAATGGGGGAAGTCATATTACACAAATTTTCTAGGACCACTAATTTAAATCTCAAACCCCTCAAGGACCTCAGCAAATAATATTTTTTGTTAATAACTAAAATATGACACTTCTTTTAATCATAACCCGCCTCGGTAGCGTAGTTGGCTAACGCGCTAGTCGTGTTGAGCTCGACTGCTGAGGACGGGGAGATCGAGGTTCGAATCTCGATCGGGTGAACTGCGGGAGGGGTTCTAAATAGTTTTCCACTCTCCCTCCACGCAAATGCGGGTTCACTTCCTCTAATTCAACCTTCCCAATTCCTAATCTATTAGCGTAATTAGTACTTAAAGCGTATAAACCGAACGGGTAGTAAGACGCGGTGATAATTAATAAAAATAATAATACTAACTTTAGTAACTAACTTCTACTGTTCTTCCTACCAAAATCATACTATACTTACATTATTGTATTAATTTAGATAGCTATGTTTACGGGACTCTTTCCTTCCGTTCAAGATAACTGCATCACGAGCTGTTATTGTCGAAGTAACGCGATGTAAATACCGGTTTCCCGTCTTGTGGGCGTCCTGTGACCCGCAACACATGGCTGGCAGGTTGGTGGCCGCTACTTTCAGCGGGTTGGGGGTTCTTTCGTAATTGCAGTCTGCAAGTTTTGGACATTTTTTTTTAGAAGAAAGAACTTCCCTCTTTTTAGAAATGTCCGTGGCTCAACACATGTCTTATCTTCATTACAGGGGTGCTCTGTTAATATTGAGTGCATCCCTATATTTATTGCAGAGTACTTTCCAATCTTGAGTAGCGGCGTTTGACCGCAGTTTCTGTTTGTGAGACTATTACGACACCTTGAAAACCTACAAGCGTTAATACCCTCGTTTTTAAATTAATGTCACTGAATATTACTACCCATCCGGACTATCCGCATTTAATTACACTTGCGGGAAGGTAGAACTTTAAGAAAATAAGTATTTATTTGTGTGGAGGGGAAAATCGCCCCCCAATACCCATGGTTAGATTTTGAATCCTGACCTCAACACAGACAAACAAATTAAGCTTACGTTGATTTGTTTAGTTATAAATTACTTTTTATAATGATTATACAAATCATACTTAAGAAGTCTACAAAGAAAATCAACGATTTCAGTGGGTATTTTGAAAGTTATACTAGCAGTGCCTCCCAGCTGAACACGAAACTGCTTGATACAGTCAATTAAGTCAACAGGCAAGTGTCAGAGTTGAATAACCAAAAGGGACCTGAATAGTAACTTGACTGCAACCAAAATGGACTAGACAGTTTTTATAATTTTAACTGCTTACATTTCTTTTGAATCTTTCACCTTCCTATAATCATTATAATAATTTATAAAAAGTAAACATAGCAGTAACTTCAATAATCATTGTGACCCCACCAGAAACATGCTGTGACTCCCGGGTTGGAAACCACTGATATAGCCCCCTGCCACGTCCCATTAACCGGGATGCTACGGTCGAACCAGAAAACTTATTCAAGTACGGTTTTCTGCATTCTTCATTTGACAACATTGATATTGAAATCAATTAAATAGGCTTTTTTTTTAATGTTGCCATATGTTCTGTATTCCTCATTTGACAACACTGATATTGAAATCAATTAAATAGACTTTTTTTTTTAATTTTGCCATATTTTTAAAAAAATATAAAATTGCACCTACCTGAATAAAATATCAGTGGAGAGAGACAGTCTCTTAAGGGGACAGTGAATAACAAATCCTCGACTCTGTTGGTAGTGCGTTGCCTGCTCTTTTTTTTCACTGCGTCTCACTACCTGTTAAGGCTATACGCATGCAAATATATACCTATATACCTACTAATTACTTTAATTAGTTTGGGATGAGGAAGTTTGGACTTTAAAAGAAGTGTACCAGAATTTGCCTGAAGGAAGAATGAAAAACCATATAGGTAAAACAACCTTCAGTACATCCGACCGGGATACGAACCCCGATCTCCTCATCGGCAGTCTAATCTCTTGCGAGAGTGCTGCCTTAGAGGCCATGCTGATAGCGAAGCAGGTTCTACTATGTTAATATGGGATGAAAGTGGTTGTAATAAAGGCCAAATGTTTTTGCAGTATTCAAAGCGAATCATATTTTATTTCGGCAAAATATTTCTCTAGTAGAAACATCTTTCAATTGTCTATATAATAATTATCTCAAAATTTCTTGAAAATTTGTCCTGCGCATTTTATCATTTGATAATTTTTTAAATCATGCCAAAAAGTTCTCATAAAATTCCAGGACATTCTTGGCCAATATTCAAGAACTGTCACCGTGTGAAGAAAATGAAACTATGTGTTTCTACTGGAGAAATATGACATTTATTTTGCTTTAAAACTTGCAAAAAGACTGCCGTTACTTGAAATCCTTACCCTCCCATTATCAGTGTTGTTTGAATCCGTGCCCCGGTATGATCCCGACTGGTGGCAAAGGGGAGTTTCAAATGACGAGTTCACTTTTCGTTTCAGTATAGTGTATATAATTAGAAATTCACCTTAATCGTGTTTCTTCGGGGTAGTGCTGGAACTATAGCGCAAGTTTCAAATAACTGTAACCACTTTGATCGCACCCATATGTCGTTTTTGCACGGGGTGCGTCTTGTCACCTAGTGTCGTACTAACAGGAAGTACCAGAGCGGAAGTTTTAATGAACACCCCCCCGCCCCCAAGGACTAGTGAACAAAGGGAAATGGATCAAGAGGTTGTTCTTTAGTTGAAAGGTATACATTATTTATAATCAATAAGAGTAGGCCTACAAACGATTGAATCGCTCTTTGAAATTGCATCAACAATTCAGGCGTGGTTTTGTCAGGGGCAGTTTGACTCGAGCTACATCTTAAAATATCTTAGAAGAATAAATATCACATTTATAATATATTTTGAAATTTGCTCACAGTACAGATATCGTATTAATGTTGCATAAAACATTTTAACACACTAGTACTTGCCAAAGAGAATGTATTCCAATTTCAATTTTAAAATCAAGTAGTTTTCTTGGAATATTCAGGAACTTTTCAAAACTAAAGTACCTCAACTCTATCTGTGTGCGTATTTGTGTGTGTATGTGTGTACCGTGTCTCCCATGCGTCCGGGATATCCAAATATTTACACTAATAACGTAAGGAAAGGAGAATTTAGAGGAAGTGTACTCGCATTTGCGTAGAGGAATAGTGGTTAACAAACACCTCTGTACACCCGATCTTAAATCGGAGTCCACCGGTGCGGATGGCACAGAGTTTTTCTATAGAGAGTCCCGGGCTCATTTCCCTCCACAGCTGAACAAATATTGAGATTTATCCCTATTGATTGATGGACGAGAGACTGTGTGTGTTTGTTTTGGTTTTCTTTTATTAGCACCGTGTTTTACAATGCGTTTGGGTTTTATGCTTATGTAATAAATACGCAAATGTGTTGAATTTAGATTAAACGTACTGGCACTTTCATGAAGGAAGAGTGGAAAACCATTTAGAAAAAACCACCCTCCCTACACCCGACTGGGATTCTAACCCAGATCTCCCGTCGTCAACAGTTCAGTCATTGCGAGAGTTACGCCTTAGACCATTCTACCACCTAAATTGGTATTTTATAGTTGAGTGTGTTTGTAAGTCGTGTACTAACATACTCAGTTTGTTAAGAAAGTGCACGTTAAATACCGCTGGTAAAATCATTTCAACGCAGTCCTATAAAATTGAATATATTTATCTCACTATCAGAGAATGTCCTGTTCTGTCTACTGTATATTGTCCTCGGATGTGCTCACCTAGATCTGCGAGCGGCGGAACTCGCCCGAGGGGGGGACTGGCGTGTGACGACGAACACTAGGATTGCTCGCTCAAGAAACGACTGAATTAATCAAGGTCGGCGAACTGGTGAGGTCACCTCATAGAACATTCATTCGAAAGAGGTTCAAGGTTCAAACGTCCTGTCATTGTCTTTCTGACGGGTGGAAGCTACTTCATTTTGAAAGAACGACCCCGGCCTCCGCGATGGACAAACCCTTGGCGGTGACTAGACTCGCGTCATCTGCTATTTCCGTGCCCGGTAGCGAGAGATTCGTCAACTCCCCCCGTCTCGTCGATTGAAGATGGACCAGAGAACGTTTGAACCGTGGTTATTGATCCATTTTATTGATGGAAGGCCTTAAATAAACATTCATTTCTAGGAAATCTTTAAATTGTTTCCTCAGATATTTATTTAGTTAAATAAAATTTTCAAACCTTTTTTAGACGATATTAGCCGCATATCGACTTCTGTGCTAGTTTCTTATATGCCACCCATTCTTTAAAATTAATGGAATGAGAGGTAGTATTTTAGAGGAAACAGATGATGAGAGAGGCTATATTTATATGAAGTGTACTTGCATTTGCGTAGACGGGGATTGGGGGTGGGGGGAAGCTACATCAGTACATCCTACCGAGATTCGAGCCTATATCTCCCCGTCATAGGTATATTGATCCCAGATTTGGATTCGACTGAATTTAGTTCAATATTCGAATCTTGCATTAATACTTTAGAATAACTATTAATCTTTTAAAGGAACTAACATGGATTCATAGCTAAAATATATTTAACAATTTATTTAGCACATTTAAGACAAGTCTAAATGTATTAAATTTGAAAGAAAGAAAAAATGTATTCAGATTTATTTAAAAAAAATCCAAAGCGAGTTATTGGATTCAAACAGACTTACCGCAAAATAAGCCCCATTTATTCAGGCGTGCACGGTAAGTGAACAGAGACGTTTGGTTTGTGTTTCAGCGCCATTATGGACTGTCTGGTGGTTCCTCTACAGGAGAAACTGGAAGATTGGAAGAAAACTGTCGTCAACCTTGACAAGGACCACGCCAAAGGTGAGAGGGCGCTTTCTTTCTTAGTGGCATTCTCTATGGCCCAAGACGTCTGCACAGTTGTTTTTAGCACCGCGTCATACCATCTGTTCACTCGTATGCTCCAATCACTCTTATGAGTTAAAGGTGAGGAAGGTTAGATTTAAAGGACCTGTACCTGCATTTGCGTGGAATGAAAGGGAAAACCACACTTAGTACACTCGTCTGGGATTTGAACCCTTATCTCCCTGCCATCGGCAGTCTAGTCTAGCATGAGAGTAACGCCTTATATCATGCGGCCACCGAAGTAGGTGCGCAGCAGTTAAAAACAAAAATACCGCTGAAACATCTTCAAGAATCGGACTTCTGCCTAGTTGTACCACATGCGTGATAGTTATTTCCTAAACGAGCACCTCCTCCCAATATCACACCCCCAATCCTATCCCCGGCTCTTCCGACCTAATTGGTTCCTGAACGGTAATAGCTGAGCGAACCCTCATTTCCCATAGGGGCAATTTTATAAAGTAGGCTTCCGTTCTTGGAAACACTTTCCATGTCATAAAACACCGACATTTACCGTTAAAATAAATGTAAATTAAATAAAATCACATGTATGTCTACAAACACTTAAGATGTAAAAAGAAACGCTGACACAGGATGTTCCCGGATTACACAAGCAAACTTTGGAAAATGGTAGGAGATTGTAAATCTGATTCAAAATGTCCTTGGTGAATACCTTGCTTTCTTTATTGGGAAAACAAAACCCTAAACAAAATCAATATAATTAGTTAGGCCCTATTAAATAAATAAAGTGTATATATTATTTTATATATTTAGTTTAAATTGATTGCCTTCAGCTCGGAGATAAGTATTGCAAAAAAAAATTCCAACCCAATTAATTTTAGGTTTATTTAATATTTATAGCCAAATAATTACGTGGTTTTTTGATTGTACTATAAACATCTCTCATTGGATGTTTCATGCCTAATTCCTTCTAAACCAAACAGTCACAACAAATGAAGTCATATTAATGCGCAACTTATATACTGGGGTGTTTTTTGATTAACATATTAATTTTAATATTCTACTTTTTATGGAGCAAATATATATATAGGCCTACATACTTTGTCTTTGCTTTTTGTTCGAAAATAATAATTATTATTATTAGCACCGCGTCATACTACCCGTTCGGGTTATACGCACTTACGCTAATGTGTAATGGTAGGGTGATTGTGAGATTAAATGGAGGACCTACATTTTAACGTGGAATCTGAACCACGGTGGAGGCCTGGCATTCCCCACATTCACAAGATGTCTTGTCAGAGGTGAAGGAAGGGTTTGGTAATTATATAAATCTATGCCGGGACCGAGGATTGAACCCCGGCCGCCAGCATAGAAGTCCGACACCTTACCCCTAGACCGCCAGGTCACCAACTTTGTTCGAAAAGAAAGCGAAAACGAGGTAGTCTTAAAAGCACATTTTGTTTTAGTTTTTCAATCCCCTACCACTTCCGAAAGTTTATGTAGTTCGTGAACAGGATGTGTATATTATGTGCAAGTCTTGATAGTTCCATTTGAACGCGAATGGGCATTGGTACCTCGAGGCCGAGATGAATGAAAATAATTACTTGTTTTTCAAGTATTTTATTTTTGAATTTTCATTTTTGAATTTCCGTTCTAACGTAAGTTTCGCAGTTGGGAAGTTGTTTTTACAAAGAATATAAAGTTTCACAAATAATGCTCTTCGAAGTCATCGCTACTCAGATCGATACAAGAATGTGTGCTAGGCTCATCCCCTCCTCGAATTACACGGAAGCTCGAAACACTAGGGTATTTAAAACTTGAGAGAGTTGTGCAAGAGTTTTTGCTCGCTTACAGCGTAGATTGTCTTCAGTCACTTTACGCAATAGCGAGGGGTCGTATAGTCGGCCAATCGCCAGAAACACGTTGAGTGTGTGGCTAAAATTAGTCTCTTACGGCCTAATCACTGTATTTTTTATTTAACCTTTTTACAATAGTTGAAAATATATTATAAAACCGTTAGATTCATTCGTTTCGCAATTTTGTGATGAAGTGACGTGGAATGTTGCTAGGGTAAGCAGGCCCATGTGATATTGCTCCCCATTTGACCAATCACACACAGGCTCTGCTTTGCATAACTCACATGAGGAAGTATTCTCGCTGATATCCTACCGAAAACACTAATCACAAGTACAGTTTGAACTAACTCTTCTTACTTTAGAAACAAGACACGTTACGTCACTGGTGCAATGTCTCTTTGACAAGTGACGTAAATCGACTTCACTTGTCAAGGTGACAAAACTTAGCGAGGTAAATGAATACGGAAGTTATTTTTTTTAAGTATTTTTAAGGCAAAGTTCTCGAGAACTAACTATACTTCCGTTGCTGCATACAATGTCAGCACCCTTTAGGGGAGTACCTCGCGTTAATTGGCGCTTGGTGGAGAGTGGGGGTGACGAGGCGGAGCTCTGTAAGGAAGAGGGATGTACCCATAATAGTTTTTTTCTTAACACAGCGTCTTACTACCCGTTCGGGTAAATTCTTATGTACTAATTACGCTATTGGTTTTAGGTATTAAGATATTTATATTTAGAGGGAGTGTATTTGCGTGTAGGGAGAGTGGAAAATAATTTTTGAAAAACCACCCTTAGTATGCCCTATCGAGATTCGAACCTTGTCTTCCCGTCATCGGCAGTCTAGTTTACTGCGATAGAAGTGCCTTAGACCACGCAGCCACCGAAATGGGTGCCAGAATAGTTGTAATTGTATTTACAAATGGGTCTATTCCCGAATATGAATCTTAGAAAATATGATAAAGCATGAAAGGTTAGCTTTACCACATATGAATGTGTCGGTCAATTCAGATTTGGTTCACATTAAAAGCTAACAGTGGTAAATGAATGGTCTGAAGGGTTAGGTTTGTCATAGGGGTAAACTAGCTTTAGCATAAGTTGAAGAAGAAAATAAAGATCTCTAAAAACTAATAAAATTTGACTTTTGAAAACTATGTTGTTTGATTGCCTTATTCCCATAAATGCCATTCCTGAGGGGTCTAAAGATGGCGCTAGTATGTTCTTGCTCAGTAACACTACTTACTGCAGGATGCCCCCGGGACATCCCGTGGCGCCGCTAAACTAGCACAGTGGCAGTCTCTTGTCAGACAGGCCTTGGTTCTAGCCCAGCGCTCGCTGTAACCTCCTGTGAAATACAACTGGGCCGTAAATTAGTTAATTGCTGAGAGGGGGAGGGAAGGCGTGTGTGCCTATTTTTCTGGGTCGGGTCTCCCATCGCCCAACGGGCTGAAGCCTACCGGTGCGGCGAGCGACGCGATCGAATTCCAAGTGGATGACGCGTGATATTTTCGCGCAAACCGCGCGCGGCGAAACTCAAACTCTCGCTTCGAGCAGTCAAAGAAAGTGTTTGTCTTGACAATTTTGGTTATATCATTCATTCACAGGCAGTGTTTACTGTGTGTATTATGGTTGAGTCAAATTACATCTTGTTTGGCGATAAAATGTAAGAATTCGCTGAACCGATGAAGAAAAAAAATTGTAAGTATACTTTGGGATCTGAAAATAAAAACTACCGGAACCGATTGATTGGGCATATAGTGGTTCTAGCTCTCATAAAGTGTGGAAGTAACTCAATTTAGTTTTTCAAAATGATGGTACATTATTTCTACATTACATTCTACATGCACATTAACACTCCCTGTGGATGCTAGAATAGGGAAGACAAAACACTGGTCCAGATGATGCATAGACTCGTCGCAATTATTCATAATATGTCTCTGCCTGCTTAGTTCCTGCTTTAAACAAAATTAGTAAATGTGTGTTGACTTTGATAATGTGGTAACTGCTCTACCCTTTTATTTCTTCCTCCCCGCTTATATTGAGTGCAGATTCTTCCCTATTCCACCTTGTTCCACGTAGTGCTAATAGAGTGGTGGTATTGTCAATAAAGGCTGGTCCACCCTCTCCTTGACACACGGCCGCCCCCCAAACTCTTGGTAATGCTGCGCTACTTGAGTGGTGCACGGTTCGAAGGCTTTTAACAGCTTCTCTCTTCTCCCTGCTGGCCTCTGAATCACTGTATGGGGGTTGGGGATGAATAATTGTCATCCTCCCCTCACTGCATGACGTAGCACAGCAATACCAGAGAAGTGAAGGGGTCTTGTTTACAATCCCTGTGACAATAACTTATGTAGGGATGAAATATGTTGTTAGACCTGATCCGTTTGCGTTGTTTGTATTTGTGCTATACTTTACTCCGGGCTTACTTTGCCGAGTTTTCTCTGAGTTACTGAATGATTTATCTTCTCTGGAAGATGCGCATTATTTTCAAAGCTAATTATGTTTGAAACATTTTATTTTGACTGGCGTGCATGTGGGCGCAGGCTTCATTCCGCGTGTTTGATCCTCAATGGCTACGGGAGATCTGTGTCCGAATCCAGGCTGATTATACTGAGTTTTTATTATTTTAAATGGTGGTCCTATCTCAATTTCTCCTCTTCGTGCAGGCGTTAGCACACGTCCTATAAATTATCTTCATTTAGTTTTCTTTTCTTACCCAAGTCAGTAATGTAGATATATGAAAAGCCCGGACAAGGATCATGGAACTAACTTTACTGGTCTAAAGAACTACGCGAGAATTAAAACTAAAAACCTTGAATGTCACTCGTAGGACCGAATGCAAGAACTTTACTAAAATACACGGCTTATGATCATTAAAGGTAGATCACGAAAATGTTATCTCTCTAAAAATTGTTTGAGAACCACTGTTGAAACATTGACAACATTAAAACGTGAATTGACATTAAAACTAATTTGAGTTGAAATGCTGTTGGTAGTACAAATAACTTCTCTTTTGTTTGGTAAATATAACTTGAAGCGGAATAAAGCTCTCGCCAGACGCGCCGCCGAGAAGAAATTTCCGTTGTCTGCTTCTTAGGAAATCAGTTCGCGCCACGCTGAACCGCCTTGTGGAATTTCCGTGCCGGGACCCTCGAGGTTTCTAGAGAAGAATTATTTCCTTTCGACGCGTCGCGGTGCGCCCGAGTTGGCGGGGGATGTGGAAGGAACCGTGGGAGGAATACGCTCTCATGTCATTCGGGTGCGCTGGCTTTGTGCCGACACGTCTAGAACTTCAAAACATGATTTTATTTCATTTTATTTAGCACCGCGTCTCACTACCCTTTCGGACTATACGCTTATGGCCTAATAACGCTAATGGGTTAGCGATTAGGAAGGTTGTATTTAAAGGAAGTGAACCAGAATTTCGTGGAAGGAGAGTGGAAACCCATTTAGGAAAAACCACCCTGAGTTCACCCGAGCAAGATTTGAACCTCGATCACCCCGCTGGTGGCAATCTAGTCCAACCCGAGATTAGCGCGTTAGATCACGCAACCCACGAAGCGGATTATTCTTACTGTTGATTTTGATAAGTAGAATGTACATTAGATTGAGGTAGAATTTTATATAGTAACCAGCGTAGTCGAAAAGCATGTTTTCATTGTGCTTTTCTTAGTATATTTAATTAATTAAAAATAGAAGAGGAAAGCGATAAACAAAGGGTAAATATTTATTATAACGTTTTGACCAAATTAAATCTATCAACTTCAAAAAACCTACCTTAGCAAAATATAATCACTTCTCAAACAAAATACTGTTATGTGCAAACGAACTCGACCATTTAAGCTGAGTTTAAAGTACTCTACACAACTTAATGTAAAATTTATTAGAGTTTATTAGATACTCAGAATGAATAACGAAGAGATTATGTTATTAGTTTTAAGAATATTCCAACCTATATAACCTATCTCATCCCAAGTACCACGATAGTTTGGGCTTTGATGAATGTTCCGAGCGGCGGTTACATAGGTGGACCTCCGGTGGAAAGCGCACAAAATGTTCCACACGGCGCACCTTAGTGGGCGACGAGCCTTAATCGTCATGGTCGGCATCCCAAGATTGCGCCACGGAACTGGCATGGTCCATAGGGGAGTCCAGCTTTGGTGCAATACTTATTAGTGCACTGTTTCACGCGCGCGTGGGACCAGTTGATCAAAACAATATCAACCAAACCCGCCTCAGTGGCCGAATGGCTTAAGGCGTCACTCTGGTGTGTTGGGCTGGCCTGCTGAAGACTGGGAGATCGAGGTAATAATCCCGGTGTGTCCACTTGAGAGTTTTGCCCTAAATGGTTTCCCACTGTCCTTCCACAAAAATGCTGGTAAATTCCATCTAATTATAACCTTCCTCATCCTTAAAACCATTAATAATTAGTACAAAGGCGTATAACCCGATTGAGTAGTAAGACGCTGTGCTCAAAAAATAGTGCAAATATCACTTGAATTAAATAACTAATTATCTATACATGTGGCCACAATCAGGGAAAATGGAGAACCTGGAAATGTTAGGGAATTTAAAACGGTCGGCAGAAATTTCAGGGAATTATTACATTCAAGCATTATTTTTAGTAGTTAACTTTAGTAGATAAAATTTTGTATATTGGTACCTTAGCTCGACTTTAATATAGTTGGTGTGGTGGTGTTTTAACTGGGGTTTTTTAGAAGCGCGCCACCCGCCTCGGTGGCGTAGTCAGCTAACGCGCTAGTTTCGTATTGAGCTAGACTGCTGAGGACGTGGCGATTGAGGTTCAAATCTCACTTGGGTGAACTGGTTGTGGTTTTCCTAAATGGTTTTCCACTTTCCCTCCACACAAATGCGGGTTCACCTCTATATTACCTTCCCAATTCCTAAAATGCAAGGAGAGACGGTGAAATCGACATAGGGTTGAATGCCTCTATCTTGGAGATTAGTTGTATGCAATGTGAACTATTGCGAAGAATGAAGTAGTATCGAAAGAGGCAAAGATGACACTATATAAAATAGTGTTTAAGCCAACATTTATAAAGCGCGGGTTTGTCTGGAGAAACACAAGGTCAAGGTGTTTGATTGGAATGAGAGATCTAAGAAATGTATGTGGATAAACTCGTTTGGACAAAGTCAGTAATGAATGACTGCTGAAAAAGTTCTGTCTGGAAGGGAATCCATTGTCGTTGAAGCGAAGGGAGTGTACAAGCACAAGGAAGTGTGAAGAAAGTTAGTGAGGATGAATTAAGTACGGAGTTGTTTTTTGAACTATATGCACAGTTTCTTGCCTACCCCGTAAGGGAGCGGCGTGATTATGTATGTGTATGTATGTATAATGGAATCCAACGCGATTCTTCTTTTAGTAACATCATTGAAATACAACATTTTAGGATGTGATAGTTGTAAATTGTATTATAATTTGTATAATTCGGGCATGTAAGGTTGGTATATTATATCAAACCTGTAATCTTTCTTTGACATGGATTATTTCCAAAAATTGTTGAATCTGCGCACCAAACATGTGCCAATATTGACAGCACCTACATCTGGTTTACAAACGGATGCATATTTGCCAACAATTATGAAAGTGACTTTGGCATAATATTTCAAGTCCGATATTAACACCTTTGTTGCTAATACCAGGTTTCAAACTTTTTGTAAAATATAGGGTTAATAATATTGTTTTATGTAGGGGCCCTAATATTATAGTTTTGCAATAACAAGATACCAAGCTGAAATTATTTTTATTTTTGATAATAGCAGCACAGATTTTTTTAATGTGGCCCCCTCAGTGTTTTTAGTGTTCCATGGGCCCCTTTGAATCAAATAAGTTTTGACATGCCTACTCTAGGCCTTGTTCCGCCCTAGCCCCGGCCATGTTCTTGATGACGCACTTTGTATTCCGTCACTGTCTCTTCTGTAAAGCCAGTCTCTGACTCAAATCTCTTCAGACAGCAGATATTCTCGTGTCCTGTCACTTCTTTATAATATGTTCTTCTTCCTTTTCTTCTAATGGAGGAAGAACGTTTTTAATCTGCTATCTTGATGCTCACAATTTAGAATGTTCTTAAAATTAGTACGATAAAATAATTTGAAACAAAGTCTTTTAAATATTAATAACTACTAAAGTAGATGAGATTTTTTTTTGTTATAATAGAATTCTTTTAAAAATAACAGTATCTGACAGTTGCAAAAGTTACTAAAATGTTTTCAATGTTGGCCGAAAAAATAAATTCTAAAAGACTTATCCTTTGAGAATTTCGACAATATCTCACTTTTATTTACATTAGCTATATTCGAACCAAGCTTTGGAATAACACCAGAAATTGAACAATTTTTAAATTTAATTGGGCTTAAAAAAATAAGCAATAAGCTCTCGCCCGATTTATTATTTTACTGTTACTATTATTATTAACCCATACTAGTGGGCACGTGGAAAAGGGTGTCAGCCTCGTCTAGTTTGGTTTATCGGTGATTGCAAAGTATGGGCTCGACGACTCTTGGCCTGGTGTACAAAGGGAGGTGTTATTTTTCCTTTTCTAAAGGATTTCCTAAAACTCCCTCCACGTGAATGTTGGTATATTTCCTAAAAACTGTACTTTCCTCATACCTACACCATTAGTGCAATTAAAAGTGCGGATTGCTCGGGCGGGTATTATGACGCGATGCATAAAAAAAAAGTTATTAAGCTAATTATTGTTGCCTTGAGCGATTCTCCGAATTCTCTGGGCGGCCCTGCCAATGTACAGTCAGTTTAAGATGGGAATAAACTTGTTTTTGACAGTTATAAATTTACCTAAACAATATTCATATGTTTACAGTATTATGTAAAGTCATGTGGTCTGCAGATGTTAGACCTTATCAGTTAAAAACATAGTAATAGCATATATATAAATCATAAAAGTCATATGGTGTTAGTCCAGAGTTCTTCTCCGAATTCCCGTTAAGGTACAGCTGAAACTTCACACACTGATTAGTTAAATGCTTTAACAACCCCCGAAACGTCTTGAAACTTTTTTTTGTGTGTGTTGGGGGGGATCCATCACATCGCGATCACGTGATTGGACTTATGACACCAGTTATCTGACTACACCCTCCCCCACCTCAAAAAAAAAATAACTAAAAACATAATTTTTGTTTAATGTTATTACAGTAGTTTACACCCATATACAAATTCCCAGCCGTAGGCCTAGAAGGTATCGGGAAATGCCTTAAAATATAAATACATTTACTAATTAATGCTAGAAGCCGTGTTTAAAAAAAAATAGGGTTGATTTCTTCCCAACAATTAGTTCGAGTTTCTTCCCCAACAAACTTAATCCTTATTTAAGTTAAACAGAATAACCTTTACCGAGTTTGAATTAAATCTGTTTTCTTAAAAAGTTATCGTGAGACATATCAACCACATAAAGACAAATTCAAATCGTTGTAATTAAAACGAAGAACTCGCTTCACTCGTTCAATAAATCAAACCACGGGACTAACCTACCTTTTTATTTGTTTTTACACTCAGGCAATATTTGCTAGATCGTCCAAGCAGCGAACCCAAGCAAAAAATGTCACACCACATTTGTTTTTTGCCCTCGTTCACTAAAGCAAGCGCGGGGCCGTGTGCGGCCGCACCGTCCGGACACTCCTAAGGGCGGCCCTGGTTAGACTTATGCAATACAATTATATTATCATCAGCCCTGTCTTAAAAAAAACTAGTATCAATGTTGGCTTTTTTTTTCCTTCCTAAACGTCCTTTCAAGTAGAATCCAATACTAAAGTCGTCCACAGATACGAGAATTTAGATTGTCGCGCCCTCCTTGCCCCCATGTCGTGTCTGTACTGACCAAATTGCCATGCATGAAGAAGTGTTTTCTACACCCCCATCCTCTTCCCTTCCCTTGTAGAACAGGGAATGAGCACGAATTGAAACACTCAACACGTTTAGTTTGCGTTTACCCAGTATTAAATCCTGAACTTGCAGTCCGCCCGGTATGTTATGGTAGTGGACTGGTTCAGTCCAATTTTCGTAGGAAGAACCATATCTAACAGCTATATGAGTTCATATAGATCTGTTTGCACGTACATACATCATGTGATCTGCAGCTGTCACTTTTAATACATATTATTGATAGCTATAAAATAACGTCAATACTGTTGGCGAAAATAGTTCCAACTTCAGAGGACGGAGGTCAGCACAACGAACTCTCCGGCCGTTATTGTCGGTTTTATAGACCGGAGCCGCTACTTTTTCGTTCAAGTAGCTCCTCATTTATTGTCCTCAATGAGGTTGAGCTGACCCATTTCCAGACACACTGCTTCACACAAAATCTGAAAGCGCCAGGGATCAAACCTGGGACCTTTGAATCTGTAACCAAGAACTCGGACCACTAGACCAAAGTCATATAAAAATAACATCAATAAAAAAAGTAAGATGTTATTAATGTTGACCTAAAATAGTTTCTTCCTACCAAAATTCTACTAAAGGAAGGACCTTTTAGAAATTATTAACATATTTATTTGCGATTTATATTTATAAAACATATTGTTAGATATGTTACATAATGTTAAAGCTGATAAAGGGAACACTATTGTCTTTATGGATAAAAATGACTACATCTCCAAAACTCTTGAATTCATTCAGAATAAAAACATAAACAAACTAAAAACTGACCCAACCAACAAATACCAAAAAACTCCAGACATAATAAAGAAATCACCTTTATTAATACAACAAAAAGATTCTTTCAGATTTTTCAACATGAACCCTCAAGCCCCCACCTTTACGTCACTACCTAAAATTCACAAATCGAATATTCCAATCAGACCTCCAGACAATTACCAAAATACACCAGCATATAAACTTGTCAAAAGATGGTTAAAAAATTATTTGAAAACTTAAAACTTCCCAATACATTCAATATTGAAAGCTCAAACCATCTAACTAGAATGTTAAACTCAATTCCTATCAGCAAAATTCAAAGTTTACGTCATTAGACATTTCTAACCTTTACACTAATGTACCAGTATTAGAAACCATCATCATTATCAAAGACACTCTATTATCTCTGGATTTTACCAATGATTACATTGTTCATATTTCCAGTTTAGTCTGAACAATCATTGACCAAAACTATTTTCAATTTAACATTAAATTGTATTTACAAAATGAGGGACTTGCAATGGGTTCTTCAATATCATGTCTTATGTCAGAAATTTTCTTAGAAAAATATGACCCCGTTAT
Source organism: Timema californicum (assembly GCA_902141385.1). Lineage (NCBI taxonomy): Eukaryota > Metazoa > Arthropoda > Insecta > Phasmatodea > Timematidae > Timema > Timema californicum. Next base: position 153,712 of record CABFOW010000837.1, on the reverse strand, counting down.
TTTCAATAACTTGAACAATATGCTCAACATCAAATTCTATTGCAGATATATGAGAATTTTTTTAAATGAAGAGAGAAAAAAAAGATGTCATTAAACTCCAGGACACCATTGACAGATATCCAAGGAATTGTGAGGTCACCTTGTGAAGAAAATTAAACTCATGTGTTTCTCTTGAAGCTATATTTTATTTTGTTGCCGAAAAAAATGTTTGCCGTATAAACTTAAACATTGGCTTTCTTTCCCATTCCCTTCCATCCCAAGAAAGATTATTTATCGTTTTGCAACTCTGGGGGATCTATTCGAGTAATTTGAAAGCGCTTAATGTTTGATTTGATGACAGATTTAATATATGATATGTACTCTAGTGAGCTATAGAATGATTTTGGTAGCAAGAAACCTTAAAAAAAAATACAAAACACATTTATTTGTGGGTAATATTGATCATTTATATCAATATTGACAGCTGCCGATCACATGACTTACATATGACTACAGGAAAGTAGATCTAGTAACTTATTGTATGTGTCAGATAAGGTTATTTCTATAGAAATCTGAGTGTAGTTTAGATGAACTTCCTAGAGCGTGATTAAAACATTTTATTCCTTTTTTTTGTATGCCAAAATAACTGTCTCTTTGATGTTTTAATGAAATATATATAGTTTTATAAAATGTGGCTCAATGTAATGAATATATCTATAAAACCTTTTAACCCAGATGAGTCATGTTTAATCCGAGCAGTTATCGATCTTATGTTTTAAATCTCTCTATCTTATCTCTCCTCTCTGGGTTGAATAGGCCTTCTTGCCTTGAGGGGGGATAGGGACAGTTAGTGAACTTCCTGCCCTCCCCAGTATAATTTGCATGGAAATGAGGTTGGCAGTTCCACTTGGTAGCAGTTGGGAGATGAGACTGATATTATGGCCCTTTTCTTCTCTATAGTCTGTGCCACTTTAGTTGAGAGCTTTGTACCAAGCTTGGAGTTGCTACTGATATTACGCCCTTTTTCTTCCCTCTAGTGCATGCCACCCAAGTTGAGAGTTGTGTATCCAAAAGGATTTATTTTTTATAAATTGTTTATCACACAACATACAAACTTAAGTTTTGATAATAGTTACATGTCCATCTGCAAGTATTTTGTAACACCAAAACAGTTGCCACAAGAAAAAGGCTTCAAACCTTTCCTTTGGCCAGCATTATGTAAGGTTTTTACTAATCTTTGTTAATTTAGTAAAAAAAACTCTTGGTGAATAAATCAAACTGAACACATTCTCATGTTCACACTTGGGTTTGTTTTCAATTCTTACTGAAAACATTATTTTTGTATCTATCCACACTAAAAATTTAAGTGGATGTTGGTCATTTTAATGGCCTGATAGGTACCCCTAAATGGATAAAACAAAATAAACAAATTTTAATCAACAAGTTATATATAGGATCTGATGTTATGGCTGAAACAATATTTAAAGTTTTATATATATATATGTGTGTGTGTGTGTGTGTGTGTGTTTATAAATTACAATAGATGTTGCAATAAATATATATATATATATATATATATACACACACACACACACACACACGAGATATTGCTCATCAATGTTGTGTTAGTTTTATTTTTTAGAATAGTTGAAATCTTGTCATCAATAAATGTCTTATTTTAAGACTGAAAGAGCATAGAATAACTTAGGCCGAATGGGAAAACTACCATGCTTTTTATAGTTACACCAATGACCAATTAGTATTTCACCCTCTCCCTTCTAATGCATCTTCCCCCCAGTCTCTCAACCTGTTTGGTAAAGAAAGCAGACTTTTTGTGCCCCTTGTTAACATCACATGAAATTTGCAACAGCGCAATAAGTTAAATGAGACACATTAATCAATTCCGTGAGAAAAATGCATTTTTCATTCATATCATTTTGTCATTTGGTAGTTAGTACATCAAATTTATTTCACCAATGGTCTTCATATTGATTGATATTCAAACATCAATATCTTCATAAATAAAACAACCAAAAAGTTTAATCAATCATTCAGAATTTGTAAGGTCTTGTGGCTTGCCATCAATCCTAGAGGAAAATGATCAGGTGTTATCAGTGTAATGAATAACATTTTGTAAACTGACGAGAGAAAAATATTCAGTTACAAGCAGGCTACATCATCAATAGCATTATAACATGTCAATGCACATACAGTAGCCCCATGGCTTCTTTGGTGCTGACTGACAGCTTTGAAACGTTACCAGACCAAATTATGTATCCGTACGCTGAACCATATGATCTGCAAAAACGTGTGTTTAGCAGCTGTCACTTCTTATGGTCAAAATTTAGGTATATACCTAAATGTTGACTGTCAGAAGTCAGCTGTGAAATGTCAGTCAGCACCAAAGAAGCCATGGGGCTACTGTACAGGATATAGAAATAGGTATTTGAGTTTTTCCCTAAATAGTTTCCCACTCTTCCTCTACACAAAATGTGGGTACATTTACATTAAATTCTACTTTGCTCATTCCCATGAACAGGTACTAATACATAGAAAAATAAAAAAAATTCACCTTTTCTCACTCTTAAGAAAATCACAAAAATAAAATATATGCACACAGAAACTTAGTTAATTTTCCAACTTGGATGGAAACACCTAGTTAGTACAAAGCTTCAAACTAAGCATTTTAAACTAAAAAACCCCAACTAAATATTATATAGAACGTTGGATCCAAACCAACATTTATGTTTATGTGGTTAAGAAATAAGAGAATCTACTGACCAAAGTGGTCTATAAAAGGAAAATGCGTATGTCCTGAGCGTACAAGGCAAGATAGTTGATTTGATTGCTTGAATACTTCTGGCAGGTGCTCATTAGGAAAGTATGAGTGCCAGGAAGTATGAACGTGACCTTTTATAATGCTTGTGGGGCAGTCTTCTAGCCTAATAGCAACATAAAGATTAAATTATCTTTAAAACATGGACATCTCCAGTCTTAAAACCTTAAAATGGGTTTGTGTGTTCACATATATTATTTTTATATAAACTTATCTATAAATTTCATCACAAGGCTTTTTTTAATGTCTGTTAAATGCAAGCATGGAAATTATGGAATTTATATGAGTATCGTTGTTGTTGACCGCATTATTTAAGATTCGGGCAATTTACTAAGCTAAACCATTTGACACAGAAGACTCTATCTATTTAAACATCACATTTATCTTTGCTGTTGGAACCTTGATTATGGCCTTGGTCTGAATAAAAGGTTCCAACTATATTAGTAAATTATCGATAGATAATATTTGGAAATAAAGTATTAATACTTTACTAATATCTATATTTTTATTTCAAAAAAATACTCTACTCAATAATTTTGTTTTGATACCTTTACTCATTTGCATTTACACTCAAGGTATCATATCAGTATTTAAAGAAACAATTTATTTAGATTGTAAATTATGTATTTTAATGTCATATTTTTAAATCTACTGATAGCCTGATTAAAAGTTCCAGCTTCTTGTTCAGAAATTAGCTAGACACATAACTGCGCCTTCCTTTACAAAGGCCCAGTTTCATAGTCAAATTTAGTACGCCTCAAGTGCGGCGCTACCCTAAGTTCATGACGACACCTACCTAAACCAGAATGGAATGGGTCAGTTTCCTATGCGAGAACGGCCCATCCCATTCGAGTTGAGGTAGGTGTCGTCTTGTACTTAGTGTAGCGCCGCACTTGAGGCGTACTAAATTTGACTATTAAACTGGCCCAAATCAGTGTTTTGTTAGTGATATTACAATATATGAAGAAATGTGTTAACATTTCCTGACAATTTTTTTGAAATTCATACCTACTGTTATCATAACTCTTTTTATAGTATATTTTATCAATACTTTTCTTTATATACTTGAAATGAGCAAAGTATCAATACCTTTCTTTTGATACCATCTGTCTCAAAAAACTGACCACACTTATATTATTTCAGAGTACAAGCGTGCACGAGCAGAGCTGAAAAAACGATCAACTGACACTCTACGACTCCAGAAGAAAGCAAAGAAGGGCAAGACCGGTGAACTTCAACGTCGAGTAGAGTGTTCACTTCAAGATGTCTCCGAGAGGAGACACATCCTAGAGGAGACTGAGAAACATGCCGTGAAGGCGGCCCTCATAGAGGAGCGCAGTCGTTACTGCCTTCTGGTTGCATTCCTTAAACCTGTGGTGGTGAGTAAATACTCCATTTGATACTTCTTGAGCTTGGATTAACAAATGTCTCAATGTTGTTATTAGTGAAAAATCTATAAAGCGTTTGACTACAGTTTTTAAAAATCTCATTATCTTGTGTTTGGATGCATGAAAGTAGGTCTGATAGTAACTTTTAAAACTCTTGAGGTTCAATAAGTCTTGAATAGAATTGATCTTTTTTGGTCCATCATCTCCTTAGTCTCTGACCATGAGCACACATCCCACAGACCTTCGTAATTAGTAGACCTGCTTTCAAGTATGGCACTTTGGTTCTTTTGTGGCTGAGTGCACTAATTTCCCAAGGTTGCGGAAAGAGGAATGATTGCTGGTTGCTATAAAATGTATGTAATGTAATGCGTATTCATTGTTCATACTTGCTATGGCCAGTAGGCTATTCATTGAGGATGGGGCACATAAGTTTATTTAATATGAGAAAGATTTTCTATCATATAGTTAACTAATTAAATGACACCTGGTGTATACAAAATTAACAGTTTGTAAATGATATCTGTGTATGGGTAAATTACCCTATTCCTAATATTTCATAGACCATGCTAAGGGTCTATTTAAGCTCCATCCTCTGGTGAAGTCCCTGCTACCCAGATAGTTTGTCCTCAGATGAACACAGTCATCTGTTTCAGTGGTTGCATGGTCTAAGTCGTCACTCTTGTGTTAGACTGGTTTGCTGAAAACAGGGAAATATGAGTTCAAATCCTGGTCAGGTCTACTTAGGGTGGTCTTTCCTCAAAGGTTTCTCACTCTCTTTCCACGCAAATGCGGGTATGTTACCTCTAAAATGCTTTCTTCCTCATCTCTACCCCATTAGAATAATTATTATATATGCATTTAACCTGAACAGGTAGTAAGACGCAGTGATAAAAAAAACTACTTGGTCATTTCTATCAGAAAACTGCATGCTCACATTACATAACCTATTGTCTCAGTTTATGAATATTATTGTAAGCTATGTGGTCGTTATTTAGCTTCCAATAATTCCTAGTTGTAATGATGTGTTTCTGTATCCATGCATTCTATATTCTGGTCACCTTTAGGCTCCCAAAATACATTTATAGCTTCAAACTTTTAAATCTATATTTGTTACTTGAAATGTGGCAGGATGAAGAAGTTGCAATGCTATCAGAGCTGTCTCATCTTCAAGAAGTGGTGGACCAGATCCAGAAGCACACGGCGGACCCTTACACCCTCCCCCCAGCCAGTGAGCAGGTGATAGCCGACTTGAAGGGCTCGGACAGTGGCTGGCATTTCCAGACCCCTCCTAGCAGCCCCAGTTCTCTTGGCTCTCGCAAGTCCAGCATGTGCAGCATCAGCAGCCTGAATAGTTCTTCCAGTGGCAGCACCAAGTCTCACCAGCATTCACCCAACCACCACTATTGGCATCGCTCCTTGTCACAGGTACAGCTCAGTTTCCCCAAATGCAGTTTTTACCCTTAAAGCAGGCTGGCTAGGTAGGTGAGTTATTTACAATAAGTTGTACTTTGGTTAAATATTGACAAAACATTTAACAGTATAAGATTGTAGTGTCTATTGGAATGAAACCAAAACTATTTTCTATTGCCCTATACACATACAGACTTGTAAAGATAGTTTAAAAGTTAGAATTATACACTTTAAAAAAGTCAAATCCACATTTTGTCTGATCATTAAGAACTGAATGCCCAGCAAACAAGATAAACTTGTATAAAAGTTAAGAATGGTTCTTTGTGAATGGAATAATGTATGAGGGGTGTTTTTTAAGTAAGCGCTATTTTGCAATAAAACAGTAACTATTAAATATTTTGGGATATTTTTTTATCTGATTCTACATACCTTTAGCTACTTTTCAACATACTTTCCGTTGTTATTTAAACATTTGCTGTATGGTGAGATAAGTTCTTGTGGACCCTTGTCATAGACGTCCGCCGCCAGTGAGGAAAGCCATTCTTAATCCGTCGTTTTCACTTCATCAACGGTATGGAAATGCTTGCCGGCGAGGAACTATTTCAGATACAGGAAAAAATGGTGGTCACTAGGCGCAAGGTCAGGGCTGTAGGGGGGGGGGGGGGACCCANGGGGGGGGGGGGTGATCCAATTGCTGTCAGCCAAAATATTCAATGAGTGCTTACGTTTGAGCAACAGAGTAGGGCCTCGCGTTTTCATGACGCAACAACACGGCAGACAGCAGGCAAGCCACGCAAAATTTTGTAAAGGTCAGACAATCCACAGCTCCGTTTATTGTTGTCAGTACACATGAGCGAAAGAACAAATGGGGCACGGAATTTCGAAATATATGTGCAAGCATTTCCACACCAACAACGAAGTGAAAACAAAAACTACTTAATTTAATACATTGTATCTGCATTTGTATGTTCCTCCTCCCGTGTTTGTGTTCTTGCTCAGCTCCACCCAGTAACGTTATAAAAATCCCCTCATTGGTTTCTGGCAATGATAAATTTCTGATTGACTATTCTAGCGTCTTCAGTAGGCGCAGATGGGTTGATATGACCCCCAAGCTGTAACTGTCATTTTTCCACAAGACTGGAAAATCTACTCTGTCTCAGTTCCTTCCTACAACATATTGATCTGACTGAACTTTGCCCCTTGTTTAATATATTGCTTGACCTTGACAAGTAAGCTAGAGTTTGGTTTTCTGAGGATTACGTTTACCCCCGTACATATATTTGAGGAACAGTTTTGGATTTTGATTTTGTCGAAAGATTTTTCAACGTTCTGTGTTGATATAATGTCTGAATGTTATTTATACCCCGCACCTTATTTTTTGTTACTCTTTGTGAATACTAGAGTTTTAGAATTTGGTTCAATTTAGGGTAATAATTGGTTATTATTGTTAGTAAGCAACACTTAAAGTGTGGCTTTATCCTAGAAATTAAAAATTTGTGACCTTATATTTAATTTCTTTTGTATTTTAAGCACTATTAGAATACATGTTTGCTTATCCTGGGATAAATTTTTTTTGTTTTGGTCAGACTTTTTTTTTAAATGTGGAGTGTGTTTTTTTAAGTTTGTGCACTTTAGGGTTTCCAAAAATTAGCTATTGTTGATTTGAGGCCCTATAACTACAGTGACCACAAGTTCCAAAAAAATTGGGATAGTCCTCATTTTAAGGGCTGCGTCCCAAATATCGACCAAAATGTCACAAATTGTCCGACCGTTGGAAAAAGTTTGTCCAGTAAAGTAAAAATATCGAAATCGTTATATTTATAATATTTTTCTTTTATTGAGAGTATCTGAATGAATAAACTCCTTGCCTTTGCACCGGCGGCGGTGGGGTGGATGGATGCTGCCCCTGCCCTCTTCATGACCTTTCAAGGTCACACAAGCTTCTGTTTTCAGTTTTATACTGAGTAGTGACCATGTTTTTTTCTATTTCTCTTCATCGTGTTTTGTTTTTTGCATTTTTTGCAGTGATTTGCTGTTCTGTCTATATTTTTCAAAAGAATGAGTGAAAATAGCAAGCAAATTGCAAAGAAAGAAGTAAAAAAAATACAAATGTTTGTGTTTGGTTAATGATGTGTTACAAAAGAACTATCCCTTCTTAAAGAGACATGAACATAACCCATATGTTGCATTTTGCACTCAATGTTAAAGTGAGATTAATATTACTCATGGTGGCCTCTAAGACATCAAGCTTCACTTGAGGACTAAAAAATACCTGGCTGGAGTTAATGCTGTTGCGATGACATCTTCAATGAGTAAGTTCGTTACTAAGAATGAATTAGTCAAAAATAAGATTGTAGCAAAAGAGGCAGTTCTTGAATTTCTCACAATAAAAGACAATATTAGTTTTAGATCGTTTATCTAAAGTTATTTCCACATTATTTGAGCCAAAATACTCTGCTGCAAGAACAAAAAGCGAAGCCATGGTAAAAAAAAAATCTTAGCTCCAGAATGTCAAAGACAGCTGTTGCAAGAATCTGGTTTTACAGTAATAGTCGACAGCTCAAACCATGGTGCTGAAAAACTAGTACCTATTGTTGTGAGGTATTTTCATGCACCTAGTGGTATAAATGTCAAGTTTTAGAGCTTGACACATTACAAGGTGAAACAAGTTATCAACTAAATGAATATGTATTTTCTGTTTTCAGTCACAATGAACTGGTCAAGAAATTAGTTGGTATGTCTGCAGACAATACCAATACGAATTTCGGGGGTGCAAAAAAAAAGCTGCAATAATGCCTTTCATAAATTATCAGCAAGCACTGAAAAAATTTAGTTGGTGTAGGTTGCATGGCGCATGTTATCGATAAACTACATTAACAGTGCTGCCGATACACTTACTGTTGATGCCGAGGTAATAATTGTGAAATTGTTTAAGTGTTTTCACATTTACACTGTGCAAGTGGCAGAACTGAAGGAGCTCTGTGAATACATTGACATAGAGTACAGGAAACCGTTGTCTTATTCGAATACACGATGGATTAGACTTCTACCTGCTTTGGAGTGTGCTCTACAAATGACGGAGCCACTCAAAAGCTATTTTCTGTCCCAAGCAAACCCTCCTGTTGTGTTAAAATCGTTTTTTGGGGAGACACAAAAGGATAATTGTGGCTATGGTTCCTGCACAATGTTTCATCACTTTTTAATGAAGTTGTAAAAAAGATGGAAGGAGATAAAGTATCAGCAACAGAGGCAGCACGTGAATATTTGATTTTACATAAAAACTTGGCTGACAGAATCATTTCTACCAATGAAAGTTAAAGAGCTCCAAAGAAAAAACGCTGCACTACAAGGCTGTGGTTTAAAATACCTGAAGGATACTGTGTGTTATTTTTTATGACCATTGTATATTATTATTATTATCATCAATGCATCTTACTACCCATTCGGGTTATACACAACCACTGTATAACCTATTTAGATCTCTTTTACACTGCTGCCAATGGACAGAGAGGTAATGGTTGCCTCTTAAAGAAAATTGATAGTCATCGCCCAATCCCCTTTTATATGTTTCTATTCACCTTTCCTATACCTTCTTCCATATATAATACATTTACCTCATAAATCGAAAAGAGGTTTTCCTTATTGAGTTATATCACTATTTAGATCTCTGGAAGTCAAATGTAGAAACCATAAGTAAATTTTGTTGGATGAATTTAAAGATACAGCTGACATGGGAAGAATTAGAATAAAGTTGGACTCTCTTTCAAGAAATTATGCCACCCATTTCATTTGACGGTTTGTTCAACGAACTAAGTGTGCTGAACTCATACCTCTCGGACAGTACTTTGACAGAATGGGCAAAATAAAAAGATTTTGATGGAGCAAAAGTGGTTGACTATGTTTCAGGACTTGAAAAATGATGAGATAACTTTTCATAATTTTAAGATATTTGTGTTCTTTTCTTGCCAGGGACCAACGCTTCAGTTGAGCCGGCATTCTCATTGATAAACAACTTTTGGGGTGCTGAAAAGTCCTCAATGTCGATTGCTTGTGTTAAACCACTTTAAGTGGTACAAATGAACTGTTCACAAACGTCGTGTACAGAAATGTAAGAGAACATTAAGAAAAACAAGAATCTGTTAAAAGCTCTGACCTCATCGGATAAATATGATTGGAGGGAACCCAAACCACCATCTTCATCTGCCATGAACACTGGAAATGAGTAGTTAGGAAAATGAACAAAAAAAACTTTTAATTTTTAATAGCATATTATATTATTACAAAATAGAAATTTCTCAAAACTCCTATTATTTAAACTCTAAAATTACTTGTTACTGTGAGCCATTTAGTCTTAGAGATTGAGGTGAGTCCAGCAGTTTTGACTACCATGTTTATATAGATCATATTTCTTTATAGTTATGACATATTATAGTAATTTATGATTTTTTAAATTACTAAAAATAAATAAATAAACTTGGAATATATTTGTTCTTACTTATGCTTATGCCTTATGTTATGCACTTATGCTATTTTTGAAAAATGTTGTCAAGTTTTCCTGACTTTCACTGTCAGAAATATAACAGGGATCTAATATAAAATTTGTATAATATCTTATATTGATCAATATCTCAATCAAAATTAACAGCAAAATAGTAAGTACTAATTAATTAAACAATTAATAGATTATGCTTCAACAGATAAATATAAAATTTAATTCAAAAAAAGATTTACAGTAATTATTAAAAGGTAATTTCATTAAAAATAATCAAACTAAATTCAGGATAAATTTTGAGAAAAAACCATGTTTATAAAAGTTTTGTAATCCTTACAAAAAACAAATGCACTAAATAATATACTGCTTAACTTTTATAGGATGATGAAAGCACTGCTGTACAATTAACTATAAATGAATGGCAAAGCTTAGGGTATGAGTGATTATAACTACAGACATGATCCATATCCGATTTATAATCAAATGGATTGAAAAATCACTTCTGATCACAGGAATCAAACCCAGGATCTTTGGTTTAGTGCACCAATACTCTTCCACTGAGCTATCCAGGTATCGTCCTATGCTCAGGTTCATTCTTCACTCATATTATAAGGCAGAGTCTGTGATGGACATGTGAATATCATCAGCTACAAAGAGCTATCGACGATATCACAGCCACTGGTGACTATATGGCTTTTTGTTCCCCATAGAACATATATACATTGTACATCCCAAGGCCTACGTACGTGCCCACTCATATTATAAAATAAGGCTTAAAAGGGTGCATTCTGACGCTTGACAGATATAATCCATGAATTTTTAACTATAATTGATCAAAAATCATTGCATATAATAGATTTAAATTATTGACCCATCCTGACTCCACCCTTTTTTTATATCTTGAATAAGCTTGGTTAGTACAAAATAAAATCACTCTGATTAACTAAGGCAAAACCTTTGAGGAACAAATATTTATAAGATTTTTACCAGGATAGAAATACAATTTGACTCTTAAACTTATTTTTTTAAGTGATAATTTTAGAGAGAGAAATATGCCACCATTTATCTGAAATGATTATTAGCACCTGTGACCCTAAATTTTGGATCTTCCATTCACTAGAACCTAATCTGTCTTGTTTTGAATCATGTTAAAACTCTGACTCCGCCTCCTCATTCTTCCCATCACAGGAGATAAAAATTGGACTACACATATGTGCTAACTATCAAGGCAATTTTTTCCAATGCTTGTGTAGCAGTCTTTAATATTGTTGTATGTAGTTGTACTGCATGAGCATGTTTGCTTTCTCTATTAACATAAACGGCTGCTATTCTGTAGGTGAGCAGTTGTTGTCAAATAGTTGTGCAGCTGCCCCTCTTTATAATTTCAAGTGGTTTCTCCATGTCAAATTATGTAAGTAACACCACAACTTCCCTTGTTAACTTAAGGTAGATATTTTTGAATTTTTTTTATAGCAAAACTTTTTTTGTCAAAATAAATAAACATTGCTTTAGTAGATATGTTAAGGTTATTCTACATATAGTAACCAGAATTTATTTTATGTCAGTCAAGAACATCATGGAATTTGAGCAAGTATTTTATCTTCATTTAAAATGTTTATATTCAAATGCCACTATGCTCATGACATAAATAAATGTCTGTCTAACCTGCTTCGGTGGCTTCAAGGTCTAAGGTGTCACTCTTGCAATAGACTAGTCTGCCGATGACAGGTAGTTCGGAGTTTGCATCCTGCTTAGGAGTACTGAGGACAGTTTTTCCTGAATAGTTTTCCACTCTCTCCATGCGAATGTGGGTACATTTCCTCTAAATTTAATTTTCCTCAGGCCTAACACATTAGCGTGATTAGTACTTGTAAAACTGAACATGTAGCAAGACATTAGGCTAAAAATAAAAAATAAAAATTTCTAAAACAAACCAAATATTGGTGTAGATTGTTTACATTTTTAAAAATCTCAATGGTTGGCTCCCCTAAATATTTACTGTCCAGTGTCCATTAATGGTGAATTCAAAATTTAATTCCTAAATGGATCTGTAAACAAAATGTATTATTAGAACTTTTGAGGTGGAAGTTGTAAGTTGAATACCCAGCTATCTTTGAACAACATTATTATTAATTTCCACACTTGATTTAACATTTTAAATGATGTAAACTGAGTGAGATAAAGATAGCACTAGGGGACGCACAGACTGCAAGAGCTGGCCACGCAGTAAATCTGAAGACTTAAAAACTTTCCACCTGCCATAGATCTTTTTTCTTTTATTTTTTTCTGTGTAGCTGAAGTTTGTTTAATATTCTCTGATGACTTCCAGACCTCACAAAGCAAGCACACAACCCTGTGGCATTGGTTCCTATCTTTCATCTCACTTAATATTTACCTAGTTCAATACTGGTCTTATTTATTATTTTGGAAGTTGTCATTATAAAGTATGGCAGATGCTATGTTTTTTATATATATATATATATATATATATATAAATCTTTTTTTTTATTAGATTTTTCTTTTGTGTATTTAATACCCCTTGATGTGTTGATTTTTTAGTTGTTTTTTATTATTTGTTTTTATTTGTGAATGTAGCAACCCAGGCAGGTACCCGGCATGCTTCGGCTCAACAGCATTTCTTCTCAAGATTCTGGGTTCACTTCCCAAGACAAGCTTTTCACTCAACCTCAGTCCTTGCAAAGTGTTCCTCAGGTAGTTAACGATTGACACTATTTTAGAGAAAATACAGTTCTGTTCTAATGATAAGTCCGCTATTCTAAACAGGACTCTAAATATCACAATCAAATTAATCTATTAGAAAAATTGAACCTGGAACACTCAAAATCATCTGGTTTGATAATTCTGTCAAAGCTTATTTGGTTTATCAACAAATTTTATATATATAATTGGCTCAGCACTTAAGTCAGTAACATTTTTTTGGCCTGCTTCTGTGACCGCATGGTCTAAGGCGTCACTATTGTAATAGACTAGACTGCCAACGACAGAGAGATTGGGGCTCAAATCCTGGTCTGGTATACTGAGGGTGGTTTTTTCTGAGTAACTTTCCACTCTCCCTCCAAGCAAATGTGGGTACACTTGCTCTAGATTCAACCTTCCTCATCCCGCACTTGCTAGTGTAATTAATACATATTTGTATAAGCTGAACAGATAGTAAGAAGTGATGCAAAAGTATATATATGATATGTTATTAATGCCTTGGCTTAGTTTAGCAAATTTTGGCTTACTAGCTGGTTCAGAATTGGTTTTCTATGAAACTGTTAATACTTTTGTATGTATTTTGTTTCCTTTTAGGTATTCACTAATTTTGCTTTGTGTTATTAATGTATCTGTTATTTGGTATTTAACTTATTACTTAGTCCCACACTTATAATGGGATTCATGTGTGAAGAGTGCCATGGCTATTTCATCATTTTTTCAAGGCTATAAGAAAAATCACCAAACTGTTATTTATGAAGAGCTTTTTTCAGTTCTTTCTATAATTTTTTATGTGTATACATTGTTCTATTATAGAAGGGAATGTTCTCATTCTAGTATAAAGATACACTTTTGCCTAATATATTTGGTAACGCAAGAACTAGCACAAATTTGGAAAACCAATCATACTGGCTCGCACTATAAATGCAACACACCAAACTTAATTAACAATAAGAACATTGCAGTGTATTTTTGGGATGATGACATACCGAATTATTTTAGCACTCGCCTGGAATTGAACCATAGTTTCTTAAACTTGTAACTGGCCTCACCCTATCATTCTTCCCATGGGGGCCCTCTTAGCTGATTAAATATTTATGTAAAGTTTGTGTGAAAGTCAGTAGTTTATTTAAGAGGAGGTGTCCCATGGTGTTTGCCTATGTTTGTTAAGGTATCAAACATGTCTGAGCACAGCAGTAACAGTGGCAGTAACTCGAGCAACCCCTCCACTCCATACACAGGCAGTAACTCTGCAGGGACTCTCCCCACGACGACTGCCACATGGCCCAACTTGCAAGAGACGCTTCAGTTTGAGCGGGCTGCTACGGCCATCATGAGTGATCGACCCCATACTATATCTTCAGGTAATAGCAAGTGATATCTTAATAACTTTTAAGAAATCAACTTAGCCAAATGTGGTACCTGCATTGCAAACAGTCCATTTCATGGCTGGCTAATTGTAATATTAGATTTTTGTTGTTGTTTGTTATGTTTCACAACAGGTCCATTCCTTTTATCAATAAACTTATACCACCAATGTGCCCTATTCTCTGCCTCCTCCTTCAGCTCCTAGAATTCTCTTCTTTTTTTTTCCTTTTTTTTCCATTTTGAGTCATCAATATTTGAAAATCCTCCTTCTTCCTAAGTTCCTCTTTCCCTCAACATTGCCTTACCTTCTATGATGTCATGCAGAATACAGTTCCTCCTAAGGATGTGTCAATCCAGTTTGCTTTGTACCGAAGAATAACATCCAAAATGATTTTCTTCTTACCCGTCCTTCACAAAATTGGGATCACTTTATTCATAGTTACATTTTTAAATAATTATGTTTCAATTTCGCTCTATTTTATTAAGATATGGTAAAACTGCTTAAATTGCTCGGATTCCATTGGTTTTTTTTCTCTATCTCTATCAAGTTGGATGTTATCTAAGAGGGTGAAACAAGCTCTTAACAGGTTTTTCTAATATGTCTTATTATTGATAAAAAGAGACCTGTCTCAGTGGTTTAGTTGGCTAACACGCTGGTTTTGTCTTGAACTTGACTGCCGAGTCCGAGGAGATGGGGGTTCAAATCTCGGTCGGGGGAACTGGGGGTTGTTTTTCCTAAATGGTTTTCCATGCAATTGTGGATTCACTTCCTCTAAATTCAACATTCCCAATTCCTAATCCATTAGCGTGATTAGTACTTTGGCGTATAACCCGCAGGTAGTAAGATGTGGTGCTAAATAAATAAAAAATAGACAAAAGGAGCTAATTTAATGTAGAGTGATGTATAAATTATATAATATTGTAGGCTATGTCTATTAGTGATTTTTTTGTCAATTAAAAACAAAACTGTTAGAAATACCTTTTACTATCTAATATCATTCACATTTGAAAAGTAATTCAATTTGAACTTTCTAAACACTCAGCTTTATTAGTACTAAGTTTAATAATCAGCTTACCCACTTATATGGCCCATGATCTAAGGCAGACTGTCGATGACAGGGAGATCGAAGTTCGATCCCAGTCAGGTGTACAAGGGGTGGTTTTTCCTAAATGATTGCCCACTCTCTCACCACGCAAATGCAGGTATAAATTCTCTAATTTCAACCTTCTCCATCACTAACACATTATCATAACTATTACCTAGGCATATAACCCAAACAGGTTATAAGATGTGGCTAACTAGAAAAACTAGCTTAATCTATAAAGACGTCGAGAACTTTAATAAAACCCACTCAACTCTTTACTATTTGGGTACAAGGATGTGGTGGCTCTCCAGTCTCTTTGCAGGAAGATTCTGGTAAATTACTAATTGCTTTTGTTGTCCCTCCCGCATCACATTAAACTTTTATTTTTAATAATCTTGTCTAGATATATTTCTAAAAATAATATATTTTTGTAGGCTATGAGCGTGGTCACCAGAGGCCCCCTCTCACTGTGTATACATTCCAAGCCCCCGAGGCATGCCACTCGCAGCCCACCAGCCCTGTCTCGGCTGCAGTCTCCAGCATCACTATCAACAACAACAACAATAATAACGGCAGCATCAGTAACGTGGCAACGTCCGTAAGCAACAAGCCTCAGCCCATCTACGCCCGACCTCCCATCCCTCAACGGTGCTCCTCCTTGGAGAGGCCCTCGATTCCCAGCAAGAGTCTTCTGAACCCTCGCACCGCTGTGCCTACCCCACTCAGGCAGATTGTCATGGCTGGGAGTGCTCATCATGTCCTGCTCAGCAAGAGTGAGTGACTGCTCGATTGGGGCTGGATAAATAGTAGGATCTTTTAAAAAACATATTATCTGTGGCCAATATAGATAACATAGTTTATTGTTATATCTTATAGATATTTATATTATTTATAAAAGTGGTAGTTCTAGATTACCTGACTATGTGCCTGAATATATTAACATTGTTTTATTAACTTTTAAACTGTTAAATAAAGCCTTTGATAACAGGTCCTATGCTAGGTATTCATGGATTTAAAACCAGACGAGGGCGACGGATTTTTCTTGAGCAATAAAAATCTATCATAACTTACTTCAGAGGGAAAGTAAAGCCATCAATCATATACAATTGTGTTATGTAA
>CABFOW010000837.1:111841-137288 GCA_902141385.1 Timema californicum | reverse complement strand
AAAAAAAAAAAAAAAAAAAAATTGACGGTATGTTAAAATACCTTGCCCTGAAATATTGTTAGACCTTTTCAAGACTTTTTGGTTTTAAGAATTTCAGCTTTAGTTAGCTTCCTGTCTTAAGATATACCAAGGATGTATTTTTTCACAAATTATTCATCTCTTAAATCAAAAAATCATTTGTGTTGTTCCTAATATTAAATTTGATTTGACTTGTTTCATAACTAGAGATGAACTAAAAATTTAATTATTTCTCTGTAACATTATCTGAGCCCATGTGCCATTGGCTGAAACTGACACTTAGCTACTTATCTCATTCTCATTTAATATTTCACTAGTACTTAATCACTTTGTCATTTAAATAATGTAAAAAAATCTCACTATAATAAATACATAGATTGAAGAAAAAATACTTACCAAGCGTAAAATTTCAAAAGACCCAAACAAAAGAATTGGTTAACACAATGAGCAGCTTACGTTTTTGTTGTGATGCCTCACCATCTATAATTATAATTTTAGGCCTAAAAATATACCTTCACTTAATAGCCGAGATGTTTTGGCTCTGTTTATCAGAATCACAAATACTCTCAGGATATAAATTATTTATAAAAGAAATCTTTCATTCGCTGAACAAAAACTATGTAAAATATCCATAGCTATAATGTTAAATGTTGACCTTGCAGCAGTTGTGATTTCATCAGATGCTCCTCAGCAGCCTATGTACGTAAATATGCACGAGTTGGCGAGCCTTGCTGCCAGTAAGGCCCAAGAGATGAGCCTTCCTCCTCCTCCACCAGAGCTAACCAACGCCACTCCAGACAATCATGAGAAGGTAAATGATCACTAAAACTTTGTCCCCCTAATATCTGAGATTGTCTTTGAATCCACCTTGAGGATTGTATTTGTGTGTGTCTTTGAATCCACCCTGAGGATTGAATATGTGAGGTGATTGGAGCCAAGGGGTTGGATGTATGCGAGGATTAGGGCCAAAGGACTGGATGTGTTTTTAAAAAAGATTGTAAGTCATCATCATCATCATCATCATCATCATCATCATCATCAACTGATTCTAATCTGTGACTGGTTCACTTTGTACTCTGGTCCATTATTCTCCTCTCACTTTAACACTTGCTGCTATCTGTTCCTTGGTATCCCTTCCCCGTCCTTTTCCTCTAAACTTAAACTCTAATTAAACTAAACTATAAGTAGATTATTTATTTTAAGTTTTGATTTACATGTAAACAGACTTAGTGTGCGTTCATAGTAATAAAAAGTTGTTAGTTTTCAGTAATGGTTTAAATAAGGAGGTATAGCCAGCACACTTACCTTAGTGATACTGGAGTAGAAATTGTTTAGATAGAACACTAAAAAACACACAAACACATTTTAAAGGACAAGCTTTGACTGTCACAGACAGCTTCATCAGGTCAAGAGAATAGACTGATGCTCTTGGTTGAACTGCGAGGTTGACTGTTTTGTTATGTTTGCAATTCAACTAAGAACATCAGTCTACTTTCTTGACCTGATGAAGCTGTTTGTGACAGTCAAAGCTTATCCTTAAAAATGTGTGTGTTTTTTAGTGTTTTATCTAAACAATTTCTACTCCAGAATCACCATGGTAAGTGTGTGTGATGGCTATACCTCTTAATTTAAACCATAGTTTTCAGTAAATAAACTGCAAGCTTGCAGAGTTTTTTTAATTATATTTTCTCTTACACATTTCAATAGTTTTAGAGGCCAGCACTTTGGTAAAGTGAACATGTTTATGTTGTGATGACCAGACTGAAGGTGGCGAAAAAGATGGCAGTACTAGTGAGAGTTCATTGGAGTCTTCTAGTGGCTACAGTAGTCAGACTACCATCCCAGTGGATGATTCAACTCATGCCGAAGGTAAGTGCGATATTTGGTTGACTGCTTGCTTCATTAGTTGTATATTTCATATTGATTGTATCCCTTGCATGGCTTGTAGATATAAATAGATATATTTATAGTTTCTTAATCCTATATTTTAATCTGACATGGTCCGTATTAATAAAGAGGCAAGAAAACTCGAGGGTGAAATGAATGAAAACTATGTTGTTTGTTGATAACTTGATGGTATCGAGGGAGAATAAAGAACTACAGGAATGTAATGAGGAAGTGAACTAGTTTGTAAAGAAATTTAGCATGGCAAAGTGTGAAATTATTGTTTTAATGACAAGCAAGAGGATAAGTAAAGCTTGTAATGATACTGTTTTGAACCCCTTTCATATATTTAAAAAGTCATGGATGAAGGTATTTTTCTTCAATAAACTGTGTGTAAAATGTCCTTTTAAGACTTCATCCACGGAGAATAATGCGTTTTTCAGAATTAATGCCAATAGATTACACCATAAAGCTTATTTTTTCTATCAAAAATCAACTCCTTAAGGTTTACCAAAAAAGCAAGTGACGCTAGCTCCCTCTACCCAATAGGAAGTTAGCCTTCACAACACCTGTAGCCAGGCCTATTTCTATTAGTTTGTTTTGACACTGGTGGCAAGGGGTAGGTCATATATAAGCCGCTTGTGCGCATGAATCCATTACAATGGACAGCAGTACACAAGAACTTTGTAATAAAATAGAGGACTTGGTAATATATCAGTTAGTAATTATCAGTGCCGTCACATTTTCAGCACCACGGGTGCAATGATCTAAATAAATTGTGTGCAAATTTAAACGTCTTAATTATTTCATAAGTGTAAAAAATATCATTTTAATTGGCGCTCGATCACGAGGCTATAAATACCAATTATCTCATCAAATACTGAGAACATTATTTTAATTGGCACCCAATGCGCAATCGTTTCATCTTAATTAGCGCCCATCGTATGGTGTATATATTTCATAAACATCATAATGGCGCTCGATCACAAGGCTATAAATACCAATTATCTCATCAAATAACCAGATATTCATAATTGACGCCCAATCGTGGGGTTATAATTACAAGTATGTTATAATTGGTGCCCAACGTGGGGTATATAGATTTCATAAACATCAATATCGTCTTAATTGGCGCCCAGTGTGGGGCAAAAGTAATAATTAGTGCCCAACATGGGGTGTATATATATTTCATAAACATCAATACCATCTTAATTGGCTACCAATCACGGGGCTATAAATACCAATTATTTCATTAAATAACCAGATATTCATAATTG
Source organism: Timema californicum (assembly GCA_902141385.1). Taxonomy (NCBI): domain Eukaryota; kingdom Metazoa; phylum Arthropoda; class Insecta; order Phasmatodea; family Timematidae; genus Timema; species Timema californicum. The sequence goes on along the minus strand of CABFOW010000837.1, from coordinate 134,109 downwards.
TCACCCACCCAATCCTGGTGTAATAATTACAAAAACGCTATAAGCTCTAAAGTTGGATGGAGTAGAGATGAGAGAAGTAAAGAATGTAACATCTCGGAAGCATGATTGAGGCAAAAAGTGGGAATAGAGGGGCTAATTAGAGGGCATTAGGGTGAGTTATTCTACAGGTGTGTATGTAAGAGACCTGCTATGGAGAAGACGTGTAAGGAAGTACTGTAGAGGGCATACTTTGTACCCAAAGTCGCACATGCAGCAGAAACGTGGACATTGAATATAAGGGAGACTAGGGAAGTGCAGGACTAGGTTTTAAGTTTGTGAGGAGCGTGTTAGTTGTCATGAGGTAAAACAGGACAAGCAATGTAGTTATCTGGGAAAGAATGGAAGTAGAGTGGATTACATGAGATAGTAGAGGAAGCAAGACTGAGATGAAATGGGCATGTAACAATATGGAAAAAAGAGTGATGGAGATGAAGTATGTAGGGAAAAAAAGACTAAGAGAGGCCAAGAAATAGGTGGGAGGAGCAAACAGAAAGTGTGCAAGCAATTAAAGGAGGAGTGGTGAAAGGATAAGAGGAAGATGGAGGCATTTTACTAAAATCACAAGTTGGAAACAGATTATTATTATTATCACACCACATAATACTTTATTCGTGTTTAATATTACTATTAGCTCAAAAAAGAGGGGTTTTTTTCAGTTCAAGACATGACTAACTAGAACAAAACAAAAAAATCAGGGACTGATATGCTTTTTGTGAATGATAGAATAAGACTGGCTTGCATTGTTGACCATTTTTGCAAACATGTCCAAACATACAAACTTTGTTTCTTGTAACGCATTTGAAATGGATAACAAGCAACTTTTTTTCCTCTTCCAGAAATGCAAACATATCACAAATGGTTTAAAAAAACACTTAAAGATTTTGCAAATAAGAGGTTTCTGAATGCCTAGTAGGCTTTAGAAATTTATAAACACACTAAATTAATGTGATGAAAGTTTTGAAGAGTTTATTAAGAAATTAATAGAGAAATGTATTTGTTAATTAACCTAATGATCCTTTCATGTTGACTTCCTTCCCCATCACTTTCTTTATCAATTTCCTTTTCATACCAGTGATCTTATTAGCAAGTTGCATTGCATGTTTCACACTCCCTCCTGATGATTTCCAATAAAATGAAACCTAGGTTAGGGGATTGGGCTGGAGTTATTGCAAGAGGCAGTCATTACCTCTTGCTCCAGTGGCAAAAGTGTAAAGTGTGAACTGGGTTCTTCTTTTCACTGTAAAAGCTATATGTGTTTGGTTCCTTTTATATGTGTCTATCAATCTTTCCAGTTGACTAAGGATTATGGTATAATTTGAATTTTTCTACTTTTTGAAAGAACAAAATATATTAAATAAAACTATTAAGGTTTTTGTTTTGAGAGCCGCTTCCACAAAAAACTGAAACATCCAAATGATTATTTTCATTAGTTTGTGTTTTAAGTGTCAAAACAGTCATTTAAAACTCTTTTTTTTAATGTTCCTAGTGCCAAAAGTAACAAAACACATATGGTCTTGCAGATTGTATAGTTTGGCAAATTAATACATTGTAACTTTTCCTAGTTGTCAGTTATCACCTTTAATACTGTGAATGCCCTATAACTTGAAATTCCTATCTATGCTAGTTCTTCTTTTCACTCCCAATGCTTCATTTGTAACTCTGTATTTATATTTTCCTTTAGGTGTGTGCTTAGAGTGTTGTGTATTTTAGTTTTGGTTTTCTCTGTTTCCCTCCCTGCTCGGTGTGTTTCTCTAGACGTGTCGTTGAGTGTGTATAGTTTGGCCTCGGCTAGCAAATATTGCACTCTGCCTCGCTCTGGGGACTCAACCCTACTGATGAACGGCACACGCAGGCGCCCTGTATCGGCCACAGGTAAATAACCATCATAACATTGAGTAACTGAAGCACTGCTCAAAATATTAAGATGAAAATTATCTTATTACAAAGAGACGTGCTTACATTATAATTTGAGTACAGGTGTATAGCAATTCAACAACTCCCATTGTATTCACATATTTAAATTCTTTTTCAAGCTTGTAACATTGTAACATTTTCATTAAAGAAGAAATACTGCAAGTAATGTCTCTAATTGAATGATATATCTATTAATTTTGAGTGATGGTTTAGTAAAAAGTTTCCCTGCCTGAACTTATCTCTAGTTTACTAGAATATCTGAAGTAAAAGATACCACCTGAGTTATAAATAAACCTTTTAAAAAAAGGTAGAGTTATGTAACATTTTTAATAGTTGTTTGTTTGATTACCAATTTATTATTGTATTTTTAGAGATAGATCAAATTTTGAAAATATGAATCTTAAAAAAAACATGTGTAAAAGGTTACCCTCAGTTCTTATTTTGTTAATTTATTATTTTAAGTACATTTTGGGAAGATACCAGAAAGAGAGATAGGAACAATTAAAGGAAACTAGGTATGATCTGCTCGAACCCTAAAATATCTGAACGATATTCAAATCATTAAAAATATTTTTATTTTTTAAATCTTCAATTGAAATTGGATTTAGAACTCTAACCATCTTTATTGGTGATTCAGCCCCAACATCATAATAGGGAGACACAACACAATTCCAGGCAGGCAATTAATTTAATTTAATGAATAAAATTATATAAAAGTAAAAACACTAACACATATTTACACACATTAATATTTCGATGCTATTATAAATTCGCAATTGTATTAATTTTGAGATTATTTGAATTATCGATTTTGATTTTCAGTTTTGAAGAATTTTAGTGTGTTTAGTAAATATCCACAGGATTGTGAGATTAAAGTCTCAAACAACATGTGTTGTAATGAACGAGTCCATGTTTCACATTGAGGGGGGAGTAGGGTATCAGGCACATTGGTTTTTCTATAAAATAATGCTTGGAAAAGTAATGAAAAAGGAAATGTTCAAGAATTGGGATCGAGAAAAACTGGTATCGTGCTATCTCTAATATATATAATTATATATATATATATATTAATATATTGTCAATCATATCAATATAATATTTTTATACAATTATATCATATTATAAAAAATATATATAATAATTTACCAAGTGAAACAGCATGACTAAAAAATTGGGGTGTATACATAAAGTATCCCTATAAGATGAAATATAAACAATAGTTTTTTCTAAAAACTGATTTTTTGAACGTCTTTGTTTAAAAAATACAATGATGTATAAAATCCATTGGCGGTGTGATTAAAACTTTATATTTAATACTAAGTTGTTTTTATTTTTGCATTAAATTTTTGTTTAACATGTTTGCATGCTTAAATAATGTTTGTCTAACTTTAATAACTAAAAATATTTCACACAACCCTTTTGATCAACTAATAAATATAATCAGATCTGATCCAAAATAATAATATTAAAAATGTATTTAATTTACACTGTGTTGCAGTAAATATCTTTGTAACAAATATCCTTTTGTATCACTCTTTTGGACACCCAGGCAATATCTTCTCAACGTACAAGGGGAAGAGACGAGAGATGAATGCATCCCATCACTCGAATATTCTGAACACCAAGTTTTCAAAAATATTAAATAACCCTGTCGGATAGTGGAGGTGGGAGGTGGGGACACCCGCACAGTAATCACTGAGCAGTCAGGACCTGCATTCATCAAGAAAAAACATTATTTTACTAATCACCAAATCTTAAGTCTGGACTGAAATTATTCCGCATAACCCAATAGATTGGATCAAGATTGATCCAATCACATTTTAATCATCTCATTTCCTTAAGTAGTGAAATAGCAGCAGCACACGTGATATCAGATCGAATATTCACCCTGTTCTATACAGCAACATTGCTGAAATGCTTCATTAAAAAATAAAAACATAAGTGATTTCAATTATAGCTTGATGATTTCCCCACATGTAATGAGTCCATGTCAATACAAAATGTAGCACCCTCCGCAAACCATGAACTATTGACAATAACATTGCATAACAACTCTGGGATATTTTAACACCTCAAGGGAGGAGTGTAAGGGACATGAGCAAAGGTCAGTATTTTTGCAGTTTCTATAACAAAACTTTTTTTTTGCCAAAATAAATAAAATATATCTCCAGTAGAAACATAAGAGTTTAATTCTCTTCACATAGAGGTATCAACAGTGGTTTAGTGGTTTAATATCTGCCATGAGCATAGCGGCATTAGACGAGAAACTTTTTAAACAAAGAGAAAAAGTAGTCTTTAAATTACAGGACACCCTTGACAGATACTCAAGAAAAAGGAAATTAAACTCTGTTTCTACTGGAGATATATTTTCTTTTGACCAAGAAAAAAATGTTTGTATACAAAAACTGCCCTTTTCTCTTGTGCCCCTATACTTTTACATTAACAAAGACACATCACCTCTTCTCTTTAACATTCCTTTCCTATCTCTTAATTTATTTTACAATGCTTAAAATAATTTTTTAAATTTATAATCAATACAAATAAGCACTTGAATATGACAAAAGGTTTGTATTAAGACAATATAAACTTGTACTGTCTATATGTATTTATTTTTGCTCAACCCAAATAGTTATGTATTTATTTTTGTTCAACCCAAATAGTTATGTATTTATTATGAAAGAGAAAAGCTATTGTTCAAACTAAATTTGATTTTATACCAAATGTTGATAAATAAAACTATTACAATATTTAATTTTCAATTCATTATTTTGCTTACTGTACTCTAGTAACAACTGCTTAGTTTTGTCAACAGGCTACACTGGAGGTACAATGCGTAGCACACTGCTTCGTCGGGGTTCTGTTCAGTGTCAGAAACCTTCACCTCCAATCAGACGCACTGCTTCCATCTCTAGCTCTGTTGGCCCGGCCATCACTCTGCGTCAGCAGGCACAACAGTCTCCCTCCAACAGCCTGGAAAACTTGCCCCCTCCACCAGCTTTCTTATTGGACACCACCGCTGCAGGTGTGCCCAGCTCTCCACGGCCTCCTGAGGACAACAGGAGGACCTCCTCAGGAATAAGTGTCGCTGACACTGTCCGCACTCTCACAGAGCTGAAGCACACTCCTGCTAGCCCCAATTCCTTGCGACGCAATGGCAGCGTGAGGTCCCAGAGTGCAGACCGGCGTGGCTCAGAGGCTACTCCAGGACTTATTGCGGTGCTCAGCGCCAAGCTTGCCCCAAACCTCTCCCCACGTAATTCCCGCCGACACTCGGAAGACTTGAACCCAGGTCCGCTTGGAGGTAGGCTTCTGCAGCGCGGGGTGGCAGGGCCAGGGCAAGGGTTCCTGCAGGCCCTCAATACCAAATTGGCGCTACAACACCAGCAGAGTCAGCAACACAGGGCCACCAGAGTGCGCCAATGGATCAACAGCCGCACCCTGCCTGATCCAACCATTTGCCATGAGTCACTCATGGACCAGATTAAGAGGGGGACCACGCTGCGGAGGACGGGTACGGTCAATGATAGGTCTGCGCCCAAGATACGCTGAGCTTAGTCCTACCACCTACCTACCTGGTAAAGTTCACTTCACGTAGGTATGGCTGGAAGTGATGGTGGTGTTCTGAAACTTGTTTCATGTCTAGTGAGGCGCTTCAGTGTACTCTTGTTTTTACTCAAATATGAGTATGCAAGGAGGATTCAAAGAAAATATGAATATATAATTCAGATAGAGGATACAAAAGTACATATTCTGAACTATGATCTGCATTATATACAATTAAGAACATTCATAGCTATGAATTATATACATTTAATTAGTTATTGCAAATTTGGTATAAGTGGATGATGGAATTTGTAAATCACAAATTGTGAAATTTTTGTTTCAATGCCAATGTAAAATTTCTATACTAAGCTGTCACTATCTACTATCACTTGTAGTTTATAGTGTTGTAGCTATTATATATATTTTTACTATCACACAATAATGGTTCCCTAAGAATGAACACAAAATTAAATTCTTTTGAATGTATAATCATTGTTATTTGTATTACTATGTTATGTGAAATATTGATTGATTTATTAATACTTCTACTAGTTTTGAAATTGTGTTACATGTCAAAATTATATTTTTGTCATATTTAATTTTGTAAAATAATTGAATATTGGCTTATAAACCAAATTTGAATTTATTTTGCTGAAAGCAAATTGTGAAAAGCTAGATAGAAATGTTTTAGTGAAAAATGTTAGTTGGTTAAAGTGATTTACAATATTGGAATTTATTTGGTAAGAAATGTTTGGTAGTGTTTAGTCTAGTAAGTAGACCCTGTGTGTGAAGTTAGTGTTCTTCAAGGCGAGTAATTGTCGTTTTAAATGTAACTTACGATTTTTCTTCCAATGTGATGCACATATATTTATTATATACAATTCTAAGTATTGTATTGTATATTGAGCTCAAAAATAAAGTGTGTTGAATAAGTGTGGCTCAAAATGTACTTGAACCCTTCATTCTGTAAATTATCTTTAGCTGCAAATGAACAGAACAGATTTCATTATCAGCAAATAGATCACCATTAATAGCCAGGGTAATAATATTGTTCACTGTAAAATACAATAACATTCATATGTTTTAAGTAGTTATTAATGAGATAAACTAGATCTAAAATTTGTCAGGGAATTATTATTGTTTTTCTTAGACAAATGAAGAGATTGCTATGTTCAAGAATGAATCGAGAAGCATTATTGGTAAGGGCTCGTGAATTTACAACCGGGAAAGTGGGAGAGAGTGAAAAAATAAATCACAGTAGTAATAACCAAAATTGACATTCGTGAAAGAAAGTCGTCCCAAAAATTCTGTGGCACCTTTTATCTTGTTACTCATTAATTAAATGCTAACATGATTTTCTTCAATTTCCATGTTTAAAATATCAGTTTATCAAAGTTTTGCTATTTCATGTTGTGATGGCTTATAAATAAAGAGTGTTTTTAGTCCTACTGTCTGGTCCAGCTTTGTTACATATCCCATGTTTGGAAATTGCAACGATGAGTTTAAACAAGTGAAGTACATTGAAAACGCCAACAACAGTATGAACACAAGAAATGTTGGTTGTCGAGTTGTGAACTCTTTCATGTAAGAAACAAATTAATGAATGGTGTTGGGTTTTTTTCTAAAGAACTAAGAAGTTAAAATGTCAAAGGTAAAAAACTAACTAAAACCTTTGAAAAGATGAGCTATGTCACTCGACTGTACTGTATGTTAATAATTTAAGTAATCCATCCTTGATGTAGATTTAGGTTAGTTGAGATATAGATGATGAAGCAAATAAATGGTCAATTTATTAACCTTAAAAATTATTTTTGTTCTATTAGAATTAATGTAATATATTTATCCTTATTTTCTGATGTTGGTAACTATTTGATTAACTTTTGAGGGCCAAACGGAAAGTCTGACTAAGTGATAAGTTAGTGGTATTCAAAGATATAACAATAGAATCATACACCTTGTTTCCCTCTACTTGTGCATATTCTTTAGGATCTAAATTAGTTAAATCTTCATTTAGCCAACATATGTAGACTATTGTATATTAAATTATTTGAACATGTTGATTGTTATTCAATTGCTTAGGATTATTCCTGTACATAAATACTCATATAAAAATTTGGTTTTATGCTGTTAATATTAATGAATATTTGAAAATAGCAAGTTTACTTTGAATAAAAAATATTAGCTCATTTAAACATGCTATTAGTTAGATATAAGTTGAATGTTATCATATTTTGTTTTTAAATATTTCAAAAAAGGAATATTTGTTTTTATTAGAAGATGCATTCACATTATACTTATTGATAATTAATTATGAGATAAAATAATAAGCCAAATGTATTAAAACTATTTCATGTCTCTTGTAAAAACTAAGCCTGGTAAAAATATGTGTGCATAAATAAACCTACTGCAATGAATAACAAGTTTGAGCATAAACTAAACAAAGATATATAAGCAACATGTCATAAGTTCTGACGATTTTAGGTGTGTAAGTGGATTCTTTTCCTTGAGAGCCTGTCTCATCTCACAGATAACACGTAACTTTGGTAAGTAATATAGCTCAAACCAGGCGTCACATTGCAATGTGGGTTTCTCTTGGCTTTGTTAGCAAACGATGCAGTTAAGTCCAGTGAAACAATTTTACCATGTAAAAAAAAATTAAAAATAATTATTTTTACGTGGTAAATTAACCCACTGATCTCCACTCTTTTGTAGAGTGAATAATGTTGAAAACTGCACTTTGATGTGATTTCTGGTTAATTTGCTGTGAGGTGGGTTCTGCAGTTAAGCTGGTACAATCTTGGATAAATTTTAATCGGTTATTTAACTAAGAATAAAAGTTTATTAGAATCTTACTGTAAACATTGTTGCTCTTTTTCATTATTATTTTTAGGAGTGTGCAAATTTATTTTATCAGCTTCTGTAATATTACTCAGCTAAAATAAACATGTTCATAATGGAAACATCAAACGTTATTACATAACATAATGTTGAAATGATTGATTTATTAGTCTTAGTTATATAAATATACACAGAATAATTAATTTTTCAAAAAAACAATAAAAACTACTTGAATTTATAAAATATTCTCAAAACAAATAAAAGTTAAATTCAATTAGATCGAAAAATTAGGTTTTGCACACACCTAATTATTTATCATAATTTTATATCAATTTCCTGGAGATTTGGACAAAATTAACTGGGAAATTATGGTAAGTATACATTCACTCATGAATGCTTTATTTTAGCTATACCGAAGTCCTATTGGTTAATCCAGATTGATGAGATTAACAATCTACAGTAGAAACTGATAGCTTGGTAAATATTTCTCCTTTGACATGTATCTTGTTTATTCAACTAGATTGGTGTTTTACAAAGACTTTATGAAAGACTTGTATCAGTACATAGGTAAAGGTGTCTTGATGGTTCCATCAACTGGAAAGTTAGTAAAGTCTGTTTGATTATTGAATTAATAAGGATCTCACAAGAGCTTTGCAGGTTTATTTTCATGGTTGACTTGATATTCTGCTATATTGATTGATTGTTACGCAAATTGAAAAATTGCAGGGATAGGTTTGGGTGTTCTATCCTTCTTATTTATGTTATTTAACTTTGTTTATATAAATCAAATTGTCACTAAAACAAATCATATGTATCAAAGTTTCAACACATGGGTACATATCAGAATGTACTAGATATATCCAAGATAATGCAAAAGCTGGCATGAAAAGCTAATGATGTGGTAAGATATAAAAAGTAAAATTATATTTTAGGAATAAATTGAATTTTAATCTAACCTTGTCCATAGCACATTTTTCACTGCCTATGATATAGCCCTTTAAGGAAAACCTCTTCTTTATGAGGTAATTGTATTATATTTGGTAGAAATTACAGGAAAAGTCGCTATATTCATATAAACAGAACAAACACAGTAAAGTGTGAACTGTGTTCTTTAGATTGTAAAAGCCACATTGTGTTTGAAATTTGTATTTGTTTATATCCACCTGTCTTGTACCTTTTTTACAATTAAATAAAACTTATAACAAATACGCCCACTTCTCCTGTGTTAAATTGAAGTACATAATTTCATGGCTCTAAAAATCGCTTGGAAATGCATAATAAGACAGTTTAGAAACACTGTACAGCAATATAAAGTAAGTTCTAGAAAGGAAACTAACCTAAAAGGATAGTTAGGCCTGGATAGGAACACACTTCTTTGCATTTCTTCTTATGCTTTTACACTCCACAGTTACACATTGTTTTAAATTTTCAGAAATATTCAGTTTGTATAAAGAGACACACACAAAAGAAAGATATTATATTGTGCTTCATGCTTGAATAATTTGAAATATAACAAAATGTACATTGTTGCCAAACAATGCAACAGAATGGAGGCTGGAATAGATAGCTTGCTGAAAAATTAATAAATAAAATATATAAATTCCGTTCACGATAGGTTTTTACCTGGATGACAGTTCGAAAATCATATGTTTAGGTTTTGGGTTGCCAACACTAGTAAAAGATCAGTTTTGTTATAACTGTAAAGATCTTTAATTACCTGTTATATGTTACATTTAAAATAACGTAAACTTAAGTTTTCTCATATTATTTCATTTTATGAAATAATTTCTTTTTATCCAACTCGAAACGATATTTTAAACATAATTAAAAGTACTTATTTTTTGTTTTGGAATGTTATTGATTATGTTTAATATAGTGCATACATCAATACCTTTTAATACAGGCATCGAATTTACTTTGAAAAGAGAAAATTCTTGTCATTTTGTTTACATACAATAAATGATTTTATGATTATTTTATCGTATTTTGAAATATTTAACTAAGTAAAATACTTTCATCAACTGAGTGTCTGCATCATTGTAAAAAACTTGTTTACCGTTATGTTCATTCATATGGATTAGATTCGTCAGTCGCCATTTTGAAGCTATGTTCATTCGAAGTTTTTGTGAAAGTGGTGTGAATATTTTTTAAGTGGAATAAAACTATAAATAAACTTTGTCCGACCTCAAATAAATATATAAATAATATTGGGCTAAATTACTGTGGTTAACTATCACATTAATATATTACCAGATGTTTTCATTACAGTCATCCAAAGTGATAGATGTCAGCTGTTGGCGTAGTGATATATTAGGGATTACTTCTAGTAACATTGCTGTCATCCAGGTAAGCTTAGCTCGTGAATGACTTATAACTAGTAAAAACTATTCTTGAATTTTTTTTATCTCCGATTTAAACCAGAGAGCAGTTTGGATTTAGTTACTCATTGATGTGAAAGTTCCTATTGCCCGAGTTGAGAGTTGTTGCAAGTTGCTGTCGGGAACGCTCAAGAGTACTCTGGTGGTATGGCAGGAGTCAAAAAGTCCTTATTGTGGGTATCACCATGGGAAGGAACTGGTTTATCTAGATGTTTGTGGATTCTCAGAGGTCCAGTTGTGAGTCCAATGTATTCAGCCTCACATAAATTACATTGAAATGGAGTAATCCATTGTTTGTGTTATTTGTACTCTCTCCTTTGTGTTTGATAAAGGCAACAATGCCGAAATATTATTCTATTTGTGTTAAAATACGTGTATGTGTGTGTGTGTACTTCTACTATAAAAGACATAAGAAAGGAAGATGATGTCACCTTTGTGCATTGGATTTTTCCCACACTTTTCCTCTTTCCCTAGGTGGGCTTTCTTCATCAATTTATTCTTAGTAGTTTATTTTTCCTTTTTCTTAAGTTTTATCAATTTCCTTTATTATAAAATTGAAATGGTAGAGTAAGCTGGATGTGTGGCAGTCAAAGTAGCCTTAAATAGGGTAATATAGACTAGTATTTGTTAATTATACAATATTTTAATTATTAATTTTTCAGCAAGCTTTCTATCTATTCAAGGCCCTATTATGTTGCATCAATTTGGCAACACTGTAAGTGTTTAGTTATATTTTAAAATCTTCAAACATGTAGTTCCTCATATCTTAAGATGTTTTATGAATGTGTCTTCATATGAAAAAGGAACATGTCTGAAAATTAAAATGTGTAGCTGTGGAAGTGTAAAGAAGGGAGAGTCATCAAAGTATAAGAAGAAATTAAGAGAAAAGTGTTTAATGTTACTATCTAGGCCTAAACTAATTATTCTTTCAGGTTGGCTTCCTTCACTGTCACTTTAAATTATTAGATAGTGACTCCACACTATCTTATTATTCATAAAAATAAAATAGTTTTGTTTTAGTATGAATCTTAAAAGGGGAATAGTATTATAATATTAATGTAAAATGCATTTCTTGGGTTAATAGAATATTTAATCAAATATTAGGTTTATGTTGAAATGCGTTTAAATTCATCTGATGAATCTTGTCTTGATCTTTTGAACTGGAGGTTGTCAGTGATTGTCTTTCGATGGACGTTACTTTGTAACACTGCAACTATTTGGTACACTAGATATTTCTAGCCCATGTGTATCCATTAGCATTAAGAAACCCATTCATTCCACAGATTTCATTATAAGAAATTTGTTAAAATCAATTTTCAGATGTTGTCTAAAGGTCTGAGTTGTTCTGAAATTTTTTTTATTTTTTGTGGCATCTTTAATATATTACATTTAACTAAAAGATTATTTTAAAATAAATATTATTCAATGTGTATCTGTAACTTCATGGTTGCTCTGGGAAATTTCTATACATTATTTAATTTGGGTATGTATCAATAAAATTAGAAATTATTTCACCTATAGATGGGATGCTCGAATCTTTGGTATTTGAGAGAGATGAGATTTGTAAAAGTATCAAAATACTATTTTGAGTACAGCTCTGAAGACTTTGACTAACAAATTTAAGCAAGTGGTAAAGGGAATTATATAGACTCATGTAGATGTGACTAGCAAAATCACAAAAGGACTAAATTGTATCAATATTTAATTAACTTGTGTACTAAAAATGTGTTCTCTTTTTTATGTATGCCATAATACCGTATGTCAATGGCATCAAGCCTTCAACAACTTTTATTTTTGATTAAATTTGTAATATTTTTACTTTAACTAAGTACACATGTATTTAATTTGTACAGGCTTCACTGTAAATAGATTCAACTTGTATAATAAATTTATTTGAAATACTTGTGCATACAAATTGCTCTAAAATCATTATTTTAAAGACACTTTATACATAAGTGTTGAAACAAAGGGGAAAAAATAGCACCAAATATTTGGATACATTAAAAATTTAAGCGCATAAGGACAAGGCCTACACATGTTTAGAGTATGGCTTGAGGTTAAATCATTGTATAGCCTTTTCCTATAATTTTCTTGCCTTCACAAACTTTACTAGTTGTGAAACAAAAGCAAACCTTATTTTTATATAGATATATATTTAAAAAAAATGTACATTCACATATTTCTGGTAAATGTGTAGGCTTTGACCTTCTTTCCTCCTTTTGTTTCCAGCCTCTGACCCGGGTCCACTTAATGTTGAAGAAATGGTTAGGACAAGGTCTACACATCAGAAATAAATAAATGTGTCTTCCTTTCAATGTTTATTTATATATATTTTACTATGTTGTCATAAGACTATGGAACAAGGGCCTATAAAAGAGTGTCTTGAGGGCAGTAAAGGGGGGAGGTGGAGTTCCAAACATACAACTTTTGTAGGCTCAAAGTATAGTACAATTTTCTAACGGACCCTTACCCTATAAAAATTTGACTTCCCATGTCCTTGCTAGGGAATAGTTTTAAGTACATCAGGTCCGCAGACAAGGTATACACCAGACGCTCAACTGTACAGAGGTTTTGCTGCACTCCTTGGGCCCTGGGTAGTGCTTGTTACAGTTCTTGGTGATAGTAGCACTAAGTGAAATCACTTCAAATTGTTTGTTGTAAAGGGATGGTGGTTTGAACACAATAGTTCATGTACCAGCAATCCTGCCTCCCCCTCCAACTCATCACTTCAACCTTATTAAATGAACAACAAACGGGTCAATGTATTCTATGATTTATTTGTAATTTGCTGTCCAAGTAGGCTCATTCAGGAGGTGGGGCCGCTACTTGAACCTAGCTTTGCAAAAGCCAGTTTTTTGATACTAGAAAATAGTTTTTGTCTGGTCGTTAGTAAAACCATCTTTAAAGGAAACTGTTTTTAAAAATGACTGCTTAATAGTGATATTATCACTTGGGACTGTGATGGATCCGAGCTCTCCCAATGAGCACATCCTTTTTTAACTGGAGGCTGTGTGTCTGTGAACTAGGCATAGTTTTGACTTTGGATTTAACTGTTTGTATATAGGTTGAATCCATTTTTACTTGACTAAGAATATTCTTTTACCCTACAAATCCTCTATCTTTTAAAATTTTAAGCATAAAATGTTAACTTTTCCACGATTTTTTTTTCTTCCATACATTAACTAGGAAATTAATGACCTGGAGACTGGTTGGGGTTATGTTAATCCTATAATGATGTTAGGTCACAGGTTCTTAAACTTAATTTTATTTGTGACCCTGGGCAGTATTGGTTGAGTTTTTTTTTTAATATTAGATATTAAATCTTTGTAATTTACAAACTATATTTGTATGCAGATACTCTATAGAAAACGTTAGCTAATCTTAGTTAACTAGTCATCATCACCACTGGACAGGTCTGTTTGGAACATATGTCACACCAAGGGCTACTTTCTCTCCTCCATGACCCAGTCCTCTTCTCTCTACTCCACTTTCACTTCAGTCACCTGTCACCCACTTGAATATGCAACATATTCTTTGGTATTTTCTCCTCACACAACCAATACTACCTTAATCTTGAATTCTGCTTTAATTATGAATGCATTTTACAGTTTGTACAGAACATTTTAAATCATCCTGTATTCTTTTTAGGTTCATAAATTTTTCCAAGATTTAAATTTGAGATTTGAAGTTAAAATGAAGATTCAGATTTGTAAAATAGTTGATTTGATTAGTGTATAATTTTTAAAGTTTTGTATTTCAATGCAAGATAACTTCAAGTTGTGCCTCTTATCTTTACCACTTGAAACAAGATCTTCTTGTCACTTCCTTTGGCTCTTTTGATTGTAAATCACATGAAAGAATAAATTCACACCTAATGAATAAGGCTAAAGAAAAATATTTATCTTTGTGGTGGTACAAATGTATCAATTTTTTTTGTGTGTGGCATTTTCAGTTTGTCTAAAATGCGTAATTTTTTTATACTGATTTTTTCAACTCAATATTCAATGTCATATTTGAAGTTGATTTTTTGAAAAGTTAGAAAAACTTACTGGTTTGCAGATTTTGTTTTTATAACACTCAGGTTCTTTAGTTATCAACATAATTACTTTGTAGAAAGTATAATTGTACTATTTGTTACACTTTCCACTTGTAAGGAACTGTTCATGTATAAATCAATCTAATAAAAATGTAAATGGTTTTTTTTGTAACTTTGTTAAATTTAAAAATCCTATTCATTCTTTATATATAATTTGAACATTATTTTCTTAAGTCAAATTGGTTACCAAACAATGAGAAAACCATCTTAATTTGATTGTTAATTCAAGTTATAACTGCACCAACAAGGGCTCGAGGATTATTGCTGTAAAGTGATACTACCAATTAATAGGGGTGTGTGCTTCAGTGGCCACATGGTCTAATGCGTTACTTTCGCACTAGACTAGACTGCTGATGACCAGGAAATCGAGGTTCAAATCTACCGGGTGTACCGAGGGTGATTTTCCTTTCCCTCCAATTTAATGCGGGTATGTGTCCTGTAAACACAACCTTCCTAATCCTTAAAAACTATTTGCGAAATTAATACATAAATATAACCCTACAGGTATCAAGACTCAATGCTAGAAAATAAAATTAGGGGTGTGCAAAATGAACGTTTCGATACAAAGCCAAATAGAATTATATGAAAAAACCTAGTAGGTCAATCGAGATCCAAGCAGTTTTCTTTAAATGTTTAGTTGGAAAGTGGGTGTCTACTCAATCTTACTTGCCTCGGTGTAGTTGGCTAAGGTGCTAGTTTCGTGTTGAGCTAGACTGCCGAGGAAGGGGAGATCGAGGTTCAAATATCGCTTGGGCNGAACTGGGGGGGGGGGGGTTCTAAAAGGTTTTCCACTCTCCTTCCATGCAAATGTGAGTTCAACCTTCCAGATTCCCAACTCATTAGCGTAATTAGTACTCGAGTATATAACCCTAACAGGTGGCAAAAAGCAATACTAAGTATTATTATTATTAATCAATCTTAAAAGGGGGGGAAGTATCAGTATTATATTTTTCATCATCATGCAAAGTTTCATAACACTGGTAGGGTCTGTCTCTAATATGAGCCCCTCCATTTACTTATGTCCTCCCACCACCTTTCTTCTTACACCATGGCCCAATACACTCATCACACTATCCACCTGTCCCTGGTTCTTCTTGACCTCCTGCCCTTCACCCTCCTTGGAATCCTCCCCTCTTTCATTCTCTTCATATGTCCATACCACCTTTATTATTATTAGCACCGCATCTTATTATATGTTCAGGTTTTACGCACTTAAGCTAATGTGTAATGGAAGGGTGATTGGAAGATGAAATGGAGGACCTACAGTTTAAAGCGGGATCTGAACCACGGTGGAGGCTTGGCATTTCACACTGTCACAAGTTGTCATTAATACACCTCTTGTCAGAGGTGAAGGAAGGGTTTGGCAATCGGACAAATCTGTGCCGGGACCGAGGATTGAACCTCAGAACTCCAACACAGAAGTCGGACACCTTGCCCCTAGACCGTAAGGTCACCATCTACTATACTACTATAGTTAAAAAGTACCTTTACTTTGCATTTTGATTCAAAAACTTTCTCACAATTTAAATTATATTTGGATCAAGCCAAATAAATAGTACGTACATAGATATTGTTTCCCAGAAAGCTAGTAGTTCTCGTCGATTACATATTTTGCTGTCTCAGAAACCAAACAAATCGATGAAGTATTAGGAGACCGAAACATAAAGAGGTATTTTAGGGAATCTCATCCAAATACATGGATTGATCAAACACCAAACAAAGAACACTATGAAAAGCTGTATGATCACTTTTCCTGCTGGCAACAGGTTGCCGGTAATCTTTTACCAGCCAATTTCAGTGGATCAAGTAGATCATAGCTTACAAATTACCTTTGACTACTATCAATTTTTTTTGCTTGCAGAAGTTGTCAACATTTTGAAAATTATGATCAAATACAAATTTTCAGACATAAGTCGCTAAACATGTTTTTTTCTAATAATCAAAAACCACTAGTAAGTACTTAATAATAGATAAAAGTGAGAGCATTTCATTGCACAGTATAATATTTATTTTACTACATGTAATATTACACAATACATATATGTGGCATATTAAACAGATGAAACGGATTTGGTATGATGTGTGATCTAGCATAGTTACAGTTAAAACACCAAGCCAGTGTTAAAATTGTTTTAAGTTCTTATAAAGGACAAGTTAAAAAGTATTTTTTTATTTTGTTAAAATTCTAGTTTTTTTCATATCACTATCCATTCAAGCTATACGCTAATATGTAAGGGATTAGGAAGGTTGCATTTATAAGAAGTGTACACACATTTGCATGGGAAGAAAGTTAAATGGTTAAGGGGGGGGAGGGACTTGGTACAAGCTAACAGAATCGAACCACGCTCTGCCAGTCATCGGCATCTAGCTCAGTGAGAATAGTGTCTTAGAGCATGTGGGTATGATACTCTATTCTGCCATCATGTGGGTATCCCACCTTCCTTGGTGTCTGTCTTCCATAGTTTTTATGTCCTGGAGAAATATTTCTCCTTGCTCTTCATTTAAATCACCAAGGTTTTCTGGAAAACAATCTAAGTGGCTGTGCAGGTAATGGACATTGATACTCATATTACAGCCAAGTTTATTAAAATTGGAGAGCATATCCTCTACTAATTCGGAGTAGTTGCCTGCCTGATGACTGACAAGAAAGTTATTGACAACTAGAACAAAGACCAGGCACAAGACTCAATATTGTTCATTGAATCTATGAAATGTGAATCCCTTAATAGCTGTATTATCTGGGGACCATCAAAAATCCCTGCTTCCAGTTTTTCCGTGCTCAGTCCAGGGAATTTACTTGATAAATAGTGAAAGCACAAAACATCTTTATTCAAAACCTTCACAAATTGCTTCGTCAGTCCAAGCTCTATATGAAATGGTGGCAGGATTATTTGGGCTGTCAACCAGAGGTTCATTGATGACATTTTGTTCTCCAAGGCCACGCTTTTTTTATCCAATGGTCATGGTTGGGGCTCTGCTGTCCCAAATACATAAAAAGCAAGGATATTTTGTGAAACCACTTTGCTGACCAAGGAGAAAGTTCACCATCCTTAGGTCTAAGCAAATCACCCTTTGATGGTCTTGATACTTTATATTTTCCAAGGCTAATGTGATAGTCTCGTACTTCTCTTTCATACTGGTAGAATCAATGTAAAGAGAATAGATAGGTAGAGCCATTTGAAAGAATTTGATGATATCGCTTACGTCAGCCACGAGCCTACGTCACCCAGTACACATCAGTTATGCAGTCCATGTGTTTCGGGTGGTTCTTTCCTTTATCTTTATAATTATTTATTTATTAGTGTTTGCCTAGTAATGATTTTTTCGTGTACAGTTAGTTAAGTTATTATGTTTAGCACTCGAGTATCTGGTTTAATAGGCTACTATAAAATACAGTAGTGATGTTCTCATTAATGATTTAAATATTTTATTTAATACATTTATTTAATATTAGTAACTATAATACTAGATATGTATGCTAAATATAATATGTAGGTGTATTGCTCTTCTCAAGCTGTTTATTATAATATAATAGTTTTTCTTTTATATAATATAAAGGATACAAGTCATTGTTGAACAATCGGACTTTTAGGATTTTTGCTAATTTATTTGCGTAGGCCTAAGTTCTTCAATTTTAATTACATGTGTTTTTAAAATGACATAAAAGAAATGCGAAGCTGTGCTGGTGCAGTCTGTGTAGATAATCAATGAAACTGCAAGGGTAATATTATATATTTCTACTCCTTTCCTAAAGATCCAGACATTTGCTGTACACGGGAGCTCAAATGTAAAAGGAAAGACACAATTAATACAAATTTTGCTCGAATATGACTATTATAATTTAACATTTTTATATTAAACTTCAACAAACATTTATTTAATAGTTGCGTATGATTT
The DNA here is from genome assembly GCA_902141385.1 of Timema californicum. Taxonomy (NCBI): domain Eukaryota; kingdom Metazoa; phylum Arthropoda; class Insecta; order Phasmatodea; family Timematidae; genus Timema; species Timema californicum. Next base: position 115,404 of record CABFOW010000837.1, on the reverse strand, counting down.
AATAATAAGGGTTGATAGAATGTATTTCAATTTTCCTTTATGTTATATATTTGTGGTGCTAAAGCTAACTAAAACGTCAAGAACTTCAAAACACATCGAATGCTCCCAGTGTTAATACAATAGTTCAAACGTGTAAGTAATTTTTAACATATTTTACTAGGTTAAGTGCAATTTATTTAGTATTCATTTATTGGTGTGGATTTTAAATATGCATTAATATGTGTAATGTTCCCAAATGTGATATTATGATTTCTAAAAATAATTATTTAGAAAGTACTTAATTTGTCTTCCATAAAGCTTTGTGAATGTTAAGCCATGTTCTCACGTGTCATTTTCTGTGATTCACTGAAAATTAATACAAAATGAACGTCAGAACACTAACTTTATTAGAATGAATCATTATTTCACACTTTCATTAAAAGTTGCCTACTTTTCTTAATTGTTAACTATCATTATTGAAAAATTCAAACAAAATGAACCGTGTGACCAAGTAGGCCCTACAAGAATTAATTCAATTTTATTTTATTTTATTAATGCAAGGATTTATTTATATATTTATAGACATTGTACTGTTGTATGATTTCTCAAAAAATTGTATTTAAGTGGAAAGACGAGCAAACCAATCAATTTTTGGACTATTACAGAGTTTGAATGTTTGTTTCAATATAATCAGTGATGGGTGAGTTATTTAAAATAAAACAGCACGTGATGCCATTTTCATAAATTAAACAGTAGTTGATTATTCTCAACATAATAAATATGATAAATTACACGTGTGAACAAATTTCTTTAATTCATATTTTCATTAAAAATGAAGCATTTGAAATGATTCACTGAAAATAACACGGGAGAACACGGCTTTAAGCGCTGGCTAGTGTACTGGGTGACGTCACACGCTCAGCCAATCAGACGTCTTTCTCCAACTGGCGCTACCTTCTATTCTCTTTACATTGGGTAGAATGACCAATAGTAATTGATCCATATATGTTGCCATTGTGTAAAAGAACACATTTTAAACTCCACTTGGAGCTATCAATGAAAAGGCGCCATGGATTTGGCATGTATTCTGGCAAACTCATTTTCATAAGAAGGCCTCTGATATTATTGCTGAACACTAGGTTGTTTTCTGGTAATATCATATATATTGATGATTAATAATATGGAAATTATTGTATGTTTGGACCAATTAAAAAGCTCCATATTGGGTCCACAAGGGTCAATACTTGGTATTAAAATTTCTGTTAAAATCTTCATGTCATCTCCTAAATGGAGATAGATCATTGTTGTAAAAACATTTCAGAAATTGTTGGTTTTATAGAAATATATTTCACATAAAAGTTATTTTTAACAATACTACAATTTTGCAATAAGTTATTCAGTATCTCAAATAGTTGCGGAGATACGGAAATTTCAGCTTCTGTAAAGTACCCTAAAGGTAATTTTCATGGGAAAATGAAAATAGCCAGTTTATTTATTTATAATCTTAATCAACTCCTATAGTCCGTTCCACTCTTACTCTGCAGTACAGGTCTTATGGAGCGCACAGTTGCCAGATCTAACCCACTCGAAACAGATGAACAACTTTTACATTCAAACTTAGCAAATTATACAAACTTTATACACGCTATGGCAATCAATTTGAAGTTTGGGCTGTCAATAATTGTGTATTATTCTGTTTATTAACATATTAATCCCACTTTTAATATACACTGTACACTGTCACCTAAAATGAATAGGTTGGAGATCTAATCCTTTCAAAGATGATCTTCTCAAGTACATAGGCTTATACAAAAATATTCCCTGTTTGCATGTGAATGTGTGTGCACTTTTATAAACAATTAGGCCTACCTAATCCATCTTTACTATAGTAAAAGCTAAAACTCAATAATCATAATAAATTAATATACAATAGTTTTATAAATTAAAATACTGGTAGTTATAAAAGAGACGGGATTCTAAAATCTATTCAAGACACATTTAAGTTTGCCATGTAAAGTAAATATCATGTTAGTTTAAACCTAAAATATAAATTTATGCTTCATCGCTGTCTCAGCACAAGGGTGTGGCTCCATCAATTGTGAAGTAGTGTTTAGTGGACGACATATGGGACGATGAAGATGATGAAGTTAGTCTTATTAAAAAATGCTCTTCGTCATCTTGCAGTTGGTCTGCTTTCCATATGTTTTTTCAATTTTGTTGACGTGATTTATATAATTGAAACTGTTTTCTACAGAAACCTTTTCATACGTGGCAGATATTAAGGACTTCATATCTTTAACCTTAAAACTAGCCTTGTTCATTTTAATAAATGTTTTTACCCATCTCTATAGGGTTAAGTTCACACTGATACAGAGACAAACGAATGACTCATCGATCCACCGCCTTCACCATCTCATCCACTTTGTATTTTTCAAATTTGTGTTTGTGTTGCGAAACCAAATACAGCATTTCCCATTTCAACATTTCGTCATCAACGTCAATGTTCTTATGGATAAGCCACTCAGCTATTTGAGCTTTACACCATGATGTGGTCGAGATCGCTTCACACCTTCTTCTGTGATAGGCTGCATTATTGATTACGATAACAGCTCCTTCAGGTGTATTAAGGAGTAATTGAAATTTTCTTGTTACCGTTTCCATGATAAATAGTTTTAAAAATTAACACTAAACAAACCAGCCCAATATCAGACCTCCTCTATCTCAGTTGGCTCACGCTCTACTGACTATGCTAAAGTGGTTAACTATACTAATAATATTTAGCACCGCCTTACTACCCGTTCGGGTTATACGCTCAAAGTGTTTAATTAATGCCAGTAAATTCGACCAGGACTCGAACCCGAGCCTGATTAGAAACGGTGGCAAAGTGTGAATGCGAGTGTAAAACCTTATACTGCCCAGCCACCCACCTCTGTGGGTAGCTAGTTTCTTAATTCAAAAGCATAGCGAAATAAAATTTGGTGTTGTGTATAAAATGTATTCTCAAATTTTTAACATTGTCTCTACAAGTACAATAAAACCTTGTTTAATAAACTATAATTACAAACGAAGACGAGTATAATTAATCTATAAGTGACTGAACCTTGTATTTGGTGAAACAATATTATCAATTTTGATGTAGATGGGATGAACTAACGCAGGGCTATATAGTAAGGGCTGTCCCAGTTCTTTGATGCTAACGCTGCCGCCTTGGTTCCGCTAGTTGGAGGGGGAAGCACTGGCGTGACGTCACCGGCCAGACACAGCGCGGCACCTGCCAAATTACCACGTGTTAATACAGTGGTATTCCAATGCGTGATGTTTACTTATTATTTTAATATTTAGCACTGTGTCTTACTACCCGTTCGGGTTATACGCTTTAAGTACTAATTATTCTAATAGATTAGGAATTGGGAAGGTTGAATTAGAGGAAGTGAACCCGCATTTGCGTGGAGGGAGAGTGGAAAACCATTTAGGAAAAACCACCCCCAGTTCACCCGACCGAGATTCGAACCTCGATCTCCCCGTCCTCAGCAGTTGGGCTCAACATGACAAGCGCGTTAGCCAACTACGCCACCGAGGCGGGT
>CABFOW010000837.1:97041-110243 GCA_902141385.1 Timema californicum | reverse complement strand
ATTATATAATTTTGTTAATAAAAACATGTAATTTGTTTTTGTTCTAATAAGTGTTGTTACATTTGTATATTATATACTTATTTTTCTGTGTTGTTATTACTATTATTATATTATGAACAATATTATTAGAGGTTCTTGTAAATTTCAAGAAGGTTTGGCTTGAATTAATTCTATTTACTACTTTGTATAGTGATTAATATCACTAGTTTAAATATTATTGACGGACCAGTCTTTCTGACAAGCCTCATTCAATCTAAAACCAGGCGCGCTAAAATAGCTCGTAACTAAACACGTCAAACTGAGAAAAGTATTTAAGCTACAGAGATGAGTCTCATATCTAAATAAAATTCAGTTCATGTTCGACATTTCGTACACTTATACTACCCATATATTTCAATTAGGAAAAAACTTTTCAACAGAGTGAAAATGTGTCTGCATAAAAACTTCATTATAGTTCTTTCATTAGAAAACAATTTTTTAAAAGCAAACCAATTGGGATATGGGAATTTTAATAATTTCCTCGTGTCTTAAAAGGTTTTTATAACAAATTCTGAAAAAGTGACTGTGATTGTTCAAGCAGTTTACGAGAAAATGTGAGTTATATCTTGGAACTTTCGAGCGTTCTTTGTGTGTCATTCGAGCTCTATCAGGCCGGTGACATCACGTCTTGAATGAGAGAGGACCACCTCCAGAGCCTAAGTGAGACAGCCCTTACTATATAGCCCTGGAACTAACGCTTCATTTCTCAACGCTACAACTGTATAACATTACTCTGCTCTTCAAGACCGGACAGAGCATAAAGTGAACTATGCCCTCTTCAACTTCAAAATGCTACCACACATAAATGGGGGGCGCTATTGGCCCATAATCTTTTTCAAAAATAAATTTGAGCTTTTCTTATAATTTCTTAAACATTATGTACCTAAGCAAAATCAAAAGAAAAAAAGTTTCCAACAAGACAACTTTTTCATGTTTTACTTTAAATATTTCAGGAGGTATAATACGTTTTAATTGTTTTTAGCATTGTATAAAAGATATTCCTTTCAGACTGTGCAGACGTTGTTCATAACTATTATAACAGCCATCATAAAATTACTGACTTTTCCACACAATTGGAACTAGACTTATGATGTGATACATTTGGAACCAGGAAACTTTGACACAATGCATATTTTAATATTTCGAAAAAAAAAGTTATTTAAAAACATCTATGGTGGTTTAAATTGATTTTACAAGATGCATAAATGTATCTTCATTAATATTTAATGCTTATTTCATAGAAATAACGACGTTCAAATTTAAGATACAAAATGGCAACTCCGCTTTCTAGAAAAAGGACAGCGCTAACGGAGAAATCAATGGGTTGGAAAGAGATGGTAATAGTCCATAAGAGCCTGTACTGCAATTTGAGAGTGGAACGGCCTATATATACGAATTTTAATCAAAATCATTAGAAATGATTTTGAGAAAATTGATTTTTTTCTCTTATTGACCTTTGTTTAAACTTAAAACTAAGAGTAGTTTAGTAAACACACAGAAAGGCAGCATTGTAAAGACCACTTTTTAGGGTTAGGGGGTCATGAAACATCAACATTCATCAAAATTTCAGGTTAGATATTTTTTACAGTCGCAATACTTTACCTTTAGTGTTTGAAAACTTAGAATATATATATATTTGCATATAGCTTGAAAGATATTGGTTTTATAAAAAATATGCCTCGAATAAAATATGTGTATTATAAATAAATCTACATATTTGTAATAAGTAATTTCATATCCCAAATAGTTTTGGATGTATGATAAAAAATTATAATTTATGCCTTTAAAGTAATTTTGTTTGGAATATTTATAAATGTTTTGAAATTAATTTTAATCAAAATCTTTGGAGCCGATTTTGAGAAAATGATGTGTAGTGGCACTTCAAATTGATTTTATTAATTTGAGCAAGGATAGATATGTTTTTAAATTTTAACCATTTACTTTGATATCAGAATGTCAACAATTCATATAGAAGCATCGTTAATAATGAGCTAATTTCATCTTTTTGTTGTTTATTTTAATAATAAACTTAAAAAAAAAGTTTTTTATTCCTTTAAGGAAGTGTTAACACCTTTCATCTCCATTTTGGTGTGAATCATATTTTTAAATAACCTGGGATTCTTGAACATCTACAACATGTCTCAACACTTTGATAGGAAGCCCCTTTAGTTTTTATTTAATTTGATATGTTTATTCCTTGATTAACAAATAACTTCCACTGTTATGTTCTTTTGAGTTAATCCTAGTCTAATTTTGGGATTAAAAAAGCAAACACAATTTTTCAAAATATCTATGTTTAACACAATTGGGGAAAGTGTGTTCTTTTCAGAGTAGGTATCCAGTAACACTTCTAAAATAGTCACACCTTGCTACGGCCAGGATTCAAATTCTGACCATCACTAACAATCCAGTATCTTGAGTTTTAAATCCACAATGTGCGCTTCAAGACATAGTGAATGAAAAGCAGTAATTTATTTACATCAACGTTGACAAAATGAACGCCTTGAGTTTGTTTAGAGCCAACAAAACAAATTTATTTTTTGACCCGTGTCTTAATATTTGTTCGGGCATCCTCATTTAACTGCACTATTGAGGTAGGGATGCGAAATCTAGAATTGATTGGAAATGTACCTAAATTTGTGTGGAGTGAGAGAGGAAAATCATTTAGGAAGAGTTTCCACCAAAAAAAATGCTGCAGAGTTTCAAATCTCATCGTTACTGTTGTCAGGAAACCAGACAAAGCGAGATTGACATTTACTCCACGTGCTCACCGATGTAGGTAGCAAGTATGTTAATATAAATATTATTTTCTTAGTTATCACTATTATTTATTTATATGCCACAGTTAAACTTTTAATAAATTAGTTTTACAAATAAGGTAATAATTACATTTTTATTTGTGAATTCAATTGGTAAATGTAGTAAATGACTTTTATGTTAATAGATTTCAAAACATGTCATGTGCTCAAATAGGATCAAGTCCACTCCTCCCAATCTGCTTTTGTTTACAGTTTAAAGTTGTTAAATAACCTCACTAGTTTCGTGAATAGCCTTTGAAAGTGAGGCTCGCCAGTGCTCACAAGGTTTGGGACATCAAATTGTATAAAAGTGGCTCAAGTACACATTTCTTATTACACAGTTGTATTTAAACTGAGGAGGGACAGAGATCTTACCTGTGAGGAGTTTACAACTCGTCTGTACTAGTTGTGACCAATGCAGATATATTTCAGCAGTTTAGGAGGGAAAGGGGTTCTTGGAGGCAGCCATTTTATAATATTTACTTAGTTGGATCATGTCCAATTTATAATGCGCATGATTCACCTAAAAGAGAAGATACTTCATAATATTTAAAACTAATTAATTGTAAATCATCTTTGAAAACCTACCAATGATATTTTTTGAAAATCTGTTATTTATATAATGTTAATTTTTATTTTATATCAAGTATATATTATCAAAACCCTCTTATAAAACTAATCAATCATATTACATATGTACAAAAATAATAAAATGTTAGGAACTGTCCATATAAAATTTGAACATTATTGATAGTTCTGTTTAAAGTTGCAAACTTACTCATCAATCTGGCTACCAAACAATGAGAAAACCATCTTATTAATGTGATTGTTTATTCAAATCATAACTGCACCAACAAATCAACAATACTGTCCAGAATCAGTGAGCGTTGTCCAGCAAGGGTTCCAAGATTGTAGCTGTAAAGTGATACTGTCAATTAGTATGGGTGTGCAAAGTGAATGTTTCTGATACAAACAGAATCACATAAAATAACCCAGGTCAATTAAAATAGTAAAATGAATCATTGCCCAATGGCTTGAATATGTATAATAAAACACTATAGGTAGGTCAATTGAAATACAAATAGTTTTCTTTAAATGTTTTGTTGGAAACATTTTATATGACACTAAAATCGAGGATTTGATTGTGACCAGCAGGCACTTTTTAAGTTGTAAACCCCTGCTTGAGACAATAGCTATCACCTTAAAATTGTTTTATTGTAAAAGTATTTATCAGCTTTGGTCAGAATATGTTAAAGTAATTTACATAACAACACAAAGGGAAGAGAAAGAAAAGTTTAGTATAAATGCTGATTTAATTTGGACTTAAATATTTTTATTGGAAAAGCTTTTCAGTTGCCAAAGCTGATGAATATATCAAGTGCAGTTGTAGTTTTTGAAGATATATAAATTTATAACAATTATTGTCCAAGGGAACAACCATAATCATTGTTAATGATAAATAGTAATTGGTGAATACTTACACTGATTTTCTGGGGAGAGATTAACTAGTGAGTAGGAGTATAAACTTTACAACTACATTCTTGTTAAACCTGACCTCAATTGACAACTATCGCAAAGTCTCCGCCAGGCTAATTAAAAGCCATTTTTTGTTTTAAATCTGATAATTTCTCTCTCTCTCTCTTGCAAAAATGTTATAGTCTTGGTCATGTTGAGTTGAGACTCGCCATCACAATGTAGCATTGTTCTTCCCTTTCTGTATCAGCCGAGTCACAAACTCTGAGTATAGGCGACATGGGAAGATAATCCGGTTCATTCTGGTTGCCTTGCCATGATGACGAACCAGGTTCAGAAATGTTGCAGGGTGACATGGAATGCAATGATTCAGAGTAACAACGGCCCCTGTTGAAACGCAGCAACAGTGCAGGTGGAATTGGTATGGTACTGCCATAGCTTGAACTGTCTGTTCCTATACTTTCATCAGTCATGCTGGAAGACAAAATTAGTAGATTGACAGACAAGTAAACAATTTTTTTTTAAATTGCTTCAGTGGCTGAATGATTTAAGGTATCACCCTTGCAACAGACTAGATTGCCAATGACAGAGATATCAGGGTTTGAATCCTGATCTAGTGTTATTTTCCTAAATGGTTTGCCCCACTCCTGCACAAATGCAAGTTTATTTTTTCTAAATTCTAAATGGGTAGTAAGACTCAGTGCATAGATAGCTGGAATTAAAATATCTTTAAATGATTTGTAAGCTAATAGGTACATATTTTATTTATGTGTAATTTAGTGTAGACCCACTCAAAACTTATTTCTTGTCAATGGTGGGTTCAGCACAACTGATGTATTGGTGTGTTTTAAATATTGGGGCTGGCCGGGAGGGATTTTTGAAGATATGAAGGTAGCATCTTTATTGAAATCTTAAGATGAAAATTTTTATATTTGTGCTTAAATGTTACATTGTGGCCACTCATTAGGAAAACCGCGAATTGTGCTTGAATTTTGTGCATCAGGGAAAAATACCAGGGAAATTTGCTTGAAATTTACAGTCTGGAATTTAATGGCAACGATCACTCTAAATAGTTTTTAGGGCTTTACAGATTTCAAAAATCAGCTGGGAACAGAAAACTAAAAAAAAAAAACTTCTGGCGGCATTTAATTTTCAAGCATTTTCTGTGGTTCATTCCCTGAATTCCCCTTTGAATTGGGGAGGGGGGAATTTTTTTTTAAATTATTTCTAATCCTCCCTCCCCCCCCCTTACACAAATAATATTTCACACATACTGCTGTGTAACTTGCCTACTCTCTACATGTGGCTGAGCACATTTCACAAGATGAATTATGGCTTTCTGGTCTAAACATTAAAAAAAAAGTGTGATGAGGATGTAAAGTAATTCAATGCTTGTACCCTGATTATTTTTTTAGGGGAAAAGGAAGGATTCTGTCTGGTGGTTTGTGGCAGTCTCCTAACAGAAGATGGTTAAGATTTATTTTTTTAATAAAGACCAATCTTGAAGTAATTTAATGTATTTTAAGACCAAATTATTGAGGTTATAGAATTAAATAAAAAGATTGGAAGGTGGAAAGAGGTGGGTGGATGCGGGTGAGGGGGGGAATATGGGAGACTCGACATTTGATGTGCTCTCATTGTTACAATGTGCGGGAAATTCAAACAAAAATATTTTTGTGACTTTATAACTAAAATATTGAAAATTCACGACTTTGATGACTTTTGTGACCCAGTAAACAGCCTGTAATGTTAAGGAAGAGGATAAGGTCTAGTAAAGCTATAAAGTTGAATAAAGTAAAGCTGAGAAAAGTAAAATTATTATTATTATTATTATTATTATCACCTTATCTTACTACCGGTTTGGTTTATATGCACTTAAGCTAATGATTGTGAGATGAAATGGAGGACCTACAGTTTAACGTGGAATCCGAACCACGGTGGAGGCCTAGAATTCCACACAATCACAAAAAAGTAAAAGATATAAAATAGTTTGGAAGCATGATTGAGGTGAAAGGTGTTAGAAAGGATGTAATGAGAAGAGTACAGCAGGGAGAGATGTTCTATAGGTGTATAAGAGACTTGATATGGAGAATAGAAGTGCCCTTGAAGTGTATAGGGCGTACTTTGTACCCAGAGTCACAAATGCAGTAGAAACATGGACAATGAATGTACGAGACTAGTTAAGTGGAGGCCATGTGACTGAAGTTTGTGAGGAGTATGTTAGGTGCCACGAGGAGAAAGAAGTAACCCAAGAAAGTGTAGGGGTACAGGGAGTACATGGTATAGTAGAGGAATAAAGACTGAACTGGTATGGGCATGTAATGAGAATGGAAACAGAAACTAGAAGGGATGCCAAGAAAGATATGGGAGGAGAAGATATAAAATGGTATGCAATTGAGAGGAGAACAATGGAAGTGGATAAAGGAAAAAGAATGGTTGAAGGATAGAGGAAGATGGAGGCATTTTACTAAACTGACCTGGTCACAGGCTGGAAACCGTTGTTGATGATGATGATGTTATAGGTGGTAGGAATTGTGTAGGACTATAGTAGTCTATTAACCTCTAGGCATTAAGCATATATAGTAAATACTTACAAACAATACTTTTTCAAGTGCTAAAATTAATTTGGTAGCATAATAAACATACCTTATACAAAACATTTTCATTGAGAATTATTTGTTCTAAGTCTCACAACTAGAGATTTTTTTAAATTGAGAAACTTATTATTTTATTACTAGAAAAACTGGGAATCATGCTATAATTGTATTTTAGAATTTGTGTGGCCACTCTATATTAAATAATACATCCGTTACTACTTCTAAAGAAAACCTCTTTTCACCCCTAAGAGGTTAATTTTGTTATATATGGAAGACACAGTCAGTACACTTGACTACTATTTACACCTCAACCTTAACGTTATCAGAAGTTCAATTTATTGCAAGAGTAACACCTTGAATTGTTTAACCACTGAAGAGGATTCCATACTTACTATATATGGAAGAGGGTACAGGAAAGAGGGAATAAATTGTATCAAAATGTACCTCAAAAAGTGATATTTTTTATGCATATTAGTACCAGTCAGGGTTCCTGTTCCAAAATACACACCTGTTCATAGTATAATAGTTCATGTGCTTCCTAGGGGGTAAAGGTGGAGGCACCGTCTCGTATATTACATCTCGGTGCTGTCCTGGAATATTCTCGTAGTGGTTCACCTCCCCAGTCAGCGGCGTGGGATCGGCAATTTCCTCGTAGATCCCTGATGCGAGTGATACTCCAGACTCTCGACGCCATGTTAACAGGGTATTTTCAGTCTGCTCTTCTTCGCTGTCCACGAGTCCGACGTGGTGGTACTCGTGAAGTGACTCGCTGTCGGCTTCACTGCAGCCAGGGGTGGAAAACATGAGGCCTAGACCAGCAGATATCAGCCCGCACACCACCTACCAAAGAATTAAAACCAACCTGTCAGTTTTTTGGATCAATCTCTACTTGAGTTATCAATTTAGGGTAAGAAGTGCTATATCATTCATCCAAATTTTTGTTGGAACAAGTTGACTCATATAATGAATGAATTGATTAACTAAAACTTGAAAACTTGAAGTAATGTAAACACTATGATCCCATTTTTTAAACCTTTTGTTGAGAACAATTTAATGTTAAAAAAAATCACTGTGGGAAGTATCATAACAAAAGTTGTTGTTTTTTCACTGCATCATCATAAACAATCAAAAGGTTTTGAGAAAGATGATAAGAAAACCAATAACCTCATGTTTTCCAATAGAACACACTTACCTTCCCCTTGAGTGTGTTCGAGTCATCTGATGCAGTGGAAGTGCGCACCCCCGAGTCTCGAGAGCCACTATGAGACCGAACCAGCCCCAGAGGACGCAGGTGTCGACGCGGAGTGACATCTTCCCAGGTACACCGGAGGTCATTCTCACTACGACTGAGTCTCCTACCACCCCTAAGGGCCATGACCGGAGGTGAGGGAATAGGGGAGGTAGCCAGTCGATGCAGTCTACCCCTGCTCAGTAGACAGTGCAGTAACTGGGGGGCTTGCTCACAGAACAAGAGGATTTGCCCAGGACCAGCACAAAACTCACTAAAACAGAAGAATAACAATAAAAAAAGTTTAATACTTTACTGTGTTATTATTTCAAAATTTGTATTTGGAAGCGTGACATATATATGTAGGGCCCCGCTCTTATGGCAAGTTAGGTTCCAGAGCCCCAATGTAAAGTAGAATAGAGCCTTTTTTTAACTTTCAAATGTATATAAAATCCTGATCTAATTTTTCACGATAATATATAAAGTGCGCAATACCTCAGTCAGCCGAATGAAAACAATTGGAAATAAATTAAAACAATCAAGTGAAAACTATTGAATAATCACTCAATAGTTTTCATCATTCACTACTATAAACATACTGAATTACCGACATAAAATGGTGGCCAAAACCATTCACCGTGCGCGTCATGATAATATAATAAAATATAATTTTCACTCACACTCAATCAGTTGAGAAATGGCATAAGTCAAACATTTATAGTTTGATTCCTTGTCCAAAAAACAATTTTTAAAATATAACCATAAATTTTACTTTACATCCATTACTGTTTCCATCCTATGGCCTGGGTCAGGTTTTTATTTAAATCATGATTTTCCACTACCGGCTAGCTAGGTCTGCCGTAGTAGGTTCATATGCCTTATAATCTATCTTAAAACTAGGACAAGTATAACATCTAGTCCTGGGCTGTTAATTTATCAATTTGAAAGGGCAAAGCCATGTTTTATCAATAATAAACTTTTCGGCCACGCCTGGAATCGAAACAAGGATCCTTAGCTCAGTAGGCAGACACACTACCAACTGAGCTAAGGTGTTGGATATATCCATAAATATATTATTTTTAAATGTTTTTGAGGTGGGAGATAAACCTAGTCATTAAACTAATAAGTGACAAATTACATCAGCAGCGAAATATTCCTAAAAAGCTTGGTGTTTTAAGCCAAAGGCCCCAGGTTCAATTCCTATGTCCAGGTATATTTTTTCAATGCTTTTTTAATTCAATTGAAAGATATTTCTGTACACAATTAAATCCATAGCTCAGGGTTAGTTTCCACCTTCACCTAAATGTAGCCTTCGCTTCTTACCCTTGCATTATTCCACTATGATATAAAATAAAAGATAGGGCCATAGTGTGAATGATCAAGGTTAAGACTGCTATCTTTCAGGATGTTGACTAAAGCTATTGGCAGGATCTTGTGAATATGTTACCTGCTAGTGTGTAACACGCATATCTTGTTTTCATCTTCGGTTCTTGGAGTGGCCGCCAGGTGGAACTGGTGCAGCTGCGGCCACTCCCAAGTCACCCTCACCTCCCCAGTGCTGGGATCACACACAATCACATCGTGCATCCCAACACGTAGGACTCCATACAGTCCTGCCAACTTGGCCAACCGGGAGTGGGCGTTGTCTATTAGCGACACTGTGAAGTCCTCCTCTACAAGTAGAAGGCAATGTCAGTTTTTCAGCATTTGGGCAGTCCATGAAATTTTTAAAATTTGCCATAAATACAGTCCAACCTTCAAAGAGACTTGAATAAAAAAAATCTCGGTCTATGTTGATCATTTTACTATATTTTATTATTATTATTATTAATTTATAAGTAACTTATTAATGATATCTATCAAAAGTGCCAGCTGTAAATCACATGGCTTGACATATGAATACGTTAAATTAAATCAATTAAATTTTCTAGCCGTCAGATAAGGCCATCCATATGAAAATTAGCCAGTATTTTCATAAATTTTAGCATCAACGGGTCAATTCTATAGAATTTTAAAATCTTCCAGATATTTGTAAATTTAAAAAGCAAAATATCCAGAGCATGACTGGAAGATAACCGTTAACACTAATGGACTAACAATTTTAATCTACCTCGAGGAACTAGGAATGCACAGTACAAAGAAGAAGAAAACCACTAACATTGTTATTATTAGGCCTATTCAATATTATCATCACAACCAAAAAAACTGGCTAAAGAGCCCTTCATAAATACAAACAAACTAATACTTGAATTAAATCTTAAGTGCGTATTTTAAAAATACAATAAAGGTAAAGCAAAAATAATATAATTGAAGTTGAAATGGAAAAGATAGACGTTGGTAATTTGAATTTATTGTTAAAAACAATACTATTGGAATAAAGTGAAATGGAAAAGATATTCAGAAATTAGTAATTTTATATTATTGTATAAGCAATACTAATGAATTAATTTGAAGTTGAATGTTGGAAGTTTCTTTAACTTATATATTGCACAATAAAAACAACTCAAAAATGTCTTCTATTTAGAAGCAGAGACATTACAAAAACTTATTTGGAACTACCACTAAAACAACAGGGTTGCTTGTCAACCAGTTAAAACAACATAAACAATAATTAGTAGAACAAGAATTAAAACAACGAAATATAAAAATTTACTAATATTAATACAGTAAAATAACTAAAGATCAAATATATTACATTTTAAACTACCCACTATTTATCAGCTGTTAAAACAGCACATAAATAACCTTCGATTAGCTCACAGCCAAATTACTAAAATATAGATTGCGCTAGTAACGCTAACTTGAAACATGATGTTTTCTTTACCACCAAAACCAAAGATGACAAAAATAACAGGTAATAGAATTTAATTATATTATACTTGACTGATAAATGCTACACATTGATCTCTATAATATAACTGGATGGACATCTGTGACTGAAATTTTCGAGCTGTCGTCTGCATACCATTGGATAAGAGAGAAGGAAACTTTCAGGTTTCTCCTTCTCTCTCACACCCATACGAGGAAATGTGGCATTTTGACATCGTTCATTAATTTGATTGACTATATGAAATAAATCAATGTGTGATTAGTTAAATGAAATAAATATGTTAGTAAAAGCTTTTAAGAACATAACAAAGTTCAAAAACGATTAGTTTTTCTTTAAATAAGTTGATGTAGCCTAATATATACGGTGATTTATGAAGGAAGCTCGCTTGTAAGGCTTTATCTCGTACCAGAATCCTACCCAATAATTGTGTTTAAGTAGGATAAAAGACCTTCCAGAAGGAAATTACTACTTCCGTTCTAAATGGTCGTTTATCCAACAAAAATATTATACATATAAGTATTCTGGTACGAAATAAAGACTTACAGATTTGGATTATTACTAAAAACATGGTTCAATAGATACCGTACTTCCTATAAGCCTATAACCTAAATTATCATTTGAACGTAAGACTTCTATACAAAGTTTGTCTTTCAAACAAATGTAATCAAGTTTTAAGATACTTTATTAATCATATTTATCGAACTTTCATTGTAATATTGTTTATGAAACCAATATATAAGCTAATAACTAACTTTAAATACAAGTGTAGTCTTGGCAGACTGTAAACAACATTGATGATAACTACATAATTACTTAAATATGTAAAAGATTGTATTTGTATTTGTACAGTATTTCCTATAAAACTGAATTATATATCCTTTAATGCAAATGTCTCTTCAAGAAAGTGTGGTATAATACTTCACTATTTTCAAACAATACCACTTTTATTCACCAGAAACGTGTTTTCGTATAAGAACATTGAAAGAAACCATTAAGTCTACTCCCCCGCCCCCCCCCTCCCCACCCACGAAATATAGCAGACGATAAACTTGAACATAACGCTTTTGGCCCTGGCAATGTGTATGTGTATGTCCATCCAATTATATTATAGAGATCAATGCTGCTACACTAGGTTCATATTATGTAGAAGAAATGTTCGAGTTAGTAAGAGTTTACAGTATATAAACATATTTAAACATAATATAGAAGAAAGATTGACAACAAAATATGTATTATAAGAAATGCACCGTAAATAAAATGAATGATAAATTTAATTTGTGATTTACCACAACAAAGTTTGGAAATCATGTACTGTGTATGGAGTGAATTTACATTAGTAAAAATGTACACGTGTAACTATTTAATTTATCTTCCGGGTACTATTCTTAAGTCCTACCAATGCTCGAGGGCGAGGATTCTCTAAATTAAGTGTTGAAGAACGCACACATATATCTTACCATTACCGGCCCGAGGTGGTCGCAGCATAAAGCGGATGTTGCACATCCACCGTTGACTTTCGTTCTCGCAACTTCCCGAAAGATACAGTGCTGGCTGTCGACACTTGCTGCCGCCAGGGAACACTCCGAACGCATACTGACGCGACCTGAGGAATTTAATATAATTATATACAGTAATGTAATGGTCACCTTCCTATGAAACCAATATAGGATATATTGTGGGGTTGGAGGTTGGACCACACAAGTCACAAGGTTTAATGTCGTGGATCAGGATGGACGTGACACACATAAACGTGTGCAAGGTGTGGTTAGTGGGTATACCAACTGGAAGACTAAGGGGGCGGGATCAACGAAAATATGTTTATTTTATTCTTTAACACATACAAGATTAGTCTTTGAAAAACAAACACAAATTAGAACTCCGTCTGTTGACCAGCCCAAAGACAGGATCTCACTTTTGTCACTCCAACTTTTTTTTTATTTGCTAGTGAGGGTTCCCCGGCACCCACGCCTATGGTTACACTCGTAGCCCAGATGGGGGGGTTGCAGAGTTAGAAGGGACAGGGAGGTGTAGCGAGCCACGAGTATTATGCTAAGCCTAGTAGTATCTTGGGGCATCCGATCACTCAACACAACTGAACCGCTTCAACCCTAGCACAATCTTGCTGCCAGCGCAGCGGTACGGCTGTCTCTTGAACAGGCCCCACGGGAATCACGGATCTCGCGTCACTCACTTTACCATATATATATATATATATATATATATATATATATATATAT
>CABFOW010000837.1:72227-85851 GCA_902141385.1 Timema californicum | reverse complement strand
CCTGGCATTCCCCACATTCACAAGATGTCTTGTCAGAGGTGAAGGAAGGGTTTGGTAATCAGATAAATCTGTGCCGGGACCGAGGATTGAACCCCGGCCGCCAGGACAGAAGTCTGACACCTTACCCCTAGATCGCCAGGTCACCCAGTGATAAGATATTTAGTATCGCAAAAAGTTGTGGAGATATTATCAAAATTGGAAATTTCTGTTCGTATTAACTACCATTAGTGCTTTTCATGGGAAAATGAGAGTTACCATTTTGTTTGCAATGTTTAACAGCCCTTGGACACAAAAACTAATTAAAATTGTTAAGAGGGAATTTTGAGTAAATCGATTCTTTCTCGTTTTGCCCTCCAGTTAACTAGCCTTAATTTTAGGGTTGGATATGTAATTTCAAAAACCCCTCGAGGAACCCTAGATACCAGATTTTATTCCTCTTGGTAAATTGATTTTGGCTCTGGGCTGAGATAGAGAGAGACACACACACACAACACAGACAGACGACATCGATAAAACCACTTTTTTTTTGTTTCAGGGAATCATGAAACGTCGATATTTATCAAAATATCGAGTTTGATTTTTTTTTACGGTCACAATAGGCCTACTTCTCTCTGCGGGGGGTCGATTGAAAGTAAATTTTATGTTTGTTAAGTTCGATATGTGTATTTAGAAGGGGGGAAAAATGGTATATTACTATGTGTAAAAAAACTTTTTTCTAAAAACTCATATAATCATCCAATTTTTTTTAAAAAAAAGTGCCACCACAACTTGGGTCAGTACGGGAAGAAGATAGAAACATGATATTATCTACCTAAATCCGACTTTAGCATACCAATGTAAATTTGTTTCTACTTTCAACATTACCAAGGTGAGCTGTAGCTAGTAGAAGCGACGCAAGTCCTCTTTCCACTCTCAACATTACCAAGACGAGCTGCAGCTAGTAGAAGCGATGCAAGTCCTCTTTCCACTCTCAACATTACCAAGGCGAGCTGCAGCTAGTAGAAGCGATGCAAGTCCTCTTTCCACGCTCAACATTACCAAGGCGAGCTGTAGCCAGTAGAAGCGATGCAAGTCCTCTTTCCACTCTCAACATTACCAAGGCGAGCTGTAGCAAGACGAATCGATGGAAGTCTAGCCGCGACAAGAAACGGCGGCATTTGAAAGGAACCCTCTGACGTAAATGACTCGCAAACACATCAACACCTTGTGATTGATACAATCTAAACAACACGCGCCAAGAATACGTCATCAGAATCGTCACTTCATTCGGAGGCTTCCCATTGCAACATTGTGAATTTCACAGACACACACTGAGATCAAGAGAACATTGGTAAACCCTTCAATGGCAGAAGTCTTATAGTTTTGTAACTTCTACGTGTTTTTTTTACTTTTATTTCTACAAACTTTCAACGGTGAGCACGAAAAAAAAAGGCGTTAGTCGAGGATCCAATCCGTACATGATGTACTGAAGTGTTATGTTTTTTAGTCTAAAGTAAATAAAAGCTGATATAGTTCCTCTGTCTCGTCGTTTCCCAAACTGCGGTTCGCGTACTCCTAGCATCGAGTTATATTGATAATAAATTTTGTTTTTAAAATATAAAGTCTGATGATAGTTCAATTCTATTAAATATAATGAAGGAAAGTTTAACTTTACTTGATTTATTCTATCAAAATAATTCTTAGAATCAGGCACTTCATTTTTATAAAAATGTCATATTTTTTATTATTTTTGTTTAAAAAAAATGTTTATAAACTTAATTTAAAGCATAAAACAAAACCAGCACTAATTACAACGTTATGCCGTGGACTTTCATAACTTTTTTCCCCCTCTACCGTAGCTTTGCTTAGCTCAAGCTTTGTTTGGAAAAAATTAAACTACTATCAATAGTTTAAAAGGCGGGTATTGGTTTCCTTTGACTTCGAGGAAGTGAAAAGAGGTACGTTGGTAAGATTGGTTGGTATGGCCTCGAAAGGAGTACGCGACTGGTAAACAAGTTTTGGAAACACTGCTATAAATTCTATCTTCCTCATCCTTATCCCCTTAGTGTAACCCTAAATAGTCGTGAGAAGTGAAGCGCGCACAAAAATAAGTCTACAATAACAGTATGCTTCGTCCGTTGCGCATCTCTTTGCGGGAGACAAGTTGGAATATGCCGCCCCCTACCTCCGAACTGGCAGTTGCCCAACTAACTACCTTCAGTCGAGGCGATGTTATTCTATGTCCTGATCCAACCAAAATATTTACACTTTACTGTATTCCAGGTCTTATTTATTTGTGAACTTTGTACTCAAAAAAGGTCATTCTCAAAGCCACTTCAACCTTAGGCTTGAAAATACATAAATAAATCCTTTCCGAAAACACATACTTTTTATTTTGCTATCAACATTGATAACGTTTTACTATATTATTAGTGTTTAGTAAAAAAAAAATCCATGGTGCGAGCCCGAAAGCAAACTCCGAGCGGCCGCCACCGTTAGCGATAATAATTTCCAATATTTTTGCATAAAGGGTGTCATGCGGTCAGCATAACAAACCCTCTGGCCATTAATCTCAGTTTTCTAGATCGGAGCTGCTACTTATTTATTCAAGTAGTTTCTCATTTGCTACCACGAGGTTGATTTTGACTTTTCTGTGAAGCAGTGGGTCTGGAAATCCTGGAAGCACCGGAGATCGAACGTGGGACCTCTGGAACTGTAACTAGCAACTTTGATCTCAAGGCCACAAAGTCAATAATAATAATGGCGTGCCTAGGCTACATCATTCTGTAGCTCAGTTTGCGGAAATATTAGCCAGTACCGATGTACCGTTGCCCAGTTGAGAGGACGCCCGAAAGTATTATTGTGCATCCTTTCCACGGAGGCTCTCTCCATGTCCGATGAGATGAGGGGATGACGATAGGGAATATGACGGGGTGGAGTCAATAAAGCTCTTGACCTAACTTAAGCCGAACTAACCAAACCCTGGTGACCATTTGAATTATTCACCTTTAGAGAGAACAATCCCCTGTACCCGCCGGAGATCGAACACGGGACCTCTAGGTCAGCAGCCAGGGGTTCTGACCACTATATCACGAGGCAAGTTATTATTAATGTTATTTCATGTGTATTGAGCATTTCAATCGAAAGTGACAGTTGTAGCAAGACTTGATGTATGAATACGTGAAATTAGATCTAGTAACTTTTATAGCTGTCAGCGGCCGGGGTTCGATCCTCGGTCCCGGCAAAGATTTATCTTATTACCAAACCCTTCCTTCACCTCTGACAAGACAACTTGTGAATGTGAGGAAAGCCAGGCCTCCACCGTGGTTCGGATTCCACGTTAAACTGTAGGTCCTCCATTTCATCTCACAATCACCCTACCATCACACATTAGCGTAAGTGTGTATAACACGAACGGGTAGTAAGACGCGGTGCTAATAATAATAATAATAATAATAATAATAATAATATAGCTGTCAGATAAAAGGCTCTTTCTATGAAAATTGCACTGTATTTTACCTAAGCCAGTAACACAAACCTTTAGTTTGATTTTGGTAGGAAGAAAAGTAGAAGTTAGTTACTAAAGTTACTAAAACCATTTTAATATATCCATACATCAGTCATGTTATCTGAAGTTGTCACTTTTGATAGATATCAACAATGCCTACAGAATAACACAAATAATAAAGTAAAATGTTACCAATATTGGCCGCAAAGAAATATGTTTGTATTTTCTCTACTGTTGTTCCAACCAAAATCGAGCTATAGACATTATATTCTAGTGATGAGGATGAATTTATTAGGAGAAAACATTTTTAAAAAACAGTGACGTGTTGCCAAGCTACACAAAGCTTTTGTTTTAACCACGTTGTACCTGTTCTGGTTAGCTGGTTAAGACTGTACGTGTGATTTCCCTCCCCCTCGGTCCACATTTGATCAATCAAACACAGGCCCTGCTCTAAATACATAGCACACGGTAATGTATGCCCTGAATTTTGTTGGAAGAAAAGCAGAGAAAATTCAAACTCTTTTTACAGCCAGCATTAATAACATTTTGCTATATTATTTGTGTTATTTTATAGATATTAATAATATATATCGAAAGTGACAACTTCAGATAACATGACTTGATGTAAGAATGTATTAAACTTGTTTGAATAACTTTAGTAACTAACATATACTGTTATTCCTGCCAAAATCATACTATATATTCGGGGATACCTGGCCAATGAGTGTTCTACTTGGTGTTCTGGAATAATTTACACGTAGAGTAAAAATAAACTCTGCTTAGTACTTGCCCTGGAAACTTATCACGCCACGAGTCCGAAAAAAACCCAACCAAATGGTAGTTTTACGTAAATCCTGGCGTCAAACCAAGAGACCATTTAACTCCAAGGACGGCCGTCTTAAAGCGTTGATCCCATTATCAGTCAATGATACTTTGTGTTTTTTAAAGTGCCCTTTTAATAATTAAAGAAAAAAAATCTCTACGTGACTTACCAACTTACGTAAATCATCAACACCCAACATTACTCGCTTCAGAGATCGAACGGGCTGAGACGTCACTCTCATGTTTTGTTTAGCACTGTGTCTTATTACCGTTCAGATTATACGTTTATGTACAGTAGCCCCATGTGCTTCTTTGGTGCTGACTGACAGCTCACAGCTGACTTCTGACAGTCAACATTTAGGTATATACCTAAATTTTGAACGTCAGACGTGACAGCTGCTAAACACATGTTTTTGCAGATCATATGGTTTGACATAGGGATATGTAATTGGGTCTGGTAACTTTTCAAAGCTGTCAGTCAGCACCAAAGAAGATATGGCACTCGCATTTGTGTGGAGGAAAAGTGGAAAACCATTTAGGAAAATAACCTCAGTGTATCCGACCGGAATCGAGCCCCAATCTCCCTGTCTTCGACAGTCTAGTCCAACACGAGAGGAGCACGTTAGACCACGCTATCACCGAAGCGGGTCACTCTCATGTTAGGAGTGGCCTGATAATGTCAGATAGATCGGGGTTTGAACCCCGGTCACGTATACTGAGGTTGTTATTTCCTAAATGGTCTCCCCCTCTCCTTACACACAAATGCGTGTAAATTAACTCTAAAATGTGTCCTTCCTCATCCCTACCTTATTAGAGTGATTATCATATGCCTATATGCGTGTAGACTAAAAAGGTACTGAAACGAGGTGATTAAAAAAATATCAAACATTAAACACGTCGTAGACAGTTTGGCGTGTTCAGCTGAACCGGAAAACCGAGGTTAGGAACCCGATCTAGTGCACTGGTTTGTACCCCAGATAGATGTAATATAGCTTATAATCCTTTCATTGAGATCTGGTTAGCTTTTGAAAAGAAAAAAAACACAAGAAAAAACGCTCTATTTTTCATATTTCGCACTTATCTTGGTGTGCGTTCGGATATTTTGGACTCCACGCATTTAACCTTTTTTTTAAAGTCGACTGATTTTTCTCCAAGCACTGATTAGGTTCGAATCAGAGTCTCATACACAATTAGTATAATATACTATGCATAATAATATATTATCTTATTTCCTTTCTTTTTTATTTACTACGAGGAAAAGGTTCGTACGTATAAGTTACACAGAAAGTACTTTATTTGGAGGCTTTAAAAAAACTTCAACTGTCAGTTCAAAATGACACAGGACATGTAAGCTCTACCTTCTTGTATTTATATACATCAAACCGTGTGTTCTGTAGACTGTAGATGACACTTTAGTTTTAATAGGATTCTGGTCGAAAGAAAGGCTTGGAAAATATAAACCTTTTCCTTGCGACCAACATTTATTACATTTTATTAGTTTTATTGGTGACCTGGCGGTTTAGAGGTAAGGTGTCACACTTCTGTGCTAGGTCCGGGGTTCAATCCTCGGTCCCGGCACAGATTTATCTGATTACCAAACCCTTCCTTCACCTCTGACAAGACGTGTATTAATCACTTGTGAATGTGGGGAATGCCAGGCCTCCACCATGGTTCGGATTCCACGTTAAACTGTAGGTCCTCAATTTCATCTCACAAACACCCTACCATTACACATTAGCGTAATTGCGTATAACCCAAACGGGTATTAAGACGAGGTGCTAATAATAATAATTTAATACGTCAATAAGTTACTAGTCCGCTTGATGGTCGAATGGTCTAAAGGTGCGTACACACGAGAGTCAAATTTGAACCGAGGCAAGTCGAGGCCGAACGAAGGCACACTTGCGCGCAGCCTCACTGGGTGTACCGACACGAGACGGCTCAGTCAAGTAAGTATTGCCTCGCTCTGTTCGCCCAATGGGCCGAGGCGGCCTCGCAATGGACTGGACTAACTGACGACAGTGAGATATGAGTTCGAATTTTAATCGGTTGTACCGAGTGAGATTCTTCCTAAATGCTTCCCTTCCCACGAATTCGGGGGCATTTTATCTAAATTCTACTATCCTTTTACAAAACTCATCTGTGTTAACACTAGGATAGTGAGACATGCGGATAACCCTGACGTGTAGTGAAACATGTGGATAACCCGGACTTATAGGCTAGTGAAACATGCTGATAGCCCGGACGTGTAGTGAAACATGTGGATAACCCGGACTTACAGGCTAGTGAAACATGTGGATAACCCGGACTTACAGGCTAGTGAAACATGTGGATAACCCGGACTTACAGGCTAGTGAAACATGTGGATAACCCGGACATGTAGTGAAACTTAATGCACACAAGAAAATCACTGGCTTAATTATTTTGCATTACAAATATACATGATTAATAATATTTTTGGGAGAAGTAAAGGAGAGAGGGGGTGCAGAACCCACAAACTCTCCCCTCCCCTGTCGCTACGGTTCTGGGTTTATCAAACTAAGAGCGTGTAACTAGAATGTTTTAGTGAAAGTGCCGCTGTGCCAATAGTAGAGACAAGAACGCAGTTAGAGAGGACAGAAGGGGACACCTCTTGCCCCACAAATATTTTATTTATTTGAGGAATTCTACGTCCATTTTCTGAACCGACTGGTTATCTCAGCACACGAGAATTTCTATGAACGAGGGCGAAAGGGTCTGCCAATTTTTCCGGGAAAGGTATTATCACATTCCTTCCAGGGTTCTATTACATGCCACAATCGACATGGAACCAACGGCTTTACTTCCCCTCCGAAGGAAGTTGTGCTACGGATTTCTATCGCTCTTTAAAAATCCGTTGACCCCGGCTGGGTTTGAACCCACGAACATCGAGTCCTGAAGCGAGCACTTTACCCTAAGACCCCCAAGTCGACTTGCCATCTCTCCCCAAATAGTATGAACAAATGGGATACAATCAGTACCGTAAATGAAACAGTGAACTGTTTTATTCAGACCATTAAAAAGTTTGCTGCAATGCATACATAACTTTTTTTTTACATTTAGAATTAATTATTTTATCCTAGTGTTCGCATTATTCAATTGGTACAAATTATATATATTTTATTTAAAAGGGAAAATGGGTTTGTTTCGTCCCATTCAATAATTAGAGAGCTAGTGCAGCCTATGAATATGGACCAACTTTCTTTCGCCTTCCTCCCACAAAAAAAAAAGAAGTGGACCTCCAGGAACAGTAGGTGGCCAAGTTCGAGCCCACGACCTTGAGAAGTTGAGAGTCACGATGCTCCTCGGGCCAGGTGTTCGTTCGTTGTCTGTCTGGCTTACCCGAACGAACTAGACATGGTAGTACCAACTACAACACTTACACAATGTTACAACACCAACTACAACACTAAGACAATGTAATATCAACTAGAACACGTAGACACCCGCTTCGGTGGCCACGTGGTCTAACGCGCTACTCTCGCAGTGGACTAGACTGCCGATGACGGGGATATCGAGGCACGAATCTCGGTAGGGTGTACTGAGGAAGGTTTTTCAAAAATTGCTTTTTACTCTCCTTACACGCAAATGCGGGTTCTCTTCCTTTAAATATGAACTTCCTAATCCCTAAAACCATTAGCGTATAGTACGAACGGGTAGTAAGACGCGGTGCTAGAAAAAAACACCTAAGCAATGTTAAAATACCAATTTCAACACACGGAAAATGTAACATCATCTGCAGCATTTAACCGCTAGCTTGAGAGGAGACAACGGAAACAAAACACACGTCAACCCTTTCTTGATAAACAGGGGATCAAACATAGTCTAATTTCTATAAGAAGAACCTAAATGGCGGGTTGACTAGTTTTGTTTTATTGCTACCACGTCTCAATAACCGTCCAGGTAATAACTCCATGGCGTCGCCCAGCAAGTTAGATATACCGACCGAGCGGCCACCGCATGTTGGCGAAGATAGTGCCAACATTTTCGAATAGAGGGTGTCATCTGGTCAGCACAGCGAACCTTCCGGCAGTTAATCCCGGTTTTCTATACCGGAGCCACTACTTCTTTATTCAAGCAGCTCCTCAATTGACTTCCGTTCCAGACCCACTGCTTCACAGAAATATCTGGAAGCGCCGAGTATCGAACCCAGGACCTCTGGATCTGTAGCCAGGAGCTCTGACTATTAGACTACCGAGGCGGTAAACTATTCGGGTTACACGCATATTAACTTATTACGCAAATGGGATAGAGATGAGTAGGGTTGAAATTTAGAGGGAGTGTATCTATATTTGCTTGAAGGGAGAGTGGAAAACCATTTAGGGAAAACTAACCTCAGTGCAACCGAATGGGATTCGAACCCCAATCTCCCCATCATCGACAATCCAGTCTCTTGAAAGAGTGACCAATCGGCACTAGATAAAAGGATAGATATACTTGTTACTTTATCTGCTTTCACGTATTCATACGCCAAGTCATGTGAACTGCAGCTGTCACTTTTGATAGATATAACAGCAATGAAATAGATTTTTTTACACCGCGTCTTACTACCCGTTCGGGTTATACGCTTATGTACTAATGACGCTAATGGATTAGGGACGAGGAATGTTATGTTAACAAAAAGTGAACCCGCATTTGCGTGGAGGGAGAGTGGAAAACAGTTTTGGAGAAATCAACCTCAGTACACCCGACCGATTCGAACCTCGATCTCCCCATCATCGGCAGTCTAGTCCACTGCGAGAGTAGCGCGTTAGACCATGCGGCCACCGAAGCGAGTGCGAAACAGTAAAATGTGATCAATGTTGTCTGAAAATTACAGTGATATGTTTATGTTTTATAAAAGGCGCTTCTTATAGTATTTACAAACGCTAAGAGTCTATATCAGTCCAAAATATAGTGAGTAGGCGTAAGTTTCGTTTTCGGGTGCCAAAGAAAGGACGAAGTTCGAATCTCGGTCGGGTTCAACAAGTGTAGTTTTACCCGTTTTCTACACGCAAATGAGGGTGTATTTTCTTTAAAACTTTACACTCCACACTCCTATTCAATTACCAAGTCAGTATCCCTCTCAAACAGGTACTAAAATGAATTACATAATAAAAAGTTATTTTGCCTTATTTCCTCCCTCTCTAGTTATCTGAGGCTTTGTCAACCAGAAATATAAACCGAGCAATTACAGCCGTGTGGTCGGGTACGCAGAGACAAAGGAGGCGGGGCAGGTCGGGTTGAAGGCCACAGGGCCCCAATTCGACACTGACCCACTTGTTTCGCCGGCATTCCTCGTGTGTGGGCCACCGCACAATACCTAGACAAGAGACTGGTCTGGAATAATCTTTGTACATCTACTCGATACCCATGATGCAATGCGCTCCATCAGGGGAGGGGGATGGATCGGATAGCGGGCTATAACAGTGTTACACACTTGGGTGGCCGGATGGTCTAAAAACAGGCGTCACTAGCGCAATAGACTCGCTTGATGATGATTGGGAGATCGGGGTTTGAATCTCGGCCAGGTGTACTGAGGGTGGTTTTCTACTCTACCTCAACGCAAAAGCGGGTACACTTCCTTTAAATTCAACCTTCCTTATCCCTAACACATTAACGTAATTATTACATAGGCGCAAAGCCCGGACGGGTAGTAAGTCACGGTGTTATAAATTATATAGGCACACAATGTTACACGATATTTTATCTATCGATTAATATAAGATATGTCGTCACTTGGTTTTTATCATCATTTTTAAAATATGCAAACAATTAAAAAATTTACGTTTAATATAGTTTGGTCATTTGAGAGGATAATCAAATGGGGATTGATACGTTTTTATTGGATTTCCATTGCTTCGAGTCAAATTAATTGCCCCTCAAGATTTAAGAATATTGTACAAGATTGAAAATGATGCGCGAGTTTTGTGACCAATTATTGTAGTTAAATAAAAATACAAATATTAAAACAAAATACGAACAATAATGAGAAGGTAATAGAGTTTGAACCAGAATTATACAAGAATAATAATTAGAAATTGATTTTATACTCCCACTTATTGGCTGTATTTAGTGATGTGCATTCTAGAATAAGTTTGTAAAGAGCATGTTAGCTGTTACGAGGAGAAACAAGATTAAGAATGAAGTTATCCAGGAAAGAGTAGGAGTACAGGGAGTACATGAGATAGTAGAGGAAGCAATACTGAGATAGTATAGCCATGTAATGAAGATGGAGAAGGAGAGAATACAAAAGAAAATGATGGAAATGAAGTATGTAGGAAAAAGACAGCAAGGGAGGCCAAGAAAGAGATGGGAGCAGTAGATAACAAAAAGTGTTCAAGTGAGAGGAGAAGAATGGCGGAAGGTTAGAGAAATATGGAAGCATTTTACTAAATTGACCCGGCCAAAGGGTGGAAACAGTTGATGATAATGATTATAATTATTATGCATATAATGAGTAAGACCAAGGGCTAGTTTTATAGTCAGAACGCCTCAGTGTGGCGCTATACTAAATACAAGACGACGCCTAACTTAACCCTAATGAAATGGGCCAATCTCGTGCTAAATCTGACTATAAAACTGACCCTAAGAGCTTAGTGTGTAGGTTGTTGGAAACCCGTGTTCTTGCTTTGATGTCCTGAAAAAAAAAATGGGCACAAGACAGATGTTCTTCTTTGCTTTGTTATCAACTTGCTTACAACTCTGAACATAAAAAAGATGTAAACCAAATAGGGGTTTCTAGAGATATGCACTGTGACATTACTCTAACGGTGTAAAGGGGGAGGGGGGCTACTTTTTATCACTACTATAGAGTGTTTTCAGATATTGCTTATTCGAGCAGTGCTCGGTAAACAAGCTGGACAACACTTCAACATTTCCTACTTTCCTGACTGAATCATATTTTTTTTAGTTATAAAAGTTACTAAAACAATATTAATATTTTATACGTCAAGTCATCTATCCCTTTCCATTAATATTATCAATACTGTACCTATAAAATAACACGAATAATATAGTGAAATGTTATCAATGTTGACCGCAAACAAATATGTTTGTATTCCTTACAAGTCTAATCCCTTCCACGACCCTGTTATGCGTTGCGATGTCATCACTGGCCTGAGTAAAAATAATAGTGACTTGTTTTGTTTCAATAATCATTACCTCAACATGATCGCTTCATGACTGGAAATAAAAGTTTTCTTAGCGAGCTTTACGTGGAATAATTGATATTTTGTGAAAATCGTCTCTCAAAGATTTACAACCTAAGACATTACAGTGAGCCAGAGGAGGGGAAGGTGGGGTTGCTTTCATTTCAATAGTTCCGACACTTTGGAACCATCTTTACGTGTCCTGTTTGCTCAACTTGAGCCCCGGGCTCGAGTCCTGTCATGGCAAAAAAAAAAAGTTTTATGGGTGAAGTTGGAGGGTTTTCCCTTTCACTTCACAAACAAAAATTTACGGCCGAATAAAGGAATTGTGTTTGTTTTTAAAATAATAGTAGTGTTTAAGTTGTGTTTTGATGTAATTAGTTGATTAAAAAAAGTTAATGTTTAATAGACACATTGTTCCTGGCTACAAATCCAAGGAGCTAAAGGAGTACAGGGTTCATTGGCGGTCTAAGTTCACTGACAAAAGGAATGGGTCTGTCGTAAGACAGAAAACCTAATAAAATATAACAAATCCAGAAGTCTGGGAATCGATCCCCGGCGTTTCCAAAATATATCTGTGAAGTACTGTATCTGGAACGGGATCAAACTCAGCCTCATGAGGACAAATGAGGAGCTAATTGAATAAATAAGTAGCTGCTCCATTTTAGAAAACTGAGATTAAAGGATGGAGGGCTCATTGTGCTGACCACATGACACCCTCTATCCGAAAAGGTTGGCACTATCATCGCTAACGGCGGCAGCTGTTCGGTCGGTTTAGCTTGCTTATGGGGTCCCACCAAGGGCTTTTTTTCCAATTTTTTGTTATTTATAAGCACTTGACTTACTGATTAAATACAAACACATTTATTTAAGGTCAAGATTGATAACACTTTACTATATTATTATTGTTATTTTATAGGTAGTGATAATATCTACTAAAAGTGACGGATGTGGATAATATTACTCGACGTATGAGTTTGTGAAATTAGATCAAGTAACCTTTCTTGTTGTCAGATAAGTAAGGTCCTTCCTTTGAAGATCAGACTGTATTATATAGGTTTGCATACGTAATGACACTGTGGAGTCGCTATTTGGGGGCGGATGTCATTATTTGTACAAGCCTAGATAATGTCAATAATCCTAACTTACCTTATAGCCTTACTTTAGAGCAGTGTTTCCCAAACTGTGGTACGCGTACCCCTATAGGGGTTATACCAAGTATTTAATGAGGTATGCGACGCACCGCTAAGTTACATCTATGTTTTATGATAGTAAATATAAACCCGCTTTGATGGCAGCATGGTTTAAGGTGTCACTCTCGAAATATACCGGACTGCCGGTGAAGGGGAGATTGGAGTTCGAATCCTGATGGTTTTCCACGCTCCTTCCATACAAATGCGGGTACATTTCCTCTAAATTCAACCTTCCTCATCCCTTTCACGATAGCATAATTATTACATAAGCATATAACCCAAACGGGTAGTAAGACGCGGTGCTAAAAAAAAATGATAACATGAATCGACGTACGAACCACGTGAAAGCAGATCTAGTAACGTTCATGGCTGTCAGATAAGGTCATTCTTATGAAAATTGGACTATAAAATAAGAAGTCTCTAATTTGTTTGGAATCGGCGTGTACGTGGATAACGGATTAAGTAGGTTAAGGTTGAGTGAAAACTTATTTGCGATGTCTTTTAAGTTAACTAAGAGACTGCGAGTAATTGGCTTACTCTCTTGAGTCATAAAACTCCTAATAAAAGAGTTATTAATGAGTTTATTCAAAGGGGTAGCGCCGACATCTCTATCTATGTTCAAACACCGCAATACTTGTCTTGCAATTTTATTCACGGGGTGGGGAGGGGGGGGGGTTGTTTAGCGTGCGGTTTATGAACCAGCCGATTAGTTCAGAGCTAGGAATGGAATCCTTGAATCTCTAGAATATATCATAATTATAGGTAAAATTTAACAACCCACCATTTATTAACCATTAATTTAACACTTAAATTTATTATTATTATTTAGCACCGTGTATTACCATCCGTTCGGGTTACACGCTTAGATACTAATTATGCTAATGGTTTAGGTATTGTAAAGGTTGAATTTATATGAAATGAGCCCACATTTGCGTGGAGGGAGAGTGGAAAACCATTTAGGACATATCCCCCCC
>CABFOW010000837.1:24501-61186 GCA_902141385.1 Timema californicum | reverse complement strand
TGTGCCATCCCACCCTTAATTTGATAATAGGGGTAACCCACGGCGGCCTAGCAGTCGTACGTTCTTTCAGCTTAGTTAGTCTTAATTTAACTAAATTGCATACACTAGTTAGGTTATGCTAGGTCAGGTTATGTCAAGCTAGGTTAGGTTAGGTTAGGCTAGGGTAATCTTGATCAGAAGGAAAGCCCCGGTGGCTGGGGGTTGCTGCCAGTAATCCCTTCCCCCCGTGTCACCACCCTCACGTAGGAATTCCCGCGAGTTTCTCTTTTACTTGTTCGCCATCTGGACATTGGGTATTTAGATGGCCATAACATTTTGGGTGTATTCGCAATATGGACGAATATTGCCCTGTTCGCAATAAGGACTGTTCGCTAACAAAATACAACCAGCAGTCCAGTCGGTTACGAGAGTTACGACTCGGGGCTTGTACCAGTGATTCTCAAATTTATTTATTTTCACGGCACATTATTATTTGTTGCGAGTCCTCGTGGCACACTGAACGTGTAATTCGGCGACATGACAAAAGACTCGGGCATGCGCAGAGAAACTTTCTTCAGTTGAACAGGAAATAAAAGTGCGTCTCTTTTTTTCGACCACGAAATGAACTTTTGTTTAATAAATGACAATTTCTCATCACTTACCCAGCTCTTTGATTCCAAACCATTAAATTCCCAGGATGATAAATATATTAAAGATTTCGAACATTTTTCTCTAATTTCTTTAAAAAAAAATATAATTGAACTAAACCAACTAGCTTTTAATTACTTTTTTTTATCAACAATAAAATAACATCTATAATTTTGCGACACACCCAATGAATTTAGCGGCATAATAGTGTGCCGAGTTGCATACTTTGATAACTACTGGCTTATACCAGGGGTTACCAAACTTTCTGAGACCACGCCACCCTTTACATGTCAGATTTTCCGTGCGACGCCCATGTACCAAACAATTTAATTTTTTTTAATTTGACCAAATTCAATCTGGTGGCATTTAAAAAAATGTAATTTACATTACTATCTTGTATTAGGTAAAAATACAAAATCTTAACAGAACTACAGAACTGAATAAGAAGGAATTAGTAGACATATATTTGTTGCACATAGTCTCATGTGTACAGTTTGTTCATAATGGTGAAACATGTGTTTTTTCTATAATTTATTTAATTTTTTAAAAATATGTACGAGTACAGTACACGTATTGAAAATGAGCATGTTGCATTTCACCATACATTATAAGTTTTAGTTTTTCCTTTTAGCCGCGACGTCCTGGAGCATCGCGCACAGTTTGGGAACCCCATGGCTTTTATTATTATTATTATTAGCACTGCGTATTACTACCAGTTCGGTTTATACGCACAGCCCTGGCTTATAAACCATTTAACGACATTTACATCTGAAGATCAGATTACTTGATGTATAAATATATGGAAATTGTCCACGCGAGTTTTGTAACTATCAAAAAATGTGTAGTGCTATTTAAAGTACATACATGCGCAGTACAACGTGTTTCCCGTCACACGTGGAAACGAGGGGGAGAGTATTTAATGTTTTTCGTTCCTTGCTAGTCTCAAAAACAACATTTCCTAAGCCACAACTCTATCTTGACACACTAGTGTACACAAATCAGACTACGCCTTATAAACATTAACTCACCACAAACATATCGAAAGAGAGATTTAATGTCGACTCGCCGTGATCAGCGTATATTCTGAGATAAATACATTGTAGAGGGTTTTTTTCATTAAAAAATATTTGAGGTATCTTACGTGCACTTTCTTAACAGGAAATTTCTATGAGCGAGAGCGAAAGGGCCTACCAATTTTGCCGGGAAAGGCATTTTCATATACCGTTCAGGGATATTTTACATGCATCAATCGACACGCGGCCGACGGCTTTACTTCCCCTCCGAAGGAAGTTGTGCTACGGATTTTTATCGCTCAAGAAAAAATTCGTCGACCCCTGTTGGGTTTAAACCCACGAACATCGGGTCATAAGGTGAGCACTTTACCCCAAGACCTTTGAAATCGAGGGAGTTTAGTTTAACCTGTCATAATCAGACCAACACAAATCACAGTCTATTAAACGACAATAATTTAAAAAAAGGTTATTACATAATACACAAACTTTTGTATCATAGGAGTTTAAATATTCCATTTCATTCTTCTCGTTTTCATCAGGTAGGTCCAAATACTTACCCTATGTTGAACCTTTGTGGACAGATTGGGAAATTTAAAGCGCCATTCCAAACACTCGGATTGTATCGGTTCACGACTTACAGTCCAATTTTCATATGAAGGGTCTTTAAGAAGATACATTATTTTGTGGTAGAAATTAATCACATTTTACTACATTATTATTACTTTACAGGTACCACCTTTCTGTTCTAGTGGCCAGAGTTCTGGGATACAAATCCAGAGGTCCCAGGTTCGATCCCTGGCATTTCCTAATTTTACCTTGAAGCAGTGTCTCTAAAACGGTGTCAACTCAGCCTCGTGAGGACAATTGAGGAGTTACTTGAATAAATAATTAGCGTTTCCGGTCTACAAAACTGAGATTAGTATTCGTAAGGTTCATTGTTCTGACCATATGACACCCTATATACGCGGAAGTTGACAAAATCTTCGCCAACATGCAGCGGAAAACTGTCGGTATAACTCGCTTGCGGCCTGACGCCATGGAGTTTTTTTATAGGTATTGATAATATCTATCAAAAGTTACAGCTGCAGATCACATGACTTTACGTATTAATGCGTGAAAGTAGATAAAGTAGTTTTACTAGATGTCAGATGAGGTTCTTCCTATGAAAACTGTACTGTATATACTACTTTTCCTCAGAGACGTTTACTACCATATGCCAAGCTAGCCCTAGCGTCAATAGTAGTATAGAAGCTCTTTGGGTCGTACGACAATTAAAACTCTGACGGTTAGAATAGTTACTAGATCTACTTTAACTTAGCCTACCCATGTCATGTTATCTTCAGCTTTCACTTTGGGCATACTGTTTATTATCAATACTCACAAAATAACAATAATATAGTGAAACAATGTCAATGCTGAAGACAAAAAACAACGTGTTCGTATTTTCTAAAAGGCTCTTTCTGTCAAGATTTGACTGTAGACGTGTAGCCTGTCCCTCAGGTCGACACAAATTGATCATGGGGGCTGCACACATATAACACTAATTAAAAACGATCGAGGCGAAGGTTGGGTTGGGGATGATGCGGAACTTAATTATTTCATTAAGATTCTAGCAAATTGGTAAATGTTGTTCGCACAATAAGCTAACAGGTAGCTTTGAATCAGGGATTTACACCGTTTGTGTTTTATTTTCATTTTGGGGAGGGGATGTGTGAAAGTAGATATGTCCCCAAACAAGAGATTAATATGATTTTTTTTTACATTAAGTTCCCTTTGAAGCAAATTAAAGTTTTTTTAAAAACATAATTGGGATTGTAGGTAAAATTAATGTTTTAAAAACTCCAACAATCGGTTATAGAACGTGGTTGTCAGAAACAAATTATATTTGCTACATTACGTTACCAAACTACATTGTTATTAACAAATTGAATCAATAAGAATTGGGACTTACCAACGGGTGGAAGCCTGCCACAGACAGACGCAATTTCGGATTTCACGTGAAGAGTGTTCCCTTTTTTTTCTTTTTTTAGATTTTTCATAACAGGAAGTTGCGCGATTTATGTCCATGTCTCAGCCAAGTTATCGGGTTTTATGAAAAATAACGTCCCGAAGGATATACAATTCGTAATGTGTAGACAGAGGTCAACATTTTGCTACTGGATTATTCTCTCATCTCAGCCCAACTATCCTCTAGTATTTAGTGGTATTTAATCCGAATTATTTTATATGGCGTCCATAGCAAATAAAGCTTTCTAAGTTTCAATTTATACGTTGCATCCCCCACTAAGGATTCGCTATCTTGGATATTTCAAGTTTAGGATTTTTTTCTCTCATAAATTTGGCATGTTCCATAGCGTCCATATCAAATTTAAGCTCTCTAGGTCTCAATTTATAGGTTGCTTTCGCCATTTTGGATCAGCCATATTGGATTTTAAAGATTATGGTTTACTTCAAAAATAAATTATGTTCTATAGTGTACATAACTAAACTAAATTCATCCCTCAAGAACAGGCGTGTTAAACGCGTTTGATCATAAGAGACATGTTTAAAAGTAATTTTTTTTAAAAATACTGTCAGCTTGTAAAAATGTATTCTTTTTTGATCATTGCTCTTTAAAACTTTTTTTTTTCAAAATAAATAAAATATTAATTCAGTAGAAACATAAGAGTTTAATTTGCTTCATAAGGTGATATAAACAATATTATTGAATAATTATCATAAGCAAAGCGGCATTAGATGATAAACTTTCTAAATGAATAGAAAAGGTTGTCATTAAATCCCAGGACACACTTGACAGATATTCAAGAACCGTTGAGGTCACCGTGGGAAGAAAATTTAACTCTCGGATTCTACTGAATCCACTTTTATTTATTTGGGCCAAAAAAATTTTTTTGTTCTAATAACTGCAAAAACACTGATCTTTTCTCGCGTTTCCTACATCCCCACCTTAGGGGAAAATAAGACCTGTTTGAAACAATGTTCTTAATACTTCAGTTCACTTTTTCATTTATCTAAATACCTGCTATTTGAATCTTTAAGTTAAATGTCTCAGATTTTAAAAATTATGTCTGTAATTTTACTATATTTTGCTAAATTCCCTGTTTTTTTCCAAACCCAATCAATTCCTTGTGTTTTTCCGGTTTTCCAGGGATGTGGCAGCCTTGACTTAATAGTATATATAGGTCTGAGTTTTAAATTCACTAGCATATGTTCCAGAAGTTTTTAGACAAGAAGATAGGGGAAAAAGTTGTTTGTAGAAGGCTCGGAGTTTTACGAGCCAAATTAATTTACGAACATATTGATAGTTTCATTATGCGCACGAACATTCACGCGGGTTCTGAGGTCGATGCTTTCTAGGAAATGTTAAATAATATGACGCAACGTTATCCTTTGACGTAGGTGATTCCATTTATTATATTGTCTAGTACTAGAAGGCCTAAAACTAATTAATCTTAAAATCGTAATGTCCCAATCTTGGTGCGTCGTTTGTAAATAATGCATTTTTTTAGTGTTATATAATAAAAATAAAACAAGACTTTTGCATTTAAACAAAGCGTACTATCCCCTGATAATCTACTCGCTTAGGAGGAATAAAAAAATATTAATAATACTTATAGAGGAGTGTGAGGGAGGGTGAGGGTAGGGAAGAGTTTATACCCCAAAATACCCCCTCCCGGACCTGCGTTAGAATAAATAACCAGAGCATAACAGTTTAATAAAAATACGGTATCCTATATGAAAATACACAAACTATATAGTTATAAGGCATTCACGAGCTAAGTTTACCTGAATGACAGCTCGAAATGTTACTAGAAATAATCCCTAATATATCACTACGCCAACAGCTGACATCTATCACTTTGGATGACTGTAATGAAAACAGATAGTAATATATTAATGTGATAGTTAATCACAGTAATTTAGGCCAATATTATTTATATATTTATTTGAGGTCGGGCACAAATTTATTTATCGTTTCATTCCTCTTAAAAAAATATTAACACCACTTTCACAAAAACTTTAACGAACATAGCCTCAAAATGGCGACTGACGAATTTAAACCATATGATTGAACATAGCGGTAAACAAGTATTTTACAATGATGCGGACACGCAGTTGATGAAAATACTCTATTCAGTTAATATATTTCAAAATACGATAAAATAATCATAAAATCATGTATTGTATGTAAAAAAAATGACAACAATTTTCTCTTTTCCTAGTACAAATACGATGTCTGTATTAAAAGGTATTGATGTATGCACTGTATTACACAAAATCAGTTACGCTCCAAAACGAAAAATAAGTACTTTTAACTATGTTTAAAATATTGTTTCGAGTTGGACAAAAAGAAATTATATAAAAAATTAAATAGTATGAGAAAACTTAAGTTTACGTTATTTTAAATGTAACATATAACAGTTAATTAAAGATCTATACATTTATAACAAAACTGTGATCTTTTTACAAGTGTTGGCAATCCAAAACCTAAACATATGATTTTCGAACTGTCATCCAGGTAAAAACCTATCGTGAATGGAATATATATACTTATGTGTGTGTGTGTGTGCTTTACCTGTAAGCTACTACATATGTTGTGTATTTTTTAATAAAAATATATTTGAAGTGTAGTGAACGCTTTTTGTTTCAAAATATTTTTGATGAGCCTACTCAGGCAATTGCATATCTAAATTTCAATAGGTCTACTATAAAAAAAACTTCTCCGTCAGTTAACGTGTAATTATAATTATTATTTATTTATTTTCAAACAGTGTAGAGCCTCGAAATTTAGTGAATATGTGTTAGCGCGCCCATTCTTTACCCGCATCGTCGAGCACACGGATTTAATGCATCTAGTCTGATTTGCCGATGAAGGGGAGATCAAGGTTCGAATACCAACCGGGTGTAATTAAGGTGTTTCATTCTAAATATGTTATCACTCACTATCCCTTCGAGAAAATGCGGGTACCTTTCCCCCTTGTTAACCCCATCAGAGTGATTAGAAACGAGTACAACGGTTTGTAAGGCGTGATTGATCCGCTTGGGTGGTCGGATGGTCAAGACATGTCACGCTTGCAATATACTGAATCACTGATGACGCGGAGGAGATCGGGGTTCGAATTCCGGTCAAGTGTACAGAAGGCGGTTTTTAGTCAATGGTTTCCCACTCTCCCTCCACGCGAATGTATCTAAATTCTACTTTCCTCGTCCCTACCCCAAAAGTGTAAATGTGCGGATAGCCCGAACGGGTAGTAAACAAATAAGGCAATGTTTTTAAAAAAAGACGCGATGGGGGGAAAAAGAACCTCATTATTGAAGGCTGAGTGCGTGTCGTGAGACGTGAGACAGCCACGAGAACAAGAAGACTTGTTTCTGACATTGTTCCAAGTAAGCGTACAATCTCGCACGTCCATCACACACTCACAATGTGTAATGCACGACCTTCGTTAGGAAACGACCCTCGCAAGAACATTGACGCGATTAAACAAAGGTTTTGGGTGTGAGTCCCGTGTTTGGGTGTCATTTATATAAACATATGATAATTATGATCTAACTATTAGATAGCCCTGACTTGTTAGGCTTTATTTACCTCTTTGATAGCATAGTAGTACAATTTTTCCTATGGCTTGAAGTAATTTGGATGTTATTAGCATACGTTATATTCATCCCCAATATTTATTATTTATTTTTTAACACCACGTCCTACTAACCATTAAGATTATACATATTCTAACTATGCTAATGAATTATGGATGAGTAAAGTTGAATTTAGAGGAAGTGTACACGCATTTGCATGAAGGAAGAGTAGAGAAACCTTTTGGCAAAACCACCCTCTGTAAAACCGACCTATATTCGAGCCCCGATTTCCTCTGTAAGTCTAACCTACTGCAAGAGTGATACCTTAGACCAAGGGTCAGCAACCTTGTTGATATTGCAGGCCATTTAGGTTTAAAAAAATTGGCTGGCTGCTTTGGAAAAAATGTATATATTTCTTGTTAAATAAGTTAAATAGTTTGCAGGCTCGATAAAATAAGTTGAAGAGCCAGATCCGGCCCGCGAGCTGTAGGTTGCCGACCGCTGCCTTAGACCGGGAGTTTCCAAACATTTTAGACCAAAGGAGCCCTTGCATTAGGAAAAAAACACATGCGGGAGCTCCCATAAAAAATTCACACTAATATTTTGCACATTCGATAACCTACACGCTTCGGTGGCCATGTGGTATAACGCTACTCTCTCAGTAGACTCAACTGCCGATGGCGGGGAGATCAAGATTTAGATCTCGGTCGGGTGTACTGACTTAAGGTGATTATTTCCAAAATAGTTTTCCACTTTCCCACTGCGCAAATACGGGTACACTTCCTAGAAATATAACCTTCCTCATCTCTAAAAACTATGAACGTAATTAGTGCATAAGCGTATAAACCGGATGGTTAATAAGACACGGTGTTGAAAAAATAAAATAACGACAGTTAAATTTTACAAGTATGAAAGTAGAAAAACAACGGAAAAAACAGCATGTTTTGACTGCGCCTTTGGCAAATGTGCCTTATTCAGATTTAAAAAAAATGTAAACACTAATAAAATTACTGATGCTATTTTATATTGTAAAAAACAAAGAAAGAATATTCTAAAATTTCGTCACGGAGCTTGAGATAACTATGGTGGAGGCCAAAGGTTCCGCGGAGCACCTTAAACCATGCGACCACCGAAGCGGGTTTCGTTCCTAAATTTACTGGCCAAGGTTCCAACTAGGAATGTGAAAAAAGTATTGATACTTTACCAATATAGATACATTTTTTCTCCCGACACTTTGACTGATTTAGTACACTCGTTCCGGTATCGAAAGAAACAACTTTCTTTGTTATCTTCATTCATACTTGGATTAAATGTTTACTATGGTTAAAGAAAAGTACAAAATATAATGAAACAAAGTGTATTATTAATCATATTTAGCTATTAAATAACTTTCCATCAGCTAAATTTTCATAGACATTTTGAAAGCTGGTATGGTAAAACCTTTTATAATAAATACCCTTCATACAATACTATCACACCTTCCACGTTCCAACACATAACATAGACGCGGTAGACCTAAGTATTCTATAAGATGGTTAAATTATTATAATTTTCACTGTTTAAATACATATAAAAATACAATTAATATTATGCAAAAGTTGAAATTATTACTTGATAGAAAAATAATTTTTTTCCAGATTAAAATTTCGGTACCGATACTTACTATGATCGATACTTTTCTTTAGATACTAGTACGGTATCGATATTTTTCTTCTGATACGTTAAATGAGTACAGTATCGATACCATATTCATAGTTCCAACTGATAGACAAAACACCTCCGACTACGTAGGAAGCAGCACCATGCAACATGAAGGTCATTGTAAAATAAATCACAATGGGGGGTTTCCCTGCCAAGAAACGGATTTTGGAGTGTCAAGTTCCGTCAACAAGTTGACTATTGTTAAGAGAACGAATTGTGCGATTGTCCTCAAAAACACAAATTGTGCGTGACAAAACAAAATAGATTTGTTTAACTAGATTCGCATCGGTGCGTACGTGGACAAAAATGTCAGTCTCATCTTGTCTGGTTTGCTATAGTGACGCAGAGGGCAGAGTTTACATCTCTGCCGGATCAAATCGAAGTAGTTTCAGAAATGTTATGTAGCTTATGGTTTTCCCATACACTCTCCACGCGAATGGAGGTTCATTTTCTCTCATATAGCATCTTCGTCCTTACCCCATTGTAAATATGTCGATAGCCTGGACGAGCAATAAGACGCGTTAGAGACAAGTCGCTAGTAGCTCTTGAGTTGTTTTTTTGCACCACGTATTACTTACCGTTCGGGGTATACTAATGTATACTAATTACACTGATGTAGTAGGGATAAGCAAGGTTGAATTTTAAAAAACTGTATCCAAATTTGCGTGGAGAGAGATTGTAAAACCATTTAAGATAAAAGCCACCTTCAGTACACTCGACCTGAATTCTAAGTTCAAACCCCGATTTTCCCGTTAACGGAAGTTCATTCAGTCTGTTACGAGAGTGATGCCTTTAGACCAGCGCTTTTAAACCGGTGTACCGCGGCACAACGGCATACCGTGGGAGTTATGGGGGGGAAGGCCGAAAAGAAGCGAGTGAAAATTTAAGTAATAAAAATAGATCTTTTAAAATTCATGATCAACATTATTTTTTAAAATAATGCAATGCTTATTAGAACTTTAGCTATTAATCTTTTAAACATAATTTTGATAGTATTTTTTTAAGATAAAATTTCTCCTTAAAAAACTGTTGATGTATCTAAACCTTTTAACGCCTTATTCAGTGTGCCGTGATTTGAAAAAAGGTTGAAAATCGCTGCCTTAGACCATTCGACCATCGAAGCAGGTAGTAATTTAATTTTTTTTTTTTAGAAACGCGTCTTATTACCCGTTCGGGTTATACGTTTATTTATTCATTTAGCTAATGGTTTAAGAGATTGTGAAGGTTATATTTAGAGGAAGTGTACCTGCATTTGCGTGGAAGGGGAGTGGAAAACCAGTTAGGAAAAAATCACCCTCTCAGTACACTAGACAAGATTAGAACCTTGATCTTCTCGTCATCGGCAGTCTAGTCTACTGCGAGGGTAGCGTGTCAAACCACGCGGCCACAGGAGCGGGTAGCCCTTCAGTTAAGTTAGAAAACAAAATAAATAATAATAACTTTGTGCTAGACTCTTTCCTTTTTCTAAACAGGAGATCAAATAAAATCATTATTATCGTTCTAAAACAAACAAAAGAAACACATTTTATCCCAGATTATATACGCAACGTGACGACCGCGCCTTTCTGTCACATGTCTAGAACAGATGTTGAGAACCGATCTAATTTAACTTTTTTTTTCTTTCTATGAATAATTTACTCTTCTCTTTCTCTCTTCGAAAACTTGTGCCGCTTTCCTCTGCTTTCTTATTTACATAACAGAGGTCCGCTGAGATTGTGGGGAGGAAAAAATATGTATTTATATTTAAAATATCTCCTATGGAAATGTATTCCAAAGAGGGAAAAGCTCATTGCTTTATATTCAGAGTCACGATAAACATCACACTTAATTCCTTCTTGTAGATAAAATAATCATAAAAATTCTTACTTACAAGTATCAGAAGAAATAGGTTGAGTCAGTTGAAAATAATTAAAATCAAAAGAAACCCTTTTGTACTCTTAATTGAAAACTAAAAAACGTTTGTTTGTAGTCTTAGGGTGACGCCAGTAGAATTAATTGGCTTTGTCACTGTAGAGATCCCTAATTTTGATAAATATTTACATTTGATTTTTTATAGTTGTCGAACGGTCTATAGCGTGTCTTCTTATTGAGATAAGCGTCCCGAGTTCGATTCCCTGCATGACCGACAAATTTTATGATTGGTGGAATATGGTTTTCTCTTTGACAGTGATGGATTAAAGGCCGGGGGGCTGGGTGTCGTGTCTGTTCTAGATTTAAGTTATTGTATAAGCTATGCGTTGATATAATCACTCGGTTCAAAGGGTGTCCGCCTGATACTTCAAATAAAATAAAATATTGTTTATTGTTTATTTCAAACGGAATTTTAACTCGTCATTTGTGGTATTTAAGGGTGCCACCTACGGAGCGCTTATATGCTTTGCAGACATGTAGAAAACTCGCTTTATTTAAAGTTATTCGACAGTGAATATTCTATTGCACAATTTTAACAATTAGTGTGTAATTATAAAATATAAATAGTGATTCAATGATTTCAAATCATTACAGTTATGGTAAAGTTATGGTAAAGTAATTAATGCACGGGAGTAACATTTAGTAAATATTCACATGATGTATACAAAATAAAATATTTATTTTATTTCATTGTGTAGAGCTAATATTAATGCAATTTTTGATAGGTGATATCAATACCTATAATTTATAAAATAAGACTAATAATATGGTATAAAATGATTTCAATGTTGAACGCAAATAAAGTGAATGGAGTTTCTGAAAGGTTTCTACCAACATACTTCTATATATCCATTATGGCCTTATAATATAAGCTGCATCATTATCCTCGCCGCTGAGTTGGATGAATCTCGCTAAAAACGAGATATATCACGTCCAGATAGTATATTTATTATCTACTAGACCCCCCTCCACGTGGGCAGACGGATAATAAAGTTTAACAAGAGTATTTGCGTGTGTATCCATAAAACATGAATGAATGATCTGAAATATGTTTTTAATGATGTCAGATCCTGCCTCGCGGGCGGAAGCTCTTTGTGTGAGACGTAAATATGAAGGATTACCCTCTGTATGAAAATGCGGTCCTACTGAGGGTCGGTTTTCAAACAAGGGATCACGACCCAACAAGGTCCGCTGTATGTGTATGTGTATTATATAGTCCGATTTTAATGGGAGGTCAATTATTTGCCGTAAACATATGTTGGCACAATGGCGGAGATAAAAATTTTACAATAATTATTGTATTTACATTCTTAGTTTGTTGTTAACGATATAAAGATAAATACAAGTATTATTGGAAGCTTTTGATAACTTATCGATAGTAATAAATCAAATAAGATATATTTCAAGATTACAAATTTTAGTGACTTTCAATAATTAATGGTCGACATCGATGGTTTTGTGGTAAAGTACTAATCATAAATTATCAGCATACAAGAATTTCTATGAGCGAGAGCGAAAGGGCCTACCAATTTTGCCGGAAAGGTATTTTCACATTATTTCCAGGGTTATTTTACACGCCCCAATCGTCATGGGACCGGCGGCTTCACTTCCCATACTAAGGAAGTTGCGTTACGGATTTTTATAGCTCAAGAAAAATCCGTCTTATCCAGTTGGGTTTGAACTCACGACCACCGGGTCCTGAGGCGAGAAATTTACCCCAAGACCACCGAGGTCGACGACTTTTTTTTTAAGATTTTCATTATGTTGGGAGCTAAAATGTAGTTTAAATTATAAGTTTATATAACTTCAAGTCGATGAAACAATTTTGAAATCTCACGCACCGATGTTCAAACAGTGTAAGACGTTAGACTTATAATATAATAGTTTACCGTCAACGAGGTTTGGTTGACAGATGGCACCAACCTCGATATCTTTAAACTCAATGTAATATTAATTAAGTAGATACATCTAGTTTGATATTATACACATATTTAATGAAAACTTTTTTTAGCACCAATGTCTTACTAGCCGTTCGGGTTATACGCTTATGTACTAATAACGCTAATGGTTCTATGGATTATGAAGGTTAAATATAGAGGAGGTGTACCAACATTTGCATGGAGGGATAGTGGAAAACTGTTTTGGAAAAAACCTCAGGCCCCCCGACCTAATTCGAACCTAGATCTTACCGTCATCACCAGTCTAGTTTACTGCGAGAGCTGCGCGTTAGAGAACATGGCCACCCAAAGCGGACAACATTTCCTCTTCATTTAAAATAGTATCATAAAATTTCAATATGTCCATGACAGACATTCAACGAATGTCGAGCTTTATATGTGTAAAAAAAAAACAGATACCCTGATTTTTGTAGAAAGAACACTAACCGGTAATTACTAAAGTTACTAAAACAATTTTAATATGCCCCGTTAATGTAGCCCCATGGCTTCTTTGGTTCTGACTGACAACTGACAGCTTTGAAAAGTTACCAGACCAGATTATATATCCCTATGTCAAACCATATGATTTGTAAAAACATTTGTTTAGCAGCTGTCACTTCTGACGGTCAAAATTTAGGTGTATGCCTAAATTTTGATTGTCAAAGTCAGCTGTGAGCTGTCAGTCAGCACCAAAGTCAGCTGTGAGCTGTCAGTCGGCACCAAAGAAGCCACGAGGCTACTGTATTATTACAGCCAGTCTTGCTATCCTCATTTGTTAATTTGATATATATTATCAATACCTACAGAATAACATAAATAATATTATAAAATATTAACAATGTTGACCGCAAATAAATATTATGTTTGAATTTTCTAAACTGTCTTCCAACCAAAATCAGATATATATATATATATATATACACTGAAGCAATATTCAGTATCATTTCGGTAATTATTATGACAATTATGTTTGAATTTTCTAAACTGTCTTCCAACCAAAATCAGATATATATATATATATATATATATATACACTGAAGCAATATTCAGTATCATTTCGGTAATTATTATGACAATATATATATATATATATTTGCTATAACAAGTGCAAACATATTGTCCCTTCCATCCCACCTTACAAGTGAGTCAGTTCACCTCCATATTTACCTCGGCATACTAGTTCTACAAGGGTTGGGAATATAGGGTCGAGGGTACATACAGCCTTACTTCCGTCAATACAGGGAGGGGCTAAAGGTACAGTTCTACTCGTGTGATGTGCAACAAACACTCCTCCAGACTATAGGCAGGGTCAATAACCCTCACCACGCATGCAGTATTCGCAACGGTACATGTAGATTACATCGTATTGTAATAAATAACAACAAATTCGTAGAAATCTGTCTCACGTCTTGCTTGGTTTCAAAAATTATATCTAATAAGTTAAATAATCGATATTTTTAAAGATTCTGTCAAATCTATCAATAGGCTCAAAATTATTTATTATATACATTTAAATATCACAATACAAAATAACATATCTGTGTAAACAATTAGGTTTTTAGGCCTAAGTGTAGGCTTATTGTTTTACGTGCATCGGGTCTTACTATCCACCATTCTAGCTGTTTATTTACACTTATAAATATTAAGGATGAAGAAAATAACATGTTAGAGGAAATGTACCCGCATTTGCTTGAAGGGAGGATGGAATTTATTTGAGAAAACCTCAGTTGCTACACCCGACCAAGATTCAAATGTTGACCTCTCCTTCAAACCATGCCAGGCAAAACTGAACCTT
This sequence comes from Timema californicum, assembly GCA_902141385.1. Lineage (NCBI taxonomy): Eukaryota > Metazoa > Arthropoda > Insecta > Phasmatodea > Timematidae > Timema > Timema californicum. The sequence continues at coordinate 46,625 of CABFOW010000837.1, read as the reverse complement.
AATTCGTGTGAACATCGATGCGGGTTTCGGGTATTGTTTTATCACCGCATTTTACTACCTGTTCAGATTACATGTATTAATTACACTAATGAGTTAGGGAGGAGAAAGGTTTAATTTAAATGAAGTGTTCCTGCATTTACATGGAGGGAGTATGGAAAACGATTTTGAAAAAAAAACTCAGTACACCCTACCAGGATTCGAATCTTGATCCTCCTGTCATCAGCAGTCTAGTCTAACATGAGAATGACGCCTTAGACCATGCGGCGACCAAAGCATGTTTTCGGCTAGTTATGTCTATTTTTTTTTCCTTCACTGGCAGTTAAAGATTATAGCGAGAAGAGGTACATTCAATTTACCTTGAAAGGTGACAAGTTTACTTTTCTAAATATAACTTTTAGTTTTTAACATAAATCCGATGTCATATTTTGGGTAAGTGGAACATACACATTAAATAAGACTTATTTTTGTTAGAATCTGTGAGATTCTGCGTTAAGTTCTGGCAAAGTAATTATATTTTGTTTGTACTAGCCGCTGTCCTCACACAATGAGATAATACATGGTGTTGGGCTGGTGATAAGACCTTCTACATCTAATTAATAATAATTAATACCAATTATGTGGGAGTGTTCTCATGATATTATTGTATTGTTCCCCGATTGTATAAATAGCGGCACAAAGGACCCTCGCTCTTTTAACCTTAGAAAAAACACGCCCTTCTCACGGTTAGGATGCGGGTGGCGGGACTTCTTTATATAAATTGTCTAAGGCAGGCTTGCGGTGAAAGTACAGTTTGTTACAAAACACATCTCCAGACACAAGCGAACCGGGGATGTTTTCTTTCTTAATAAACTATTATCTTTAATTCTTTATTCAGGCGAAAGTTAGACAATTTTCTTAAATATTAGATTGTATCCTCATTAACATCAAATTGATTAGTTAATACCCACGTCACTTCAAATTAGTCTAGTCTAGTTTGCTGTTTGACCGGGGTTCGAATCCTAGCCGGGTATTCCGGGAGATGCTCTTCCTCCACGGAAATGTGATTATATTTCGGTAAAATTCTACCTTGTCAATTGTACCACACAAAGTGTGATTAAACACGAATAAACCGGATGTGTATAGAAACGCATTACAAGGGGGGGAAAAAAAGTTTTAACAGCAGACACAAAATTATATTTTGCATACGTTTATGGTTTAAAATCATCCACAAAGTTAAATAACAGCAGTCTTCTAAACCACCATCTTTACTTTTAAATCGTATATTATAAGTTAGTAGTCAGTCATTTTAAACTTTGGCGAGAAGCCAATGTTTTCATTTACAATCTAAAACAAAAATGCATGCGGCTTACCTCGTAATTAAAAAATATATTTTTTAAGGGTGGTATTTTGATTTATTTAACTAGGCAGTTTCCTTTCAGCAGTCATCTCTAATATAAATGAAATTAAATATAAACGTAGCACCACAATAAACCTCCGTGTATTTCAACAATTAGTTTAAAAATACTTCATAATAATTAATCTCTACTTTATTGTCACAGAACATGACTAGAACAATAATATGGAGTAATATTTATATATTGAATGTCAGTTTTGATTTTAAATAGAATAAATCGCGATTGTTTTAGTGTTGTGAACGCACGTTAGATCCAGCCGAACCGGTTGACAACCAGCCAATGATTCGAATTTCGAATCGGACGCCTGAGCAGCTGGCGGGGTTTTGACTAGGGGAAACGTAAGGCGGCTCTGATTGGCGGAGCTACGTCAGTCGTGTCACGTGACTAACTACCTTGTACACACCACACGGCACACGTGCTGACTTTGAGAATGTGAAATGTGAATACATTACGTACTTTCCGAGCGTGGTGGATTTACAATCTAGTCGACCTATTATTTGCTGACACCGAAGAGTTGTATGATCTACTTGCATGTAATTGTACACAAATAAAGTATTTTTGCAACTGTCGCTTTTTAGTGTTGATATTATTTGTAATTAGTAACTGCACTTTAAACACTAAAAAACACACTATTTAATGCTGATTGTTTACAGTTTCCATTCACCATACATTTTCGGCCTCTGCTGACTGTGTTGTCTGTTAGAATAACCTTGATTGTAACTTGGAGAGTACTCGCTAGCCATTCCAACTTTTCAAACGCCATTGTGGAAGTATAAGATTTTTTTTTTTCGCGTGGCCATTGTCTACCACCAAGTTTCTAACCGCAACAACATTAGATGCCAAAGTTAATGCATTTAAAATATATTCTATAGCTAAAAGCCGTGAAAATTTCGCAACTTACTTGCACTGTATTATTATTTTAAAAAAGTTAGGCGACAGGGACAGGTGTGAGAATGGTGCGGCCCCTCAGGCGAAAATAACAAATCAATTTGGAAATTTTTGCTCTCGCGCTCGTATAATTGGCTATCTATAGAGGCGATCTAGCAAATATTGTCAGACTGTAAGAAACTAAAATAATTAAAAAAATATGTGGATTGATTTATTGAACGAGTGAAACTAATTCTTCGTTTTTAACTTTACCAATTTGTATTTGTCTGTTTGTGGAGAATGTATCACTATAACTATTGAACGCATCAACCGATTTGATTCAAACTTGGCACAGTTGTTCTTTGTACCTTTACAAAGATCAGGTTCGTTGGGAAATAAAATCGAAGGAAGGGTTGGGAATAAATCAGCCCTTTTATGTATAAAAACACGGTTTCAAGCATTAATTATTACATGTAATTTTCCTTTCAATTTCCCGATAACTTATACAGTACTGCTTGAAAATTGGTATATGGGTGCAAACTACTGCAATGATATTAAAAAAATTGTAGTTTTTAAAATTATTATTTGGAGCGTGAGTGAGGGGGGAGGGTGGGGGCAGGGCAGATAGCTCGATGCCCCGCAAACACAGTCCTCCCCCCCCCCCTAGACTGCTAAGTGTGGCCCTGAGACGAAATTTACTTTACAAACGCAAGTAATTAATATTTAATCTTGGATCTTTTATGATAACATGACGTCATACTTACTCAATACTTTAAGTTCCTTCCTATCTAAATAGGACTACAAGTCTCAGGTGACGCACATGCAATGTTGCACCGAATATTGGACCCCAAGATCCATACCAATAGGTTTGGCTGCACGGATAGTGAACCTAACAACGACTCGGTAGCTTGAAATGTTCCCCACGGTTCGATTTTTCATCTTTAATTCAGGACGATGCTGGTACATTTCCTTAAAAATGTACCCTATTATTTAATTAATTCAATTCACTTGGGCCATGCTGAAGACGAGGAAATCGGGGTTCGAATCTCTGTCAGGTCTACTGAGGGTGTTTTTACTATATGGTTTCCCACTCTTCTTCCAAGCAAATGTGTGTAGATTACCTCTAGAATGCTTCCTTCCTCATCCTTACCCAATTAGAGTAATCATCATATATGCATGCAACCTGAACAGGTATAGTCAACTCTCTATAACTATAACTTGTACTAAGGGGGGCGAGGGTCTGTCCGAGTTTCTAAAAGTCCGTCTTATCGAGAGAAAATACAGTTGTGCCTAAGGAATGAAAACTGGGAGTCTATCTAAAGCAGTATTATACTTTAATGTGACGAGGTTATCAACCCATATCAGATAAGACACATACACAAATAACACAGTTAGGTACTGGAATTGAAAAAGGTTGAGATTACAATAGGTCTATAGTACTTGCAAATTATCTAAATACTGTACTGTATGTGCGGGGGGGCAAGATGGGAGGGGTAGTAGTGCTGCGTTGCAAGATCTCCGCCAACCCCCAGCAATACACTACTTTTATTAAAATTGTATAGTCTACCGGCGTGCGGGCGGCTAGCGTGTTACTATATACAATTTTATTTTCAGAAAATTTGTCCGAATTAACCGAAGTCTGAGATATCGAGGTTCGAGTTATCAAGAGTTGACTGTATTAAGAAAAGGTGATTAAAAAAAACCTTAGTGTAAATAATTGAAATCGTTGATAGACGATATTAACAATAGATCGTACACTTTTTTTATATGACTCATCAGGTTTTGAGCAATATTTCCACACTTGACTAAACCCCATCTTCAATTGGTAGATTCATGGAGATGTATATTTTGTCATATTTGCCTAGCTTTTAATCTATATTAATGAAATGAAGAGTTTATCTGACTATCATGAGCATTGCGCGATATCTACCGCCCGAGGAGGTCTGAAATTTTAAAATTAGTAGTCTCTGTGCATAAACATGTACACCTCAAAGCTTTTAAAATGTTGATTAGATTTTTTTAAATTTATTAAAAATTGGGCTGTAAGAAATAAAATGAAGAGTTTTTTTTTCTGCATGTTTAAAGCAAAGAAAATTCGGGTATGTCTGCTAGTTCACAGTATAGTATACAGATCTGATAGCTTAGCTCAGTCGGTAGTTTGTCGGTTGAATAAGATGAAAGTCCCGGGTTCGACTCCCAGTATAACCGAGAAGTTTATCACTAATGAAATGTGGGTTTACACTTCCACAGTTATTAATTAACGGCTGGGAGCTGGATGTTGGTTTGTTCTAGATTTAAATTAGTAAATAAGTCGTGTGCTGATATAATCAGTCAGTTCATAAAGTGGGGGTTAAATACCTCAAATTAATTAAATAACATAGAAACAAATTATAGCGATTGAATAAAACACATATAATATAATACAGTTTTTTTGCCCCAAATCTTAGCTTTCAAGTTCATTGGAAAGTTCGAAAACTTATAGTTGGTATTTATTAATATTTGTAAACATAATTTTTCGGGTTTAAGATATTTGCACATCTGTGGAGTGGTTCCTTTAAAATGTCTCCAAAGTTAACCTTTTTTCCTTACCCGAAAGTACGAAAAATCTTCTGGACAGAGATAGGTTACTTACCAGTGGCGTAACCAAGAGAGGGCAAGAGAGGCATTTGACCCCCCAAGACAGCAAATAATGTTTTAAAAAACTCATTAGACGAGGCCGTAGTGGCGCACGAGTACGCAAAACCTTTCGGACACAGTTTCTCTTTTAATTCGTATTCATGGTAGCTTAAACAATGTAAAAACACAGGTTGCCACCAGCTCTTGTGGTCGGGCTTTCCTTGGGCCATCATTAAAGATGGCGGACAGGCTAGGTCCCATTGACGTAATTATTTCAATAACTGCTCACCCGATTGCAATAATTCTCTTTTTTTTTTACCAGAAAAAACAGAAAATAGTCTTTAAAATTTGATTTTATATTTTTTTATATATCTTCTCGCCTTATCATGTGAAAATTTAAAAATCATTTTGCTTAGTAAAAAACGAAATGTTTCAAACTTCAAGAGAAATTAATAATTTCTTCACTAAATCTTTTATCACTTAAAGAAACAGTTCCAAACCATTGCTAACCCACATTATTCAGTCATTTAATAATTTTACATGGTGGGGGATATTAAAATAATCTTACTCTTGCCACCGGTCATTGTAGGCCAAGAAATTTCTCACGGGAGCATTTGCTTATTGTTTGAAATAATGAAAATAATAACTCTGTATAGTAATGAATGAGTACCTATGGATTGTTCAGCAAAGATGTAAAAGAATTACATCCATACACTTTATTCAATAAAAATATTATTAAGATAGCCATCAATCAAGTGAGCATAAACTGATACATTTTTACAGTCATCGGCAAAACAAGCACATAGTGGGATTGTCAGTTGTTTTTTTTGCAAGTGCAACTGAATGTCATATAATATTTTCTGCAATTACATGGTGGAATTAGGTCCTCGGGCACTACTACAGAATACGGGAGTGTTTTACGAAATTGTTTGCAACTTTACCATCACGCAAATGCATGTACATTTCCTCTAAATTCCTAACTTCAAGTCAGAACAATTAACATATAATATGGTAATTTGAATGGTTAGTGAAACCCCGAATAAGATAGCTACAATAAAATAATAAAGAATATAACTAGCCAATGCGATAGTAATAGTCATATAAATATGTAATTAATGTGTATTAATATTTTTTGTGATTATTGATTTTGAAAAAAAAAGTGTGTACATTATTTAATATACGCTATGATTATTACTACCCGTCCGAACAATACGGGTTATAACCACGGTAGTAGGGTAAGGATTAAGATGGTAGGGTCAATGAGAAATGTACCCGCATTTATGTGAAGGTAGAGGGAGAAACCTTTTTGGGAATATGTCCTCAGTTCCTCCTACCAAAATTGCCTATCCTCGGAAAAACATAATTATGAACCTGACATTAAGTCGTCGTGCCCACCAATAGTTTTTTATCTACCCTATATAATTATAAAATATTTATATTTAAATAAATGTTAGAGTACTTTTTAATGATGGGTGTAGTTTATAGCACGATGTTGACTAAGAGGTCGGGGCTTGAGTTTCCGTTGGTTCTGCATACGGCTCTCTTACTTTAGTTCAAATTATTTACCAAGTGTTCTCCATGCAAATGTGGGTCCACGTCCTTTAAAGAATATAACTAGCCAATGCGATAGTAATAGTCATATAAATATGTAATTAATGTGTATTAATATTTTTTGTGATTATTGCTTTTGAAAAAAAAAGTGTGTATATAATTTAATATACGCTATGCTTATTACTATCCGTCCGAACAATACGGGCTATAACCACGGTAGTAGGGTAAGGATTAAGATGGTAGGATCAATAAGAAATGTACCCCGCATTTATGTGAAGGTAGAGGGAGAAACCTTTTTGGAAATATGTCCTCAGTTCCTCCTACAAAAATTGGCTATCCTCGGAAAAATATAATTATGAACCTGACATTAAGTCGGCGTGCCCACCAATAGTTTTTTATCTAGCCTATATAATTATAATATATATATATATATTTAAATATATGTTAGAATACTTTTTAATGATGAGTGTAGTTTATACCACGCTACCCACACAGATGAGCACGTGGGAAAGGGCGTTAGTTTCGTCTATCCTAGTTTTATGGTGACTAAGAGGTCGGGGCTTGAGTTCCCGGTGGTTCTGCATACTTTAGTTCAAATTATTTACCAAGTGTTCTCCATGCAAATGTGGGTACACGTCCTCAAGAATCCTACCTTTTATATATCCATTCTAAAATATAAATTGGTGGGCAGCCCCGTCAAATAGTGAGACGTAGCGAAAAAAAAACAATGTTTAGACTATAATGCCGAGGACTGGGAGATCGGAGTTCAATCTCGCTCGGGTGCACTGAGGGCGGTTTTTCCTAAATAATTTACCACACACACACACTCTCTATCTATGAAATGCAGGTGCACTTCCAATAAATTACACCTACCCCATCTCTAACCCATTAGCGTAATTAGTACAAAAGCGTATAGTCCTGAACAGGTAGTAAGACGTGATGCTAAAAAAAATCCACATAATCGGTAGTCGAATGCTCTAAAATCTTTGGCGTACCTTTCTCAATAAACTGGTCTGCTGATGATGGGAAGATTGTGGTTTGAATCCCGGTTGAATGTACTGATGATGGTTTATCCTAAATTGTTTTTCACTCAAATTCCCCACAAAGGTGGGTACACTTTCTTTAAACTACAACCTAACTCATCCTTAACACATTAGCATAATTATGACATATTATGAGTACAACCCGAACAGGTGAATCAAGGTTACAAAGAAATAATATTAATAAATAACTAGGTAAGTCACAAACATTGATATCTTATGACAATAATATCATATTATATTATACTACTATAAAGCCACATGGCTGACTCACTCACTCACTGACATTAATTTTTACCCACTTCCAGATGAGCTAGACACTTGAAATTTGGCAAACTTATAGACTTTAGCCTGCAACCCACGGGAAAAATTCCAAAAAGTTAATAAAATGAATTTTTAACAAAAAAAAAAATCAAAATGGCGGAGCAACTTTAAAGTCGGCGCGGACCTTTCTTTGGAGGTTTATTGTGGCTAAACGGTAAGATCTATCAAAAAACGGCTCTGAAATTACAATAGTTTACATCCACCTTAAAGGCGTAGCCCCCAACGGCCAAAGCGAATTACAACACAAAACTGATATAAATATCCAACCAGGTCTTATTATAATAACTCCGGTAATTTGTAGAAAAAATATCATACTTATATAAATATTTATACAAAAAACAGGATTAAAATAATTATTTACTTGTCAGAAATAGGATGAACATTTATTTATAAAAATAAATATTTTTTAAAAGGTTTCATAAATTTAAGCACACATATTGAGTGAATGATTAACTGATAAACTAATACTCCTCTAAATCCAATTATTATACATAGATATATATATAAGAGCACATTGCTGAACTTAAGGTTTCTTTTTAATCAACTTCTAATAAATAACACGGATCTGCTGATCAGCAATTGCGGGTCCTGAGGCGAAAGCAGCTGAAAATGATCGACAGCACACAAACACGCACCTCCATAAAACTATGATAGTTGTGGATCATATCAATAATAAAATATGTATCTAAATGTTCTTGGATGGTGCGGCTATAATGTTAGTTTCCAATCTCTTATTATACGCTTCCACAATATAATCAGAGTTCCTGGTTGTTATGATCTTGAAAATCTTGGATCGACACGTTTGGGAAGTAGGCAATATTTGTAGAAATTTTCTAATCTTGGAAACATTTCTTTGTTCCAGTCTTGGTCATTCCTCTCAATTCTCCCTATTCTTATTCCTAATGGTGTCCACAAGCCAAACAAACAATAATTTTCTCTTCTATTCTTTCCGAATAATCCTAAGTGCAAGATATTGAGAGTTGACTGTATTTATAACAGGATTAAAATAATGATTTACTTGCTATCAACAAGAAGAGCATTTTCCAACTAAAAAAGTCATATTTTATTATTTAGGAAAAACCACCCACAGTTCACCCGACCGGGATCGTACCCCGATCCCCCCCTGCTCGGCAGTCTAGCTTGGCACGAGACTAGCACATTAGCCTGTGCGGCCACCGAGGCGGGTATTTATACTCAGTTGTACGAGTTATACGAGTTGTAAGTAGAAGGCTATCATCGTAAATATAGATATTAGTTGACCGCGGAATTCCCTTCTCCCCCTTCCAATCATTGCAAAGTTTCTGCTCCTGTTGTTTGTTTTTAATAAGAAAGTCACTCAAAGAGAGACAGGGAGAGTTACTATGTGGTGGGTGGACCTCTACGTTAGTGTTGCCCTGGGAGAAAACCACTGAACTACGTGTAACCAAATAGCTAGTCATTTTTTATGTTGAGCCTGGAAATATTTTTTTTGGGGAAATGGTAAACAAATACGTAGTTTTTAAAATCTCATCAATTTTTTTAAATAGCAATTTTTAAAATATCAATTGCTTGGATTTTTTAAAATTTATGTCAACATTTAGCGTAAAACTTGTTATTTTAATTTTAATTTATGACTAACAATAAATATTTTTTTCTCAATATTGTTAATTTCTATAAATATAGAAGAGAAATAAAAAACCACTAGTAAATTGGTATTATAGTTTTTGAAATTTTCTTTCCTTCAGATTAACCTGTAGTTTCAATACGGACAATTTATCTCCCGCCAACTCTTAATCGATGCTTGGACAAATGCTCTTAATGCATCTTGTTTAAAGCATTTGATGTGCATGAAATTTTCTTTAACATACCTGTATGGCCAGAGGACATGAGATAGAGATATAGTATACATCGTCTGCAATTTGTCTAGGTTTATTTATTTGTGTTAAATACAATATTTGTAGTTTTAGTTACAATCTCGTAACCACTCAGAATTGCTATTGTCTGAGAGCTCTGTGATGAAGACATCTAAACATACGAATTAGAAAGGGGTGCTGTTTTTGGATGGTGAACCTCGCTCAGAGTTTGACCGGAAAGTGATGTAGGGTGTCGAATGTCTAGACTTGGAATCATCTCACTTGTTATTGCTCGGAGATAGGCTACAACCTGTTTAGTCATTGCTTTCTTGATACAAGACCATTGCCATTACACGTGTTATATTATTTCCACTCAGAGGTTTCTTACACAAAAAATTTGTTGTCAATAACTTCATGTAAGAAGAGAGATGGATTATTTTTAACATTAGCTGCAATTGGAACATTTTGAGGTTGATTTTTTCAGATTACTTTACACCAAAGCTCTTCATCTATATCATGCAAGGCAGTATAATATGAAATGCAGTGACCTGATTTGAACATTATTGTAATTATGATTTGATCGAGTAAAATGATGAATAGACTATGACAAGGCTACATGCTTGGAAATACTCGTGCTTCCAACAGAAAAATAAAAGTCAAGATAAATGTATTTAACAAGATGTAACTTGTTCTGAAAATTGAAAAATGACACCTGGACACAGTAATCGAACCAGTTTTTCAGTTTTCAGAATATGATAGCTAGATGGAGTAGTTCTCACCAAAAGCATAACTAATAGTTTGAGATATTTGATTCGTAAATACGCAGTCCCTTACAACTATAATAAGTGTACAAGTGGCAGCATTAAGCCAACTACCGCGTCGAGGGTGGCTGCGTTATCTGATAGCTCGTGATTTTAATAAAATCACACATTTGTATTCGATGTTTTCAGCACGTCCATCATGGACTCTGCCTTAAAATATGAGTGAATAATGACCATGGGCACGGGACGAATTCTGGATAACTTAGGGGTTAGAGCATTGGCGTACTAAGTCAAAGGTCCCTGGTTCGATTCCCGTGTTCAGGTGTCATTTTTCAATTTTCAGAATATGTTATTGTAATGAACTACAGGTTGGGCTCTATTTGTTAAGAGCCGTTCGCCGTCCTCGTTTTTTATCTTACGTAAGGGTGTCGTCTGGAAAGCTCTCGTCGATAGTCTTTTAGCTATGTCATATTGAGCTGCATTGATAGGATGTTATTTTAAGAAAAATACTTGTTCAGTTGTTGCAGTTTATTTAAATAAATACGTATTGTTTGTTACACTATTTAACATTCCAAAATGTTGATAATATACATTTTATAACGATAGTTCAAAATACGTCTGTTTCACATGATGACTCAGCGGGTTAGACCAGTTCAAAACTATGCGGTCTTTCAAGGCTTGGGTCTGTATTCCCCATAGTTTTGTACTCTCAAACCCAGGTCACTACTTGATTTCTTTCCATCTACCAATGGTGTTATTCTATCTGAGCGCAAAAACTAAAAATAGGCATTGCTGAACTATGCACCTGCTTTTAAATACAGTAATACAACCCGGAAATAAACCATGCTTCGAACACGTGCAGCTAAAAGAAAGAAACATAGAAACATGCCTGTCGTTTAGAAAATATGAATTTAATTTAAAATAACTGAAAAGAAGAAAATTGAAAATATCTACGTTAAAATATGATTTTAAATATTAATAAGGACGGAAAAATCTATGTCATTAAAATATCTAGATGGAGTAATCCTCACTAAAAGCATAAATATTAGTTTTGGCTATTTGATTCTTAAACGACGTAACTTGTTATCATTTAGTGTTTTCTCATTGCCAAATAAATAGTTCATGAAGAAGGCCCACAATAGTGGAAGCTCAAAAAGTTGTTTAATTAATTTTCTACTACAATTTCGTCTTTGACACAACCTTCAGATCGTAATTTGTGTTGTGATATTTACTCTCTTAGCTGAATTGCAGTGTCTTTCAAGTTACTATATGAATTATTTACTTCTCTAATTCTTTCAGCCATTTGTCCCATAGGAATGTTACTCATCAAAAAACAGGTAATTTAGATCCATCCGATGGATGCGAAAATAATACCATTTTACCATAATTATCAATTAGAAGATATCTTGTAGTTTCGTTTTCAACATAAATGCCCTTTACTCCATGTCAACAATCGATTGGTCAAATAAATTAGTTCAAAAGCCTTATTTTCGAATTCAGTCCTTATTTGTGTTAGTAACTGATTTAGTGATGCTTGTAGAAGTTCACGAGGAATTGTTTACGAGAGCCGTCTACTCTTGTTTCCTGAATTCCTCCTAATGTAACCAAGGCCGTAGTTGGGTGAAGGGGGATTCTACTTCCCCAAATTTTATGAATATAATATATATGGCTTTATTTAAGGTTTAAAAATATATCAAAATTAGGATACAAGTACAAATTAGAGGGCTGTGTTACCATTAAAAGCACTTCTGAGAGCTTCTAGAGGTGTTTAATATTTAGAATTTGTCCTAGCCTGTAGCAGTTAAGCGGCTGTGTTACCATAAAAAAAAACACTTCAAATAATTATCTTCCAGAGGTGTTTAATATTTAGAATTTTTCATAGCCTCTGGAAGTTAGGGGGCTATGTTGCCATAAAACACTTCAGATAACTTCTAAAACTGTTTATCATTTTAAAAAAAATTTAGCTTCTGGCTGGCTACGAACTTGAATATGACTGTAGTGTCCAAGGTATGGCTTATGGTGTCTTATTTAGTTGTGTTCTGGCTGGCTACGGTCTTGAATATGACTGTAGTTTCCAAGGTATGGCTTATGGTGTCTTATTTAGTTGTGTGAACAAATAGTCTGTTTCACACGTACATATTTTTGTAAATACGCCATCAGCTTTAGTTCGAGCTACTTGTAGCAATTTCTCGGCTTTCTGGCCGCTTAGATAAAGGAAATAATTTATCTTCTTGTTCCTGTTTTTTTCTTATTTTTCCCCCCAAATAATACACATGTATTTTTTTCCATACGTTGAACATTTGTCTGACCAGAATAATGACGAGAACTTGAGAAATATGTCCATCGTCATCACATTGCTCAGCACTGTCTAACTGTTTTTGTAATGTGATTTTTATTCCTAGAATTTTTTCTTCGTTAACATGTAACTTGCGAGACACAATTTATGCCACGAAAATGATTGTTTTTTGCTGATTCTGGTGAAACATTTCAAAAAATCGTTTCGAAACACCTTAACGCCGTTCTGATGCATGCTAGACGCTTAAATATGTTTCTGCTTTAGGCTTAAGTGTATAAGGTTTCTACCTCATTACAAAAAATTCAAACGTTAAAGTTAACTGAATGTTTCCTTTTCACTGTCACCATTGCAATAGTAGGCCTACCGCACGCACACACAGCAAGATATTAAATCACACATTTGGACATAACACTACTTGACGTGAACGATAAATGGTGACTGATGCGCGCACATGAAAAGGTCCCACAACTCAGTCATGAAAGGGGGTGGGGTTTCACTGTCACAATAGCTCGGAATCATAAAAAAAATTGTTTACTTAGCTCAGATTAATTTGTTATTATTATTATTACTAGCGCAAAGTGAGTAATTCCGCTTGAATTATTATTATTATTATTATTATTATTAGCACCACGTCTTACTACCCGTTCGGCTTATACGCACTTACACTAATGTGTAATGGTAGGGTGATTGTGCGATGAAATGGAGGACCTACCGTTTAACGTGGAATCCGAACCACGATGGAGGCTTGGCATTCCCCACATTCACAAAATGTCTTGTCTAGAGGTGAAGGAAGGGTTTGGTAATCAGATAAATCTGTGCCGGGACCGAGGATTGAACCCTGGACCCCCAGCACAGAAGTCCAACACCTTACCCCTAGACCTCCAGGTCACCAATTCCGCTTGAAGTATGATACCTTTTTTTTTACATAAAATTAACGATTTTTGCATTTTTACAGAATAACGAGAGGAGATATCCAAAAATGTATAATAACCCATTTTAAAGAATATTTTATGATCTTCTTGGTAATAAAATAATTATTGAAATCGAATGAGCGTTTACTAAAATAATTATGTCAATGCAACCTGGCCTATCCGCCATATTTAATGGCGGTGCAAGGGATGCCTGACCACAAGAATTGGTGGCAAGCTGTGTTTTTACATTGTTTAAGGTGCCACGAATACTAATCAAAAGAGAAACTGTGTCCAAAAGGTTTTCCGTACTCGTGCGCCACTACGACCTGCTTTACATCCAGGCTTACTTACGAATATATATTCTAAAGGCCAACCATCAGGCATATTAAACGTGCCCCTAAAATTACCAGTAGATAAAAATGTCATAAATAATATCAAGGTCACTTGAATTACTTAAATCTGCCCCCGCTTCAATGGGCGAAGGGTCATTAGATGTTACTCTTGCAATATACTAGTCTGTCGATGACGTGGAGATCGGGGTTCTAATCCCCGTTGAGTGTATTGTATTTTTACAATGAAAATGTGGGTACACCTCCTCCAAATTTAAACTTACTCACGCCTAAACCATTAGCGTAATTAATACATAAGCGTAAAAGCTGAACGGTTAGTTAGACGTGGTGCTAAAATAAAAATTAGACGAATCAATCAAAGTAATTTTCGGCTTAGAAAAGAAACACCCGCGTTGAAGAGTTTAGAAGAAAATGTCGAATGAGTGTTGAGTGGAGATGAGGTCAGAGTGTGACACGCTAACCACGTGACATTTCCCCACGTGGGTGTCTACTAGTCATGGGGCGACTACTTAGATGGATGTACCCCCTCTTCCCCCCGCGTGTCACTTTGCGTTCGGGTTTTTCTCATTAATATTAATTACATTAATATAGACGTTACGAGCTATTAATTTTTTTCTATTTTTTTTAGCACCGCGTCTTACTACCCGTTCGGGTTATACGCCTATGTACTAATTACACTAATGAGTTAGGAATTATAAAGGTTTAATCGACAGGAAGCACACTCACATTTGCGTGGAGGGAGAGTGGGAAACCATTTAGGGAAAACTACCCTCAGTGCACCCGACTGGGATCGAACCCTGATCTCTCCGTCTTCGATAGTTTAGTCCAACACGAGAGTAGTGCGTTAGATCACGTGGCCACCGAAGTGGGCCAGTTATTAATTAATTAAAGGGTAAGAAGGGTAAGAGGAAGTGGGGACAGAACGAACTTATTTTCACTTTAAACCAGAAAATAAAAAATAAAATTTTGTATCAAATGAATAACATTGATAACTGAACTTATTCCATGAGTCATATAAAATATTTATTAATAATTAAAGTATTGCTCCAAACGGGAGTTTTAATTTTCTGAATAAAACAAATATAAATAGGGGAGGGGGACATAACCCCCTTTCCCTCCCTGTAATCCCCGCAAACTATATCCATGGTGGTAGAGATGAGGAAAGTAGGATTTAAGAGTAAACTCATATTTGAGCGAAGGGAGAGTGGAGAAAACATTTAGGGTAACTACATACCTCCCTGTCACTGTTAAACCGAAGTAGATAAGCTCGACATTTAGAGCACGTGCCCCCCGATGTGAGGGTGACTCCGGTGTTAATCAAGACAGCAGAAGGTATTGTAAGAATGAGTCACTTGACCGGCCCAGATATTGATCACAGGTCTGTGATTCACGCTGTGGACTACACGGACACTTTGCAATCGTGGATTAGCCGGCTTTGTTGTCTGACTAGTTGGGCTAGGCTTATATTCATGTATAACACACAACCAGGGTGTGTATTTTGACTACCCCCCTCCCCGTATGGCACCCATCTCTCTACACCCTTGCTTCGGGGTACCAGAACGTAGACCAGAGGACGAAGGTTAAGGATATTATTCTTTCACTTTTAATAGCGAAAGTATTTTTTCCAAAAATAAATCAAATATTACTCCAGTATAAGCATAGAGTTTATTTTTCCTTCACGTGTTGATATCAACATTTCATGAATATCTGACATGAGCATAGCGGCATTAGATGAGAAACTTTTAAATGAAGGGGAAAAAATGTAATTACGATTCCAAGACACCCTTGACAGATATTCAACAACTGTTGATATCACCGTGTGAAGACAAATAAACTATGTTTCTACTGGAGCAATATTTGATTTATTTTGATTAAAAAAATGTTTTGCTATAAAAATGCATAAACACTTACCTTTTCTTGCGTCTCCTTCCATCCACCTTAACACGGGTGATGGTGGATTAGTCACTTTTTAGGTGAGATATTGGTGTATCAGACACTGTCGACACAACTAGAGGGAATTGTAAACGCATGTTGGAAACTTAATATTATATTATTAATTGGAAATGATTACAATAAATCGCCAGCAGAACTCACTTCAGCACAAGCCATCAAAACTGAAACTTCGTGCAATGTGTCCGAGGTATATTAATTCTTAGTGAGAGGGGGAGCAAGATTAGGTTAGGATGGGCTAGGCTAGTATTTCTTAATCTATCGTGGGAGGGAAATCTTGGTGCAAAGGTAGTAGTGTCCAATCCACCTTGGGGGTTTGGAAGAGGGGGAAAGGTTGGTCGTAGCCTGGGGTCAAAAGCAGGCGCCCCCAAATTCCTGTGATAGAGAGCAAAAACAATTATAACCCTAAATCGAGTGATTCAGCAAATTCATTGACAGATACAGTAAAAGCTCTAAATGAACTTGTCAGAGAAGAACTCCACTCCGATCTTTACAAGATGATGTGCATAGCTCTAATGCTACCGTCAAACAGTGCCACATGTGAGCATTCATTTTCAACGATGAGGAGAATAAACAACTGGTTGAGATCAACTATGAATGAAGAAACGCTTCTAGAGATGGTTTTATTTTCTGATAGTATTGGTGACCTGGCGGTCTAGGGGTAAGATGTCAGACTTCTGTGCTCGGGGTCCGGGGCTCAATCCTCGGTCCCGACATAGATTTATCTGATTACCAAACCCTTCCTTCATCTCTGACAAGACATCTTGTGAATGTGGGGAATGCCAGGCCTCCACCGTGGTTCGGATCCCACGTTAAACTGTAGGTCCTCCATTTCATCTCACAATCACCCTACCATCACACAGCGTAAGTGCGTATAACCTGAACAGTAATAATAATATTTTCTGATAGTGAAACTCTAAAAACTTTTAGATCATTACCTCATAATTGACACTTAGTTAATGAAAGAAGGAAATTGAGTAATAGCAAATATTGTTTTGGTAAATTTTTGTAAGTAAAGATTGTATTTTCTAAATAGTTTTCTTAGTGCTGTAAATTTTTTAAAGTAAACATTATAAGAATGATTAAGTCAAGATTTCACTTACTGTAGTTGTCCTAATTCATTAATAAGCCTAAATAAATGTAATTAAATCTAAACTTATTTAAACAATGTCCAGTAAACTAATTGAAACTAGCTAGAATTATGACCAAATAATGACTTTTGTTTGTGTTTATTTCTTAATACAATCAAAATATTGCACTTTTTTTTACGTGGGTTAGATTTCACGTCTGCAATCCCCCCTTCTCTTCCCACAACTCAACCAGCACCACCAAATTACACTCCCTAAATCCGGTTATGGGGGGAAGGTTGGTAGTAACATGAGGTCAAAAGCAGTGCCTAGTCCACCTACGTCCATTTAACACACACATTTAGAGAACACCCTATTGTATTAATCTATCTCTCAACCAACAGTAATAGTTAATAATATTATGATATCATACCTAATTAACACATTTTTCCCTCCTCCACGCTCTCGAAAACGGATCAGCAATAAAATAACGTAAAACTGTTCAAACGCGAGACAAGCCTGTTTATTAGTTGCATCGGTAGGGCTACAAGCATGCAGATAATATTTGATTGATTTATCTGTAATTAGTTTTGCATTAAAAGCTGATGAGTTTTCGAAACTAATGGGTCGGATTATTTGAAGTCTTCTGATAAGAAACAAAAAAGAAAACAGCGTATAGGGTCTGCCGACTCAACCAACAACCTCTATGACTTTGTTTCAGGCTTCGTGGAGAGGGAGAGAGGGGGTGGTCTAAATTCAGCCCTCGGTTATTTCCTAAAGCAGTACAAATTGCTTGACGTCCCCACCATATGAACGCTACAGGGGAAAAAGGGGGAGAGTCCAATTTTACACGAATTTAGTTGGTGCTGCGATCTGTTAGATAATCATGAAACCTTTCTTATGCACTCAAAATTATGGTTAAAAGAAGTCTGTCATATTTAAATTAACTATATATTAATCCATGAATAATATTTTATATATTAATTAAATATATATTATATATAGATTTAATGTATATAATTAATGTGTATATATTAACTTAAGTTAAATATGACAGTGACCTCTTTTGACCATAATCTTGAGTGCATAAGAAAGGTTCCATGATTGTATATTTATTTGTGGTTTTTTTCGGGGGGAGGGGGGGTCCTTCAGGGGTTTTAGATATAAAAGTTGTTGTTATGGAAGATGTGGGTGTTGTGACTTTCCCCCTGTACTCTTCATATTTGAAATACAAGTTGGTAATGACCCCTTTAATGACAAATGCCTGTAAAATCAAACTAATAAACAACCATTGAGGATGGGAATTGTAAATAATACTGCTTTCTGTGGCGCGCTCAAGTAGCAGTGAGCACAACTCACATTCAGGGTGTTTAAATTGACATGAATCCGATAACTTAGCTCACTCGGTAGCGTGTCTACCTACTGAACTAAGGGTCCCGGGCTCAATTCCCAGCATCGCCGAAATATTTATCATGGGAGAAATGTGGGTTTACACTTTCACAATGATGAATTAACGGCCGGGGGACTGGTTGTTGTGCCTGTCCTAGTCTTAAGTTAGTTTATAATGTATTTGAAGATGTGACAGGTCTAGATAGCCTAAAGTGGAAAATATATGTGGCTTGAATAAAAACTGACCCAGGCTACAGGCTTGAAACAGTAATGGATGTAAGTAAGTGTAAATTGATATGACCTTCTATATTATGTAATATTTAGATTCTGAGAATAGTTTGTTTAGAATACGAGTAAGGCTTGCGTGCCTATAATGTTCTCAATGGGGAATTTGTTTGTCGTTGATAGGTTGTCACCTTTCATACTAAATGTTGTCTATATTTATTATTCTCTTTTGTTTTCAAATATTACTATCAAATATTAAATAAATATTTACTTTTATATTGCTTTCGTCCTTTTTTTTATTAATAGGGCCTAATACCTGATATTTATGCTGAAGAGTGTACAGACTCTGTGAGGTAATTATTTGGTAGAAATTAGGTCCATTAGGTCCATTAACTTGGAGTACCACTTTCAAATCTTGAATTGGTTTCAATGACAAAGTTTTGTACTAGTTTTGAACCACAAATAAAAAGAGTTGTACCCCCACCTATTTTGAGTAATTAACATATCAAAATGGCCACTCCAAACTAAGAGACAACTACATCTTGAGAATTTTGAAGTTTTACTGACGCCAAAATTTTGTACTAGTTTTGTACCTTTTGTACCACAAACAAAAAGCTTTGTAACCACACACATTTTGAGTAGTTAGTATACCAAAGCTGTCACTCCAAGTTAATGGGTGGGAGTACAAGACTTTTTATTTGTGGTACAAAACGGTACAAATTTAGTAAAAAAAAAAGTTTCAATTGAAAAAAGTTCAAAATTTGAAAGTGGTACGCCAGCATTATCATGGATTGACCACTTTGATAGGCTAATTACTCAAAAAAAGTGGGGGTACAAAATGGTACAAAACATTGGCATCGAAAAAAGCTCTAATTTCGAAAGTGGCACTTTTGTCTATTGTCCTTTGAGCCCCTACAGATTCACTCTGGTTGCGTCTGGTATTCTTATCTCGTCTTTTACGCTTCCCTTTATTAGATATAATAAAGTAGACTACACGGTATTTGAACCCCGATCTCCACATTATTGACAGTCCAGTCTATTGAGAGAGTGACGCCTTTAAACCTTACGACCACCGAAGCGGACTGCGTTTCCTTAAACTGCATCTTATCTTACGCCTCCTGAATTATTGAATTAAATTAAGTTGTGGATCAACCAAGCTTGCGTAAAATCTTTCTTACCGTATTTTGATATACTGTATAGTCAGATTTTATATTAAACTGATGCTTTTTTTTTACTAAGAGTATTTACCTCGATGAGATTCGTAATAAAGGTTTTCCAAAACAAATTAAAAAAAGACAATGGTTTAAGCCCCACCCGTATCTCAAACAACTTGAAGTAGTTTCCAGTTTGGCAACACAATCCCCCAATTAGAACACGATGATCTAATGATATGATAAGCAGCACTTGAATGATAAGCATATCGAGATACCACATGTTTTGTTAATAAAAGAAAAATAACCAGTAAGTAAAAGTTGGTGTACAGAGCATACACAGCGATCGTCAGCATCAAATCTAGAACCTGTTCCTCATCACACGACTGTGAGACAAAAGACATAAGGATTGACATGTAGTAAGGACCGGAGACGAAGCGAGGTCCTTTGGCAGGGACGCCTATAAGTGATACCACGAGGATCAAAACCAGAGAGCTGTACCAATTGTTGTCAACGAAACAAAGAGAGGGGGCACATTTTTCTAGAAACAGTCAGCGATATTTAAAAAAAAAATTAACGTTTTGAGACTATCGGTGACGATTCCAAGACGCTTCGGATCACTCAGCGTCGGCGCGAGTTCTTTCGCGATAGATATTAACAACTTTGCAAGACTTTAAACTCAAAGACTATTCGTAATAGCGAGACTACACTATGAAACTAATATTGTTGGTGCTAAAGTTCTGACACACAAGAACTGTCAGTGAAACTCAAGTTCGAAGACCACAGGCCTGTCAGCAATAGTGCGAGGACATTCCAAGGATAACGAAAGGCCTGACATACAATACCTGTCAGCAAACTTGCAAGAGCCAATTCTGTCAGCATCAATCATAATATCTGACAACGAAAGTAAACAAGATGCAGGGCAGAAGAGGTACCATCTACCACGTCCCCGACACGCTTGGCGGGAACATTGCTGAGCTCCAAATTCGCAAGAAGTATTCGAGCAGTCGCTACTTCTACACTCTACCTGCCATCATAAAGGTCATCGTCATTGTAAGTAACTTTTCATGTCGTCTCATCCCCCCCACCCCCACCCCCTCACAAAGATATAAAAAATCGATGCCAAAAATATTCACGGTTGATTTGAATACGGAAAATTCTAGAGTTACAAGAAACGTGTTATTGTATTTTGTTTTATAAGGATGTGCAAAAGTAATTTTTTAGAATACGAAGTGAAGTCAAAGGCGAAGTAGATCTTGAATAAATTTGGTGCCTAACGGGATCAACTCAGGACAAATGTGGCTCTACTTGAATGAAAGAGTAGCAGCTTAGGTCTATAAAACTGAGATTAAAGCCTGGTTGGTCCACTGTCCTGATCTCATGATATACAATCAGCAGAAGTTGGCACTGTCTTCGCCGACAGACAGCGGCCGCTCTGTCGGTATGGATAGATTGCGGGCTGACGCTTGTTTTCCCCTCAGTACTCTATATTCACCGTCTCACCCATTTTTGATAGTAAAGCAATGACTGAAGAAGCTATGAAAATAGGTATATGTTTAAAATGCACTTGTAAAGTAGTCATAGATAATTACAATGAGATAGAATATCGAGGATTAACATACTCACATCCATTTCTGTTTCCAGCCTGTGGCCTGGGTCAGTGTTTTTGTTCAGGCCATATATGTTACACTACCAGCTTGCTAGCCCTGTCGTAGTTTCATATACCTTATAATCTAGCTTAAGACTAGGCCATGCACAACATCCATTCCATGGCCGTTAATTTATCAATGTAAAAAAGTAAACCCATAATTCATTAATGATAAATTTTTTAACATGCAGGGAATTGAACCCGGGACCCTTAACTCAGTATGTTGACACGCTACCGATTGAGCTAAGATGTTGGATCGAGTATGAAATATAGTTTTGTATTATTTATATTTTCTTAGCTTCATACCGCTGGTGTTAAAATTTGTTGGGTATGGAAGTAATAATATTGGTGATATTAAATATAATAGATTTTCCTTTACTTACCTGGTTTATCTATGCTTTCGTTATGGTAACTAGTTTTAAAATTATTATTTATTGAAAAATGTGATCTATATGAATAAAATGAAGAGTTTGTCTGTCTGTCGATCTGTCTGTCATGAGAGTTACGCGATACCTAACGCATGCAGAAGTATGACATTTAAAAATTAATTAAAAACAGAAAAAATTAAGAAATATTAACGCCTCAAGATATATTTAGTAATATATTTCATACAATTGTGCAATGCGGGCTAGGGGACGGCCAGACTGGGCGAGCGACTAAAAGATAAAATAGAACACATTGGAGTAATGAGAGGTGGCCAGACTGGAGCGAGTGCTTGAAAGATAGAACTGGTAAGATCATAAACCCATATA
>CABFOW010000837.1:0-24196 GCA_902141385.1 Timema californicum | reverse complement strand
AGTCGGAATCTAAAAATTTTGATTAGATTTTCTTTTTACCCATTTTACCATTTTTGTGTGCAATTTTTTCATCTTTTTAACATTTTTACCTGTTTTAAGCTATAATATTTCTCCCGGCTAACGCCGGGTATTTTACCTAGTATTTAATGAGAGGTTTCAAATATGTTTTAATATATCAACGTTTTATTTTTCCTTAGAAAATTTCGAAGATGATAAGGTTATTGTGGGTTTAGAAGTAAAAGAGAAAGAGATTTGACCTTAGACTTCAAAATTTCTAAGCTTTTCACACCCCTTATGTAAGGTTTTATTTTTGTTCGTTCTAGGCAAATATTTTAGACTATATACTCGCATAAGGGTCCAAACATTTAGAATAGTGAAATAGTCTGTTTTGAAGGAGTCTCGAAATTTGTTGAGTAAAAATGAATACCCTAACTGAAATATGGCCTAGTTTTTATCGCTTCTATTTAACAAACAAGGTTACAGCGCATATATTTTTTTAGCACCACGTTATACTACTCATTCGAGCTACTTACGTTTATAACATAATTTAAAAAAAAATCAATTTATTTCGGTTTTCCAAGTATGTTACCTTATCCATATGGTTTAAACAGAGTCTAACTTATTTTCTGAAGCTTCACAAAGTATTTTGGTTTCTAAATAATCGAAGATAATTAAAACTATTCCTCTAACCCATATTTATAACCAATGCAATGCTCTTTTTTAAACTTAGGAAAAAGATGATATAGTGTTTGCGCTCATGTGGAATAATTAAAGTGCCTATTGTTTTACAAATTCTTCTTAAGAGGGCTACCTTTTATAGTTTTGGACCACAATGCAGCCATTGAATGGTCTTGCTAAAGTTGCATAATGGTTTGTTAGTTCAAAATAGTTATTATCCCAAAATTAAGCTGTAATACAGGGTAAAATGTGGGACCCACTTCTGCGGTGGAAAGAAGACACACAAACAATTAAAACAGTTCATATAATCAAGTGCACTATTTCACCTTGTTTCCGAGCTATAGTTATGTATATACTCCAGTAATGTGGAGCTGATTAACATAATAGGAAGTGCTCAAAATGTGCACCTATGGCCTGAATGCAATCCTGTAGTCTTCGTGTCGTAGGATGTCGCACTCTTTCAAAACTACAGCGCATTGAAATGCTTGCGTTCAAGCCGAACGAGTACATTTTGAGCACTTTATATATTGTTAAACAGCTCCATATTATTGGAGTACAAATATGACTGTAGCTCGGAAATAAAGTCAAATGGGACATAGGTTTTATGAATTTTTTCTAATTGTTTGTGTGTCTCCTGTCCACCTCAGAAGTGGGTCCCACGATTTAAGGTATATTCTGTATATCAAAGAGTACTTTTTACCATAAGCTACCATCTGCTTCAGTGGCGGAATGGTCTAAGGCGTCACTCTCGTGTTAGACTGATATACTGATGACGGAGGGGATGAAGGTTCACTCAATCCTGTTCGGGTGTACTGAAGGTGGTTTATCATACATGGTTTCCCATTCTCACTCCACCCAAATGTGGGTACTCTTCCTCTAAATTCAATCTTCATCACCCCTTGCCTATTAGCATAATTATTACATAGCCGTATAACCCTAACATGTAGTAAGATGTGGTCCTACAAAAATTACGATGTAAGAAATATAAATTTGAAACTTGTTGATTTTTTTTCTTCAGACACCTTAGCACAGTCGATAGCGTATTTCCATACTGAACTACAGAATTAAGGGTCCCGGGTTTGATAACTGGCATTGATGAACAATTTATAATTGGTCAAACGTGGGTTTCCCCTTTCACAGTGGTGGATTAACGGTTGGGGGCTGGTTGTCGTGTCTGTTCTACATTTAAGTTAGTTTATAAGTCCTGTTCTGATATGAGTCGGTTCAGAAATTGCACCTCAGATACTTCAAATAAATTTAAAAAAAAATTCAAATCAGCCCACCATTTTTTTTAACGGCCCTTGACATTAAAAAGGTTGTGGATCCCTGTCTTAGATCATGTGACCACCCTAGCGAGTTACTGCTATGTTGATGTTGATGCTGATGTTGGTGTGGATGCAGGTGATGTTGATGGCGGCGGCCGGTGTGTTCCTGAGCACTAGCCCTTGCGACGGATCCAAATCTTGGTACACGTGGCTGTACCCCTCAGGGACCCTGGCGGCGGTGTCCCTGTCATTCCTCATGTACGTGTTGTTTGTACTAGGGTTGGCCGAGGACAACCCTAAACCATGGGTGCTCGTGGTGAGTATCATCCAAATCTACACCCATGCCGCGCATACTCGAGACACACTGGGCAATATCGGACGAGCGGTTAGCACTCTTTGACACTGACCCAGGCCACTAGTAGTTTTTTTAGCACCGCGTCTTACTACCTGTTCAGGTTATACGCTTATGTTCTAATTATACTAATGAGCTATGGATGAAGAAGGTTGAATTTATAGGAAGTGGAGAGAGTGCAAAACCATTTAGGAAAATCATCTGACTAGGATTTGAACCTCAATCTACCCTTCATTGGCAGTCTAGTATATTGCGAAAGTTACGCCTTAGATCACGTGGGCACCGAAGCAGGTGACACTAGTGTTCCGCAACCAGCTGGTTTTACGGAGGAGGATTTATACACAATTACACATGAAAGGTAGAGGAGCAAAAAAGAGAAAAGTTCAATTTCAACTCAAATTGAGTAGGTGCTGACATCTGTTTGGCAATCATGAGACCTTTCTAATGTACTATATACTACGATTAAAAGAAGTCTTTGTCATATTTTTTAATTAATTAAAAAAGTATTTGCTGTTTTTTTTATGGAGTTTGAGATATAAAAGTTGTTCTGGAAAATGTATGTAATGTGTATAGAGTAGGGGATGAAGAAGGATGCATTTTAAAGGTATTATATACTCGCATTTGCTTGGAAGGAGAGTGGGAAACCATTTAGGAGAAACCCACCCCAGCAGATCTAACCGAAATTTGTTCCCTGATCTCCCCATAATCAGCAGATCTGTCTAACACGAGAATGACGTCTTAGAACGTTCAGTCACTGAAGCTGAGTTTTTATTAGGTGGTTTTCTCACGTTCTCTATCAACGCAAATGCTGGTACATTCCTATAAACTCAACATCCTCATCCTTAGCACATTATTGTAATTTTTACATATATAGTGTAATGATACTGTTTTGGGCCCCTCTTACTGATTTTAAAAACATGGATGAAGTATAATTATTATCTTTTAAACTAAAGAACTGTATGTAATTTTTCCTTTTAAAACTTAATCTATAGATGACTAGGCAAAATTGAACGATTTAATTTCAGTACAAGATTCTAAATCCAAATTATATCTTTATTAATAAGATTATTTTAATTTATTATAATTTATTTCTATATGTTTTAAGCCCATAAAGCATTTTCAGAAGTAAATTCAAACATAATAAGAATTAAATTGTTCTTTGTTTAAAAACTTATTTCGTTTTGTTTAAAAATCTGGCGATGAGCTGGCTACTTTTTACCCAACATCAAGTTGCCAAGAGTTCGCCTATTAGTTGGTTTTAATACTGAAGACAAGGGGTCTAAGAAGCAAGGGGTAGGTCATAGGCCTATATAAGGGGCTGGAGCAGCTTGTGCGACGTGCCTAGAGCAATCTCCAACTCAATTTATGACAATCTCTATCTCAATCTATAGCAATATCTATCTCAATATATAGCAATCTCTATCTCAATATATAGCAAGCTCTATCGCAATCTAAAGCAAGCAATCTAGCTTTGGATCTCTGCGTCAGATGGTTAAACGAATAAGAACTGTTTCACTTTAATGTTGAATTTATAATATTGAAAGTGTAATTAATTAATTAAATCATGTATAAACATTGAAATTTACTAATTTCAACAGAAATAACTAATAAGTAATCCTACAGTGGGCTATGCATAGCATCGGATCATCACATAGACGTGTGATAGCAAGTGCGCAGTAACACAACCGGTATCCCAACCTTGGGACGTATGAACAACAAAAAACAACGCTATCTTCATAATTGCTGCCCAACCATGGGGTGTGCACAGGTCGTCATCATTATAAAAACACGTTATCATCATAATTGCTGCCCAACCATGGGGCGTGCACAGGTCGTCATCGTCATCAAAAAACGTTATCATAATGGGCCTACGTACAACCCGAAAGAATAGTAAAACGTGGAACTACTTCGGTGGCCGCATGGTCTAGCGCTTTAGTCTCATGTTGGACTAGTCACTAGGCCGATAAAGACGGGAAGATCAGGGCTCGATCTCGATCGGGTACACCGAGGGTGGTTTTCCCTAAATGGTGTTCCACTCTCCCGCCACACAAATGTGGGTGCACTTCCTATAAATTAAACCTTCCTCATCCCTAACACTTTAGTGTAATACATAGGCCTGACGTGGTTCTAAAAAAAAAGTAAAACGTGGTGCTAAAAACAAGCTTTTTAGCTGGCAGATAAGTACCTACCTTTGAAAATTGGACTGTACATGTGTTTGCTACTTGAGCTGGCTCATAAATCATAATCATGAAGTTTCGCGTGTGAACCAGAGCAGAGGCACTACCTTGGAGTGATTAGTAATCAAACAGTGGTCCGTCATCTGATGAGCTGAGTACTCGCGCCATCGATCAGACTAGCACCGACACATCTAATTGAAGTGACAAATGAAGATCATTTGCTCTCGCAATACGCAACAATGACGAACTTCGGTGCTCCTCTTACTCACACATGTATTATATGTATATTTATATACGTCATTTCAAAGGTTGCCTTAACAAAATATGAGTGAAGGATGACACTGGGTAAGAATAGCTCAGTGGTAAGCGCAATGGCATACTAAATCAAAGGTCCTGGCGTCAATGCCTATGTCCATCCGTAATTTCTCAATTTAAAGTATATGTATAAATATATATATATAAAGCCATCGAATATTGTGTTGTGTGACAAGTAGGGGTAGGGAAGGGGGCCAAAATCTGGTATTGGATGCTGAAGCCAACCTTAAAATCATTTTAATACTCTTATTAATGACATATTGAAAATAAAATTCAAATCAATAATGGTAATAAGGAGATGAGAATTCTCAGGTAAAATTTTCACAACATTAATTGCCAGTCCTGCAGAGGGGAAGTAAAGCTCACGTCGATTGTGGCATGTAAAAGCACCCTGGACGTTATGTGAAAATTCCTTTCCCAGAAAAATAGGTTGGCCCTTCCGCTCTCGCTCGTAGAAATTCCCGTGCGCTGATATAATCGATAGGTTCAGAAAGTACACGTTAAATACCTCAAACGAATCAATTCCCATGGGATGGGGATGTATTATTAAAAGATTGGATTATTATGATATTAGAGTATTCACATATAAGGTCTACAGCAGACCCGATTTATTGTATTCGATCCGCAAGTATTGAGAAGAAAATGGGAATCTCTGCTATTGTTTCACCGTAGCTCATTTGATAATGTTTATGGAGTTACCGTCTTTGGGATAACTTAAACTGAAATGGAAGTTTTAAAACTTGTGAGATATCGATCGCGTTTTTTACCTTTATATAGGTGGATTATTCTTTTACAGAAAAAATAAAATTGCATATTTTCCAGAACCGTAAACTTTCCGTCTCATATTTCTAAGAGTGATAAACCATTGAGTAA
This sequence comes from Timema californicum, assembly GCA_902141385.1. Lineage (NCBI taxonomy): Eukaryota > Metazoa > Arthropoda > Insecta > Phasmatodea > Timematidae > Timema > Timema californicum. The sequence goes on along the minus strand of CABFOW010000837.1, from coordinate 18,536 downwards.
AAATACACCTCATTTCACCCCGTCAGAATTAGAACCCTAACCTCTACATCACTGGAAATCTAATGTGTTTTCCTCCACGCAAATACGAGTACGTTCCATCTAAATTCTACCCTACTAATCCATACTCTACTAGTGTAAAAATATACATATATAAATTACGTTAGTACATTTTCAATAAATTATACCTTCATCATCCATACCACTTTAGTATAAATGTGAGAATATCACGAACGTATAGTAACACGCGGTTTAAAAAAAAATCTCAGTTTGTGACGTATTTACTCACATACATTGATAGTCAAATGGGGTAAAGACTTTTTCACACTTGAACATCGGTGACCATCACCAGTGAATGGTCTCAAAATACATTGGTTTGAATTGCAGCTTTTCACACTGGTATATAACCGTATTTAGCCCAGTCACAGTGATATATATATATATACACGTTTATAGAATATAGAATGTTTGTATACATATGTGTTTAACCTAAACGGGAAGTGAGACGCGGTAAAAGAATATACTCGTATACTGCCAGTAAAAATTTAGATAGGAAGTCGAAATTTCTTTGACTTCTAAAATAATAATAATATTGCGCGTCTGGACTACGTCACTCGTTGTCCAGTTTGTTTAAAGATTAGACAGTACTAATGGACCGTTTACCAGGGAACACCCGAATGTACTAATCGTACATCCTTTCCATGGAGACTCTTCGGGTCCCGATGAGATTAGATGGGGGTGACAATGAGTGTGAAGGTGTGGAACCAGTGGGAACACTTAAACCCTAACTTGAGCCTAGCTAACCAAACCCTGGATGACAGTTGGGATAGTTACCGTTTTGGGAAGAATACCCAAAGTATCAGCCGGGAATTGAGCACGGGACCCCAATGTTTGTATCCAGGTGCAATGACCACTACACCACAAGGCCGGTGGTGGAGTGAAGCCAACAGGGTCATCATTTGACAAGACAGTCTCACATTCCAATACACAATCTTTGTTGTGAGCATCTCCACCACTTAAAGAATAAGATTACAATTTTTATCTAATTATTAATGAATAAGTCAACGGTAGCAGATAACGGAATTTATATCTAAGCAGGAAATCATAAACTCCATGGGTTCTAATGGAGTGTATAATGATGCCAAGTACACCTCACATGGACTTTAACCAAAAATACAAAACTTTTCAAAAAAAAAAAAGTTTAATATATCTATATAGATTTAATTAATAAGCCTGTCATGTTGAGTGTTTATAACAGCTAACGAAGCAGAGAGGATAAGATATAAGCTCATTATTTTAATTGTTTGTTGAGTGATAAGCCAATAATTATTTCCCCTTGCTGTCGTGTTATCTCGTTGTGACATATTTTACCCAAGCTAATATATTTCTTCTCATTATAGATGGTATTTTTAACACCACGTCTTACTATCCGTGAGAAATAATTTGAGGAAATAAATCCCTGGTTAGGATTCTAATCTTGTTCTCCCCAGTACCGTAAAAATCAGACCAGACGTGGTTGACTCCTTAACCCACGTGCTCACTGATGCTAAATATGTTATTCAACTCGTAATTATCATGCCAAGGTCAATAGGATGATAGAAATATTTTTTTATTTTAAGACCTTAAGAATATAATAATAAAAAATCTCATTTTTTTGTCTCATAAGGTGGTATGTAAGGTGACGCGAGTTAGAATCAGTCTTTTTACCTCGGGGTTCGAGTCCCGGTCAGGTCTACCGAAAGAGCTTTAACCCCTAAACGGTTTCCCACTCTGTTTCCACGCAAATGTAGGCATATTAAGTCTAAAATGTTTCTTTCCTCATCCCCACCCCAATAAAGTAAGACGTGGTGATAAAAAAAATTGCAAATTTTATTTAGATTTTCTACACATATTAATCCTAGTAGTTGTAGGATATTTGTCTTGAGTATCGTGGAATTTAAACAAAAGATTTTAAAAATAAAAAATAAATTGAAAAATTCAAATTACATGATGTCCAGGACAAATTTTCATGAACTATTAAGATTACTAAGTGTAGAAAGTCAAACTAAACGTATCTACTGAATAAGTATTTTATTTTATAAGACACAAGGGAGTTTTGAGTTATTTTTATCAACATATCTTTACTCTCTGGGCTAGGCAAATATTTGTTCTAAAATAAATACTGTTGATTATATTTTGTGGTATTTTAATTGGTACATAAGAAACACTATTATATGGGAGTCTCAATAATTGTTCTAGTCTCGAGGCTTTGTATAATTCGAGGTAGAGATGCAACTATCACACACGATTTTACAAAACACCGATTTGATAACTAATCATCACTCGAATGGAAATAATATAGAAATCTTGATGCTCTTTGTAAGGAAACTGTATTGATGTGAAGATTTAATTGGAACATAAATTCAAGAAGGAACATTCAAGAATCAAACTAACTAAATGGGCGTATTTTTAAATTTATTTTTTCTCTGTTTTCTGTGTTATTCAAGGTTTTGGTTGTTCTAGGCGGGTCCGATCCCGCTGAACTCGATCTATCGAGAATCTACTTTTTATTTAGCACTATATCTTACTACCCGTTTGGGCTATACACATATTTACTAATTACGCTAATGCGTTAAGGATCAAGAAGTTTGAATTTAAAAGAAGTGTACCCGCATTTGGACGTAAAGTGTATGAGCAATAATCACTCTTAGTAAACTAGACCGGTATCGAACCCCAATGTCCCCATCATCGGCAGTCTAGTCTATTACGAGAGTGACACCTTAGAAAATTTGTGTGCAATTATTAAAGTTACAATAATCTTTTACGTAAATTTTAAAAAAAACTCATTAAGTTGAATTTTGTTATAATAATGAAAATATTAAGATAGGCCTACGACAATGTTGTTTATATTATAACAAAAGTTTGTTAGTCAAGAGAAAACAAATGTTTTTTCCAGCCAAAAACTGAAATTATAAAAAACCATTAAAAACTATCTTGATCATCCTAGAAGGGGGTGTGAGTTAAGTGTTTTTGCCGTTTTTACAAATTAATGGTTTATTTTGGTAGAATTAAATCAAATATTATTTTAGCATAAATATATATTTTAATTTTTTTCACACGATGTTCTTAATAGTTGTTGAATATATGTCCAGGGTGTCCTGGAATTTAATGACAACATTTTCTCTTCATTTAAAAAGTTTTTCATCTAATACAGTTATGCTCAGGACAGATATTCAAGATATCACCATGTGAAGAGAATTAAACTCTTTGTTTCTAATAGAGCAATATTTATTTTGGCCAAAAACGTTTTGCTATAAGGACTGCAAAAACATTTACCTTTACTCGCGTCCCCTCCCAACTCACTTTAACTTTTTTAAATGTTTTTTTAAGCCCCCCGTTTTACTACCAATTCAGGTTATACGCTTGAGTAGGCCTACTAATTACACTAATGGGTTAGGAATTGGGAAGGTTGAATTAGAGGAAGTGAACCCACAATTGCGTGTAGGGATAGTAGAAAGCCATTTAGGAAAACCACCCCCAGTTCACCCGACCGAGATTCGAACCTCGAGCTCACGGTCCTCGACAATCTAGCTCAACACGAAACTAGTGTATGAGCTAATTATGCCACCGAGGCGGGTTCAAGTTTATTAGAAGGCTTCAAATTTTATTTTACTGTTAGTTATTATCCTTAATGATGATATTTTCACGTATACAATCTTAAATTGGCTTTTATTTGCTAGTGAGCTCTAGCTTTATAGCTTAATTAAAACTTTGGATTACTGTCTTAATCTTTAAATGAGACATTCATTACTTTATTATTTATTTAACTTTATTCTTTTATAGTGATGTAGACAGTAATGCAAATAACACTAAATCCATTTCCTTTATGGTGAACTTAATTACATATCTGTGACGAGGAGCTCGGGTTCTAATCCCGGCCGAGTGAACTGTTTTGAGACGTATTTCCTCACACGCATTGATAGTAGAATGGGTTAAGGACCTTTTCACACTTGAACACCGGTGACCATCACCAATGAATGGTCTCAACATACATTGGTAGCTTTTCACACCGGTAAATAACCGTATTTAGCTCAGTTACAGTGATTCTAGAGCAGTGTTTTTCAACCGGAGTGCCGTGAAGGGTCAGTGGGTGTGCCATGAAGGGTCAGAAGGTGTGCCGTGAAGGGTCAGTGGGTGTGCCACGAAGGGTTCAACTGGTGTGCCGTGAAGGGTCAACCGGTGTGCCGTGAAAGGTCAACAAGTGTGCCATGAAGGGTCAGAGGGTGTGCCACGAAGGGTCAGTGGGTGTGTCATGAAGGGTCAGTGGGTGTGCCACGAAGGGTCAGCCGGTGTGCCATGAATGGTCAGCGGGTGTGCCACGGAAGTTTCGGGGAATATAAAAAATAACCAAGAAAAAAATTTGGCTGATAAAAACAAAATCTCTTTATATCCATGATCAACACTATTGTTGAAAATAAGACAAATTGTTAAAATATTAGCTATTGAACTTTTAATCACAGTCTTGATACTTGTTTTATAACTATACAATTCATACAAAAGTGATGATGTGCCTTGACAATTTTAGTACCTTGTCCAATGTGCCGTGAGTTTAAAAATATAAGAAATTGCTGCTATAAAGTGTCCGGGTGAGTCATCACTTGAGATACATTAGTTTCAACAGGAGAGTTCAAACTGGGACACCAGCAAAGAACACTGTGTGTAGTTCTGACAGCTTTGTCGGTTGCTGATAAGACGTTAAGCGCAATGCTTTTCGTCTTGCTCTAGACACGAGTTTAGATTTGACTAACACCGAAGTTTTTAAAGTTGATGTAAAATGTCGTCCTGTCAATTGGGATGCTTCAAATCATCAAATTGTGTCTATATCAAGTCTTTCTCCAATCGATTGCGTTGCAGAAGATGTAGGGTGTAAAATTTTCCTCATTCCTATATTTAGAAACAATTGTTTCTCATCACTTGAGTTCATTTTTAATGGTAAATATAAATGGTACGGTACACCACACAAACTTTCTCTTTTATCTCAAAATAAAGACATTTATTAAAGTAATTAAATTAAATTATAGCACCGCATCTTACTACCCGTGCGGGTTATACGCTTAGGTATTGATTACGCTAATGTGTTAGGAATTAGGAAGGTTGAATTTAGAGGTAGTGAACCCACATTTATGTGGAGAGAGAATGGAACACCATTTAGGGAAAACCACCTCCAATTTACCTGACCGAGATTCGAACCTAGATCTTCCCGTCCTCGGCAGTCTAGTCTACTGCGAGAGTAGCGCGTTAGATAACTACGCCCCTGAGGTGGATGACATCTACTAAAAATTCGTAACATTGTTGCAGAAACCCTCTATCAAAGGGCATTAATTAAATAATATACACTGTGACAGAAACAACGAGAAAAATAATAATAATAATAATGATTTAATTTTGGACCTACCTTTGTAAAACTAAGCCACAATAAGAGGTCCAAATGAATAACATCAAAAAGGGCAGACAAAAGGTCAATAGGAGTGAGTAGCTGGAGTTCTTGTTTTGAATGTCTGAATATAAACATTCGAAACTCAGAGCATGCAAATGACACAGGTTGCGGGAATGATATGTTGACGGTCGTCCTCAAAGAAAATTATATACCAATAGTAACCAAAAACATAGGGCCACCTATACTTTTCTTGTGGGAAACCCTTGGCTCTATAATATTGGTGTAAACTTCTCGTATATTCCATTGCTTATTAGGCTGTTAAAACCATGCAGTTTGGTGTAAAAATCATATTTTTATATTAACGGGTTTTTTGGGATGCTTCAGATAATCAAATTGTGTCTATATCAAGTCTTTCTCCTACGCTTAGGTATTAATTACGCTAATGTGTTAGGAATTAGGAAGCTTGAATTTAGAGGTAGTGAACCCACATTTGTGTGGAGGGAGAATGGAACACCATTTAGGGAAAACCACCTCCAATTCACCTGACCGAGATTCGAACCTCTATCTTCCCGTCCTCGGCAGTCTACTGCGAGAGTAGCGCGTTAGATAACTACGCCCCTGAGGTGGATGACATCTACTAAAAATTCGTAACATTTTTGCAGAAACCCTCTATCAAAGGGCATTAATTAAATAATATACACTGTGACAAAAACGAGAAAATATAATAATAATAATAATAATGATTTAATTTTGAGCCTACCTTAGTAAAACTAAGCCTCAATAAGAGGTCCAAATGAATAACATCAAAAAGGGCAGAAAAAAGGTAAATAGGAGTGAGTAGCTGGAGTTCTTGTTTTGAATGTCTGAATATAAACATTCGAAACTCAGAGCATGCAAATCACACAGGTTGCGGGAATGATATGTTGACGGTCGTCCTCAAAGAAAATTATATACCACTAGTAACCAAAAACATAGGGCCACCTATACCTTTCTTGTGTGAAACCCTTGGCTCTATAATATTGGTGTAAGCTTCTCGTATATTCCATTGCTTATTAGGCTGTTAAAACCATGCAGTTTGGTGTAAAAATCATATTTTTATATTAACGGGTTTATTATTTATTGATTATCTAAAATTTTGAGACAAACCAAAAATTACTACATTTTTCAGTATATCAGAGCGATTAAAAAAAACTAAATTATATAAAGTAACGTAGATTTAATTTTTTTATATTGAATACATAGGGCTAACATTTAATGGATAAATAAAACCCCTAAAAATTGTACATATATTTTTAATCAGCCATTTAACGAATTTATGAATTTAACAAAAAACATATTAAAATTTCACTGTTTTCGTGCTGTTAAAGTGAATATTATTTGTTGAGCCCTCCGAGATTTTACCATTTGTTAGTGTTAGTACATGTACTTTACAACAAATAGCCGCACTAAAGGAATTTTTTCGGCTAGGTTAATTTTTTTCCCCATAACGAATTCAATGTGTGTGTAATAAACAATTGTAGTGTTCGTTTTCCGTAAATAATGTATAGAAAAAAAGGTGTCGGTTGAAATAAAATGGCAGATTATTGGCATGAGCAGAACCGGCAAATCTTCTAGAGCGATTGCAGCAGAGTTACATATAAGTAAGTCATGTGTGAACAATACCATAGTTAAATTTCATGAGACGGGTGGTGTGGTGGAGCGGCCGCACAGTGTTGTATTGTTTTGTGCATAATTTCTTAAAAAAAGACGAAAACACTTTGAAGGTCCAAAAGTGATTGTGTACGTTCAAGATTAATGAATTTATGTATTGTTTAAATATTACTTCAATATGTCGATTATCAATGGTTTTCATGGCATCTAAGTTCAATATCTTTCTAATATCACTGGTGGCCCTATGTTTTTTGTTACTAGTGGTTTATGTACCCACTAAGAAAAAAATAAGAAAACACATTTGACCTAAGGGTATTCCTAGCATTAAAGAAAACTTGAAGTTGCATTGTTAGTATTTATTCATAAATAACATAATTAAATATATAAGTATAGAAATATGAATAAGTTTGAACAATATATAGAGATATTAATAAATCATTATGATAGTCGAGTTGACAAACAAATAGTATTCTTTAAGATTTCTAATGATTGATATAAAAAAAAATTATCAAAGTAAATGCAGATTTACACTCAAAACAGCTGCATCATAAAAGAACAATAATAATTAAATCATTTCTTTCCACACGGACCAAACTAGTAAAGTTACGTTACCATCGTAAACAAATATCAATTACAAAATCTATCTTCATTATTTACAAAGGCGCGTTTTCAAACTTTCCTCATCTTTTCTAACTTTATAAATTTCCCTTTGCAAAATTAATAAAATATTGCCGAAACAAGAATTTTGAAAAGTTAAATATATACATAAATAATTAATAATGACGAAGTAATATTAAACCGAAAAATAAATGTACTCTTACATTTTAACTTTCTGAAGTTAAGCTAAGTCCAAGAGTGCCGACAAGCTGCCCCGCAGGCATTATATATACAAGAAAACCCAGAGAACATAGGAGAACAGGATACATGGGGAAGGAACACATATGGATCACCAAAAAGGGGATGGGGGGGAATGCGCGTGACAACAATAACTTCTACTATACACTCCAAACAACTGGAACCTTCTAGATTATAGTAGAACAACCTCTCTTCACAGCTTAAGTTCTTTGGAACGCCTTTGGTTGTGGGGTGCACTCTAGTGGGCGCAGTTCGAACCTTGATGGAAGAGGCTAGTCTATCTCGTGGCGCGGCTATGCTCGGTTGTGTTTCTTTCCGACTCGTAGTCCGAGACGCAGGGACGGTGAAACGGGGTAAGTTGTATTTTCTTATAACTCCGAAACTATTGATCTTGTAAAAATATATTTCAGTTGAATTTTTTTTATTGATACTACAACTTTACAAAGATTACTTATTTCGTATCTCAAATATTTGCGGAGAAATAATCAAAACCGGAAATTTCTGCGCATTTAAAGTATCCTCAAAGTCATTTTCATGGAAAAGTTAGAGTTGCCATTTAATTTTAAATGTTAAATTGTGGCTAGATACAAACTTTAATCAAACACATTATCGCGAATTTTGAGAATAAAAAAAAACTTTTAGCCCTTTAATAGATTACCCTTAATTTAAGGTTTAGCTATTTAATTCCAAAAAACCCTTGAGGGAACCTTATGTAAACCTGGGATACCAAGTTTCAGCCCAATCAGTTGATGATTTCTGCTTTAGGCCGAGATACAGACGGCATCGTGAAAACAACTTTTTCTGTTTAAGGTTGAAACGTCAACATTTATCAAAAACTCGATTTCGATATTTTTTTACGATCACAATACTTCTCTCTCCTAGGGGTCGAGAGAAAGTAAAAAGTACTAAACTGCTATCAAGTTTGTTGGCAATGAAGTGTCGGACATTGGTGTGTTTAATCAGTTTCCGTCAAAAGCACCTGGTGACCGTCACTAATGAGGGATCATCACCGATATCTCAATGTGTTTAGCAACCTTTTTGGACCCTGATTGATTTAAGAATGATCAAAAAGGTTCCGCAATCATCAAATTGTTTCTCCTCTATACGCTTTCTTTTTTCCCTCTATTTGTCTTTTATTATTTCTTAAAGTCAAACTTCCTCAAATACTTATTTCTCCATCGTTACAGAAAAAAAATGGAATAAATAGAATGTATATTTTCATATTAAACGATTTCATTTTTACATAACATTACCGATTATGACCGATCAAGGTAATTTTGGTTGAACTCAAAGATAATGTGAACGTATTTAATATAGTTGCAAGTTTAAAAGACTAAAAAAACCGACGACTTTTAATGACGATGTAATATTCTTACACTGAAAATTGCCGTGAGATCGAGCAATCAGTCGCGATTAACCAGTTGTTGATCTCTGGTCTGAGGCATCACTCTCATGATGGACTTGATTATCTTTGATGGGGAGGTAGAATCCCTGTCGAGTGTACTTAAGTTTATTTTCTTAAATGTTTCCTAATATCTCTCGTTTTCCAAGAAAATGCTAGTACATCTCCTTTAAATCATACCCTACTCATTACTAACACAGTAGTGCGGTTAAATATGGAAAGCCTGGGCCAAAAAACAATACGTTCCAGTCAAAGAAGCTGTCAGTCCGTGCATTAATACCGCCGTCAGGTAGTTTCTCACGCAACTCTTCTGACAGAGATGTCAAGAGGGCGGTAGGTATAGTCAGGCGCGAACCTTTTATTGGATTTAAGGTGGTGTGGAAGGGAACGCGACAAAAGGCCAGTACTTTTGCACCTTTTATAGTAAAACATTTTTTGGTTATAATGAATGTAATATTGCTTCAAAACAGGCATAAAGTTTAATTTTCTTCACCTAGGGATTATCAACAGTTGTTGAATATCTGTCAAGAGTGTTCTGGAATCTAAACAGTTTGTCATCTAATGCCGCTATACTCATGACAGAATGACAAATATTCAACAACTGTTGATGTCACCTTGTGAAGAAAATCAAACTCTATGTTTATACTGGAGCAATACTTTATTTATTTTGGCCAAAAATATTTTGTTATAAAAACCGCAATAAAACACTGTCCTTTTATCGCTTCCCCTTTCATACCACCTTAAGAAATATGAATAGGCTCACGGTTGAAAAGTCTTCAGGACATTCGATAATTAAAAACGTGCCCGGTTTTTATACATATGCTATGGTTCTCATCGCTATTAATCATGCAAACTCTAGCAGCGTTCCCTAAACTGTGGTACGTGAAAGATTTCCACTGAGGAATTGATCATCAAACATATTTTTGATAATTGAAGGGCTTATAAACCAATTTAACACATATTTTTATTTAATGTCATGGACATGGTTGTGACTCTATTGGATCTGTTGTGTTTCAGGATGTTGGGCTCACACTGGTGGAGGCTGTGGTGGTGATGGTGGTGGCCATCATGACGATGCTGGAGTGCAGTGGCAGTGGCAGTGGCAGTGATCCCAAGAGAGCCATTCTAGGGGTGAGTGGAACACAAATTGGGATTCAGTTATCAACACAAGGGGGATTTAATGCTTAATTTGAGGGTTTGGGATGAGGAAGGTGTTTTTTTTAAGCCGTGTAAAATCATTATCCCTTAAAAATAACCCTCCAATCCTTATCTCTAAGATTAATTCGTTAGTAAACTTGTCGATAAGTTACTAGTGGAAAAGAAAATAGCTCCTTAGTTTTATTATTCAAATGATAAAAAAAAGCTCTGGGCTATCTTCTGCTTAATTTCCCCCAATATCCTATCAAAGGCTATGCTCAAGCTATGACTGGGACTCGAGGTGGGAGTAAGTGTTTTTTTTACAGTTTTTAGATCGAAGCTTTTTTTCTGAAATAAATTAAATATTGCTCCAGTAGAAGAAACACAGAGTTTAATTTTCTTTACATTGTGATATCATCAGATGTTGAATATGTGCTCTAAAATTTAATGACAAATTTTTCTCTTCATCCAAAAAGTATGTCATCTAATTCCACTATGACCATAACAGATATTCAACAACTGTTGATATCACAATGTAAAGAAAATTAAATTCTATGTATCTACTGTAGACATATTTGGTTTATTTCAACTAAAATGTTTTGATTAAGAAACTGCAAACACACTGCCCTTAACAGGCGTACCCCTACACTCCCACCTTAAAGGGGATCCCTTTGGGGGAATATACAGAGGTTCAAATTATACTGACCTATAGGTAGGAGGCCCAAGATACTTGAAGATCAGACGTGTTAGTTAAAAAACAACATCGGGGTATAAAAGAGGGAGAGGGTAGATAAGCCCCAGTTTATTTTGGAGGTACACTTTCAACCACCAACATTGATTGAAAGTCATTAAAATTTGGCATTGTATAGATATGTTTTATTTTATTTATTCATTAAACAGTTATCAAAATCTTTAGTAATATGGACTATTATATAGTTTATTTTTATAATATTAATTATAAATACAATTGTAATATTTTTACTCGCACCACTTTGGTAACACGAGTTGCAAGTTTCCCGTTTTAACGGTCTTCCTATGAAACTCAGACTGCACTTTGTCCGTCCCTGCCGTGCTAAATCACGCGTTGTTTCACAGCCACTGGGCCTGGTGTGCGCCGCCGTGCTGGTGGTGAGCGCCGCGGCGTCTTACATCATGTGGGGGCGTCGGGACGAAGAGGTGACGACGCCGGTCCGGGACTCTAGGTCGGACATGCCCGGGGATAACCCCCCAGAACACAGGAAGTCCGTCTTCATCTAACCCAATCTCTTCCCCGCCCCCTCAAATTCTCTCTCTCGTCCTGTCGAGATGCTCCATGCCTGACAACCCGTTCGTATAAGACTTTGTAAGACGTACGATAGTGTTAGCATCGTTAATGATGCACTTTTGGTTTGCTTGTTTATTTATAAATTTGTAATTTGATATGAAAGTTTTGAGGCAGAGGCTGCCTATATGACACAAAGTCGTAATTTATCATCTAAAATGTCGCAATATTTTAAATCCGAGACTGTAAAGCTCATTCGAATGTCAACAGTGCACACGGCCTTCATGCAGTCCCCATGCATCTAAGAGCTGTTGTCATTCGAATGGGCTTACTTACGTCTATGGCATTAGGAACTCGAAAGTTCATTGGCACACTTAAAAAAGTACGCCACCTATCTTTATCTTGAGCTAGTTCTAGCCAGTCTACCTCAATACACTCTATCCCTATATTGAGTTAGTTCTATGCAGTCCACCTCATTACACCATACCCTTATATTGAGCTAGTTCTATCCAGTCCACCTCGTGACGCCATATCTTGAGCTAGTTCTATTCATTTCGCATTTAACTTCATATTTATTAATAGCTTGAGTTTATAGGGAAGACTAAATAAGAAAAAAGCAACGTCAAAGGAATTCGCCTAGAGGTTATGTTGAAAAAACTTTTGTTGTCGTTAGAAAGGATTCAACTCTTGTCTTTAGACTGAGTCAGGGACACTATCCATTAGATCAACCCTAACTAGTCATTATCATTAATGAGGTCACTATAGCAAAATACGTCACCAGAAAATTGTCATTATTCAGTTTTTTAAATTACCTATATTTATTTTGCCAAAACTGTGCACTATGTACATAATGATTTTTTCCTCGTTCTTTTTATTTGTTTGTTTGTTCCGTAAAATGTTATTTAATCTATGGTTATAATGTATATGTATATGTAATAATAAAAATATATCAATGCAGCGTTGTCTTTGTTTTTAGAACCACGTCTCACTACCTGTACGGGGTGTACTCTTATGTACTAATTATTCTAATGGTTTTAGGGATGAAAAAGGTTATATCTAGAGGAAGTGTAATCTCATTTGCGTGGAAGAAGAGTGAAAAACTAATTGAGAAAAAACACCCTCAGTAGACCCGGCTGAGATTCGAACTTCGACATCCCCCTCATCGGCAGTCTAGTCTACTGCGAGAGTAGTGGCTTAGATAATGCGGCGCGTCATATTATTTAAAATACCAAACATTTAGAGGTAGTGAGGGGTTGGCACTTCTGGCACTGACATAGATGTCGAGATTTGAGTTGGTTCGATTCCCGACTAGGTCCACTCAAGATAGTTTTCCCCTTTGTTTATTATCGCTTTGTGGTTTTATTATCTCCATCATCGGCAGTCCTTTCTATTGCGATAGTGAGCCCGTTGTGGGGTGAAGCGAACCAAAAATACGACCATCATATCTAACAGAGTGGACTCAACATTTAGAATGTACTGCTACAGAAACGCATAGTTGCAACTCGGAACTATTGGAAGTCATTGGACGGCCGCCTAGCTTACGATGACATTCTTTGGTTGAGACAATGGCTTCTGTTCTGTGAGCACGCGAATTCCAGACAGGGATGAACCCAGAGTTTATTAACTGAGTAAAAGTTCAGTTGTGTCCACCTTAAATTATTATTATTACTATCATCATCAACGGGGACTACTACCTGTTCAGGCTATACGCATATATGATCATTACTCTAATACAGTAAGGACAGTGGCAGCTGGTGATGTAAGAACTAGGGTGTCCACAAATTCAAAATTGTAATAAAGAATATTTTGCAACTATACATATATGTATTTAGTTTGATTATATCAAGATAATACTAACATAAAGATATGGGGCTATATAAAGTTTAATTAAAACACCCTACACCAAATAAATAAATATAATTAATAATCCCAAACAGTGACGCCAAGATCCCCCACCCCGAAGAAAGTTTAGAGTAAGCGTATCTTAATTTGTTTAAAATATTTAAATACTTGTAATTTTAATGGCTTTGTAGAAATGAAATGTCACTTTATTAGTTTATCGGGGGACACGTGAACTAAATGTCAAGTTAGTCTAGTTTAGTTTGTCATTTGGTTGGGGTAAAAAAAATCAACTTAATATCAAAATGTGAAATATCTACAAAATGAAAACATTATTAATAATACATTTAAAAGAATATAGCATTAGTTGATAAGAAATGAATTTTTTAATTAAAGATCTAATAGTTTTTCTAGTGTCTTGCACTAAAAAAAAATCTTCACCTTAAGCATTCAAAAAAGAGTACATACATGTAACACACGTTGACATTTCTTCGTAATACAATAGACTAAAAAAAATATATCTTTAATTCACAGTCTCATTTATTATCAAAATAAATATAAATTATTCTCTGCGTACCAAATATTTTCTAAAATCATATAAATGTGTTTTTATAAAATTATTTAGATATGTAGATCATGTGGATCAAAAAGAAGGGGTAGGCCATGTAAAACGTACCTAAATGTTGTAGACGAATGCGTGGAAAAGAGAAACATAAAGAGTTTTAAGAATAAAAGAGCATGTGCGACTCGGTGTATGGATGTTGTTGAAGCGAAGGAAGTTTGCAAGGATGGGGAAGTGCGGAAAAAGTTAGTGAGGATAGGTTAAGTATTGAGAAGTGTGTTTTTTTTTAGCTATATGCACTGTTTCTTGCCTACCCCGTAAGGAAATGGCGTGATTATGTAATGTATTTAAATATTTTCTATAAAATTATGTAAATATAGGTAAATGCAAACCAGGCTGTTGAGAATGTGTGGCTTGTATCGATATAATCGTTTATGTTATGCCACGTTGCCACACGATGTAATATTTTAATATTATTGCTACCGAGTGCCGAATATTAAATTTTCTTTACTCGTGACGTCTTACAAGTTGTATCTAGAAGGCCGTGTCTTGATCAATAATTCTAGCCACTCTGATCTCCACAAGGCGCGGTGAACAATGTTTATTCTATGTCGGCCGAACACGGATACCACCTTCGTCATTTCATGGACGTAGTGAACAGTTTGGGATCGGAAAAGATGCGTTGGCCGTTTACAAATACTTTCTGAGATGATGTAAGTAACAATTCATTATAAAATAAATATGTATATTTTAAATTACTTCTTACTTTTAAATCTAAAGGTAAAACTTTTTTTATGTGTGAATATTTACTGTAGTTTTAGAGGTTATTAATTCTCTCCCTTTCAATTAGAAAAATCAAATTATGCTCTGTTGAATATTATATCAAATATAAATATCAAAATAATTTATTTATAATCTTGTAATCTTCTAAATATGTAAAAAATTGTTTTTTTTCAAGTTACTATTTTAGTCCACTTGTATTGAAACAAAACTTTTTTTTAAGTTTTAAATATTATTTAATTCATCCGGTATTATCGAGAGGGATTAAACCCTTTGCCCTCGGTCAAAATTCCAGTGCATCGGGACGGGGTTCGAACAATCTAAGCTTATTAAAAAAAATAAGGGTCAATAAAGATTACGCTGAGCTTACTCTGCTGGGTTGAGTTGTTTTTTTAAAGATTATTTAGTCACCAATAATGGTTTGGTAGCATTATTATTATTTGGCGAATTCAACATTATTATTATCGGGTGTTCTATCTTACGACAGGTCCATTCCTTTTGTCAGTGAAACTTAGACCCCCAATGCACCCTATCCACTGCCTCCTCCTTCAGCTCCCAAAATTTTATTCTTTCCTTAAAGTCATCTAGTATTTGAATCCTCCTTTTTCCTCTTCCTCCTTCCCTCAGGCTTGCCTTCTATGACCTCATGCAGAGGACAGTTCCTCCTATGGATGTGTCCGATCCAGTTTGCTTTGCACCGAATAGTTACATCCAAAATGGTTAACTCTTCTCACCCACTCTTCTTAGGACTTCATTTGTCAGCCTGGTTCTCCATCTGATCTTCTCAAGTCTTCTCCAGCACCACATTTCAAAGCTCCCAAAGTATTTCTTTTCTTTCCCATATTTCTAGAAGTCCATGTTTCTGCTCCCTACAATGTGATGCTGCAAACGTAGCATTTCTTCCGTTTCTTGCTCAGTTCCAAACTCAACTTGCTGGTCAGCAGTAACCTCTTCTTTGTTAAAAACTTCCTTGGCCATGACGATCCTCGACCTAATTTTATAGTGCTATAGGCATCCTTTGTAAGTAGACTTACCAGGTACTTGAACTTCTCAACGTTTTCCAACTCCTGGCTTTCAATTTTGATTTTCAGGGGCTCTTCATTTTTTGAAATCACCATCACTTTTGACTTCTCAATGTTGATCTCCATGCCATATCTTCTCCTTGTCTCCACCATTTCTTGCAACTCTTCTTTATTTTCAGCCAGCAATGCTAGACCATCCTATTGTGTTGATGACGCGTCCTCCTCTGCTGAAATTGCTAGGTCCCTCTAGGGCTTTTCTGACACTTGCCATACAAGTTGAACATAGCCGGTGACAAACAGCATCCCTGTCTCATTCCTCTTCATCAATTAACTTCACCTTCATTTATTCAACATACTTAATAAATACAGGAAAACATACGTCTTGCATAAAAAACAGTTTTACTCTCAGGAAAAATATATTATCTAAGTAGTAGGATGAACTTGTTAGCATACACCATTTAGTCCCCAATTTTTCTTGGTTTCCTGAGCTACAGTTCAGTTTTCTGACAGCTAGAACAGTTACTAGATCTAGTTTAACGTTTTAATACGTCAAGCCATGTTATCTGTAGTTATCACTTTTTAATAAATATGATCAGTACCTGTAAAATAACACTATTACTATAGTAAAATGATATAAATGTTAACCGTACCTATTTGTGTTTTCTTAAAGATCTTTACATAAACATTGTACTGTAGGAAGGTTAACAATATGTCTTATACCTGTAAAATCGGCTTTCTCGATCACTTAATACCGCATATATATATATATATATATATATATATATATACATACATACATACATACATACACACACACACCTGTAAACATAAACTACCTACCATACCTTCAAAATAGTTGAGTAGTATAGCAGTAAAGTAGTGAAAAATACACACATGTGTGTGTATGTACTGTACATATATATGTATATCCTCACATGTAGATATTAACATCTATATTATATATATATAATGTTAAAATCTACACATATATGTATCTATTCATATGTAGATATTAACATGTATATTATCTATCTATCTATATTTATACATATAATATGTTAATATAGATTATATAAATGTGAATAAATATATATTAAACTTATATATATTGATTATAAATATTATATATATTTATGT
Source organism: Timema californicum (assembly GCA_902141385.1). Taxonomy (NCBI): domain Eukaryota; kingdom Metazoa; phylum Arthropoda; class Insecta; order Phasmatodea; family Timematidae; genus Timema; species Timema californicum. Next base: position 1,478 of record CABFOW010000837.1, on the reverse strand, counting down.
ATATATATTCATATGTCTATTTTTCTCTATTTTTCACTACTTTAATACTCAACTACTACACCGTCATTTTGAAGGTATGGTAATTTAGGTTTACAAGTGAGATCGCGGGCAAAGACGCCACTCTCGGTTCAATATTCTAATATCGGCCGGGTTTATTCAGTTTTATCCTTTCTAAATGGTTTCTCATTCACTATTTATTGAAATGTTGATACATATGAATAAAATATAAAATACCATCGATTTAAGTACCTAATACTTTATAAGCTACGTTTAATTATAAACCGATGTATTTTTTTCTTATGACTTGTGAACTGCGCGTTATAAACTATTTGATATTCGTTATGCACGAATACAAGCCCAGCCTAACACCAATAAAGAAACAACAGCGCTTGCAGGTTCACGTCAGACCTACACAATGGCGCTCTGAAAGTACTCGTAGCCCCCGTGTTCCTCTACGCAGTCGTGGAACGCCAGCAGATGATTTATCCGACTGGCACAGCGTGGTACACAACAGTCTAGGCGGATTATTTTACCCGAATGACGAGTTTAAATCGCAGTCAATCACTTCGACGTTTATCGACATTCGGGCCCATAAAATGTTGGTAAACGCGGGCATTTCAAGTGACGTCACGGCCGGCTGTATTACGTTACCTGCTTCCATTTGTTTATCTTGTCGTTGGGAGATCTTTCCCTCGAAGAACTGCTAGTTTGTTTTCAACAAGTAATTTTTTTTATAAGTAAGTACGAACGGTATAACTTTTTAGGTCAGTAATTAATTAGTGAAAGTATGTGTTTAACCGTAGCTGATGTTCGTTTTCATGCGCTTGGCTCTGACTCGGGAGTCCGAGTTTTGATGCGACGATGGGAATTTTCCTCTTCCTTAAAAATGTGATATCGCGTTAACTCTCCAGGCGAATTTTGGTGCATTTCTTTAAAATACACTCTTCCTCATTCTGTTACATGTTATTATATAATTTAAGTTGCACCCTCGAGCGTAGGATACTGGTAAGAAATATCCACTCAAGGTGGGATGGGTGGGAATGCGAGCTAAAGTGCGTATTTTTGTAGTTTTTATGACGAAAAAAAATTGTACAGAAAACAAAAGTTTAGTATCATTTTCTACACATAGTAATCTCAAAAGTTTTAGCATTGCATAATTAAGCCCGGACTTATTATCCTAGTTTTAAGTTTTCTGGTACAAATGCCGCTATGTTCACGACAAATATAATACCTAGATACGGGAATCAAGCCCGAGACCTTTGGCTTACTACGCCAATACTCTAACCACTGAGCTATCCAGAAATCTTCCCGTGCTCAGGGCCATTCTTAACTCATAATTATGTTTTTAAGGCAGTCTTACTACTACGCATATATAGGCCTTCTAATTATGCTAATGTGTTAGGGATGGGAAAGGTTTAATTGAGAGGAAGTATAGGCCCTACCCGCATTTGTGTGGAGGGTGGTTAAAAAACCAATAT
>CABFOW010000836.1:180281-200497 GCA_902141385.1 Timema californicum | reverse complement strand
ACTGTTGCTCTCGTGATGGTGAAAGGAAGTTTGTTTTACTCAACGTGTGTTGTGCTTAAAAACCATGTACCATATTCTTGAATGTGGTAAAGTGTAGAAGAGTGTATAGTTAGATTATTATTTTGCTTCCAGATATTCTATTTGTTTAATTTTTTTTTGTTCTTTTATTTAACAGAAAGACTAAATTCACTTCCAGTACTTTCAATGGAGAAAAATTTCCTCAATTGTCATCCAGAGATCAAGGATAAAATTATTAAACCTTTTGCTCAAATTAAAACAAGAAGAATGGATATAATTTTTAAATGAATAGATCAAGCTTGAGATGTAACAATTTAAGTTAAAGTAAGAAAAGAAATAAATTTTTGTTAAGATTTTATTAAGTTTCTGAATAAATTTTCTTTTTATACGTGTTTTTTTCCTTTTACACAATTTTAAAATAAAGGTTAAAAAAAATCTGGAGCAGCACCCCCACTAATTTTAGCTACGAGCCGCCGCTGAGAAGGCAAAAGAAGAATAGAGAAACGTAGCATAAACAAATATTAGTAATATAAACTTTTAAATATATTTTTTTTAAAGTAAGGAATAGTTGACACCAAAACATATTCAATCGTTCTTCTTGTCTTAATGGTTATAAAAGTCGGATATAACTCTAGGTATACAGGATGATGTATAAATAACGTTTGTGTATAATAAGTAGATATTAGTGGTCCTATGGGGCTGGTTAAGATGGCTTGTTGATGTAAATGGCTTATAAAGTGTTCATGAGCTAAATTGGTCACTATTTTGATTTCCGATTCGGCCGAAAATGTCTAGTAATTTCTGAAATGGCCTTATCTTTGACAATCTATATTAATAAAATGAAGAGTTTGTATATCTGTGCCTTTGTCATGAGCAGTGCACATTATATATATCGCACGCAGATCTATGAAAATTTCAAAAATTTGTAACCACTGTGTACGAACATGTGAACCTCGAAGCAGGAATTTTAAAATTTGGATTATATATTTTAAAATTAATTAAAAACTGTGTCGGAAGAAATAGAAATATGATTTTTTTTTACCTGTCTGAATGAAGCCAAGAAAATCTTTGCACTGAGTAACCAGGCAACAAATTATTAATAAATCTGACGGCTGAGGTACATCGTGTTGTTTTTTGTTCTGTAGTTAAATTAGTTTGCGACTCCTGTGCTGATATTATCAATTGGTTCTGAAAGTACACGTTAAATAGTAATAATAATATTTTTAATCTAAATTTAAAATTCACACTTGATACTGAAATCAAACTTTCATACCTTTACATAAATACATCCACTAGAGTCGCGATTATTCAGCCTAAAATGGCAGCATTCTAAGCTGGGTAGCGGAAAATCTAGATAATAAGGAATCCGAGTGTAAATAAACATTAAGAATCAAATATCCAAAGCTAATATGTTTGCTTTTAGTGAGGATTTACTCAATCTAGACATCATATTATGAAAATTGAAAAATAACACATGGATACGGGAATCGAACCAGTGTCCAGGTATCATTTTTCAATTTTCAGAAATAATAAACTTTGTTTTAATAGAATCAGCTAATTTTGTGATTTTGATGTAAAATATGAATACAGTTATTGTAAAGGGGGACGGTAAAAATAAAATGAGAAGTAATTTTTTTTTAAATCTTTGCCATACAGTACTTTATTTTAGAAATAGAACATAAGATACAAAGCAAGAACAAGTGAAAATAGAGCGTCAAATGGATTACATTATAAATTCAGTAAATGTTTATAGTGGATTGTGTTTATTTTAAAACGCACTTGTTAACATCTAGAATTGGGCCGGATAATCAAAGAACAGATAATCGCGACTCTGATGTATTTAAATGAATTACAGTCATCCGCAACAAATGTTATGGTAAGTTAAATCTTTGATCAGTTGTATTACTCTAATAAAGTTTACCAAGTAAATTTGATATTTATTTTATTAATAATAATAACCTAAATAATATTTCTAGCTAAAATTAAAACTGTTACATTTTTAATGAGTTTACATGAGTGTTTTTTTAGATAAACATTGGAATAAATGTCATAAGAAAAGCAGGAATTCAAACTTTAAACTAAATTTAATGTTTATTCTTAATGTGTTTAAACAAGAATTCAAGAAATAAACATATTTATAATTTTATTTATTTCAATCATCTTGAACATGTTTCCGTAGTGTAGTGGTTATCACATCCGCCTAACACGCGGAAGGTCCCCGGTTCGATCCCGGGCGGAAACACTTTTTGATTTTCCAACATAATAAATATCTTCTAATATTAATTTTTTTATGTCACATAAATTGTAAAATTTGAACAAAATTTTAGTTTGGTTCTAAATAGACATAAATGTAATTAAATCGTACGATTAAATATTAATTTACTTGTGTACAGATAACTTGTATAAACCTTTATTTTTAAATTCTTTCTCAAGCATTAAAATAATCACAAACTTATTTATATAACGTTATCATTTAATATAATTGATTTAGGTCACACAAAATGCTCAGCAAAATTCATCTATTTTGCTCACTTTAGTTAACTTCAATAACAATAACAATAACATAATTTTTTTTTAAATACAAAATGTGTACGTAATTTTAATAATATGATCTGAGAAAATATGAATATAAAATACCAATGTAGAAAAAAGGAATTTAATAGTTTATGTTAGTTAAAAAATTAAAGTTAAGTAAAAACAAAATGAAAATCCACAATTCATAGTTAAGCCTAACGGAATATCTTCAAGGAACTCTCCTTAATCTAAAACAGAATAACTATAAGCTAAATTAATTTACTCTATACAATTTTAAACTTATCAGCTTTCAATAATATCATAATGTGTTATATTTGATGAGAAAACCTAATAAATTCACAACAAAACTGTCTTCGTTCAAATCTATCAAATCAAGCCATGTTATTTTAAAATAATTGGTAAAAAAAAGGCGCAGTTCATTGGCTGAAACCATCGATCTCTATAATATAACTGGATGGGCATTTGCAACTAAAATTTTTGAGTGGTCGTCTGCATACCATTGTGTAAGAGAGAGAGAGAAACTTTAAGATTCCTCGTTTTCTCTTACACACATACAAGGCAATGTGGCATTTCAATATCGTTCGCTAATTTTTATGAATATATTAAATATATTAATGTATGATTAGATAAACGAAATAATTAATGCATTAATAAAAGGTTTGAAGAGCATAACTAGGTTCAACACTCGTGATTTGTTTCTTTAAATATGTTGATGTAAGCTGATATGGTAATACCTCCTACAAGCCTACAGCCTAAATGATCGTTTGACTGTAAGACTACTACACAAAGTTTGTCATCCGAGCTAAAGTTATCAGGTTTTTAGTGACCTTTCTTCATTATAGCTATCAAACATTAAATATAATATGGCTTCGGAAAATAATAGGTTATATAAACTAAGAGCAAACTTTAAATATATTGTAATATAGTAATATTTCCTTCAAGCCTATAACCTAAATAATAATTTGAATGTAAAGCTATTACAGAAAGTGTGTCATTCAAGCATATGTAGGCTCATTAAGTTTTAAGCTACCCTTTTTCATTTTAGTCATCAAACTTAAAATATAATATTGTTTCTGAAACCAATACATAAGATAAATAATCAATTTTAAACATATATTGTAGTATTGGCAGAATGTAAACAACATGGGTGACAGATACATATTTCAATAGATTAGATATTTTATTCTTAAGACCTTTAAAACTTAGTTGTATATCCAATACTTGTCTATTTTCAAACAATAATACGTATCTTCAGCAAAAACACGCATTTGCACAATAACATTGAAAGAAATAGTTAAATCTGTCCCCTCACTAACAAGCAGATGACAAACTTTAGCGTCAATATTTGGTCCGTTGAAATCGGTGTTTTTATGTCCATCCAGTATAGTATAGAGATCACCGGTTGAAACACGTTCTTTAGTAAACATGGTCGTGATTGAAACCAAGTTAGAGTTTGGTCAAGTAAAACGTTACTAAACCTCGATTTGGTATCGTCTTGGTCATAAACATTCGTAGGCCTATCCATCTACAATATAAATAGCGCAAAAAGGCTTTGGTCGTATACATCGAAATCAATTCGGTGGAAAAAACTTGCCTAGTGGCTAACTTTATTTTATTTTGTTGGGATGGATCATTGTTCGTTTTAAAATTTACATGGGAAAATATATTGAATTAGTATTAAGAAGTTAGACGCTAGAAATTAAGTAAATTTATTTCAAGAATGCTGGTAGCTATTCATGACTGAACGTTATTATTACTTTTTTATTTTCCAAGCGGCTCATCACAATATTATCACATTATTTGCAAGAAAGATATAACCTGGCTTAGTTTAATAAATCTCTTGCATCATTGTGTTTGCCTATTGTTTTAAATTTAAAAATACTAAAATTATAGTATGCTAAATTTAATATATATTTTTTTGGAAAATGTGGAAGTGATACAAATGTGTGAACCACAATGGGGGGTGCCCAGCATAAGAAAAGAAGTTCGAGGAAGATCTAGAAAATCACGTGGGAAACGAGTGGCAGGTAGTAATGGGGATATTAACGCAAAAGTAGGAAATTAGAGATGAGGGTTTTGAGGAGGTGTCAGGGAAATAAGGATGAGGAGAGAGAAACTAGAGTAGAAGGCTGTTGAAGTCATGTCCAAGAAATAAAATGAACGTTGCAAAAGCTAGTATAGTAAGGGGAGAAAAATCTTTAATATCACTATATATAGTTGAGATGGGGAGAAAAGGTCGGTGACGTCTACTTTCTCATAGATGAAGAAATAAAAAGGCAGACCGTAGACATCAAGGTAATACCAAAAGTGTCCTTTGTTAGTGACCATAGGTTGTTGGTGACAGACATAGAGTAATGAGATTGAAGGAGAAAGATAGTGTAAGTTACTGGTCTTAAATTTTGACTTGAATAAACGCGATCAAGACCAAATTTTTTTAAAAAAAACAGTATAGCATTAAATAATATTACTAGGAGGTTCGGGGAAACTTTTGCTGGGTGTATGTGGACGGAACTGGGTTTGACCATAAGACAAGGGGAACGTACAGCCTATACGACACAGCCTTGCCTGATCCATCATTGCGTCCTCAACGTTCTGGAATTTTAACAAGAAGATATAATTTCCCTGTTAAGGTAATACCTCAGCTTAGCTTACGGAGAACACGAAACAAATAAACATACCTGTACTAAATACACTTAGCTCTAAAGAAATATTCGGATTATATATTATAACCAGTGGCGGGTTTAAGAAGGTTTCGGAGGAAAGAAATGTTGGGGGAGAGGGTGAAGCGGAAGTCAGTATTCTAGAAAAGATGCATATGAAATAAAATCATGCGTACACGTCATAAACGTGATTAACTAATTATTAAAAATAAAATATAAAAATAAAACTAATGTTATCCAAAATGTGCCACCCCCTAAAGCTGCCACCCCTAGGCCCGTGCCTAGTGGGCCTGCAGTGTAAATACGTTTCTGATTATAACTATTTTCAACAAACAAATGGAGAAATCATGTATATAATGGAACAACAAAGATGGTTGATTTATTTATATGTAATAACAGTATTGTACCATACATATCAAGCCGGCCAGTAATATACAAAACTAAGTATATATTCTTCCTCTTCTCAGGTGTCTGTTAAAGTCTCATACAATTTTACTAATAATAAATTGTGTTGAACCATTACTGAAAAGAAGTTTCCAAGTATAGTCCAATCAAAATGTATTCATAACATTTTTTATCTTCATGTCACCACCAAAATATACTATCAAAGATCTGTTCAACATAGGCTACATATGACAAACAAAATATATAAGCGATATATTTATGTATAGTTTTTATTCATTTATATATATTAAAGTTCTCGATTGAATAATGTAAATATGGTCCTCAGTATTGGAGTTGAAAAACTATATCTCTATGGTGAATAGCTTAGCGGTTGATAACTTTAGTTATCCTTACGGCACAAACTTATTCTTATTTTCCTGGGTGGGCCTCCAAAAAAAATTTAGCAAAGACAGGAGAAAAAATTGCCACCAATAGAAATGAAGTCTGTCCTGAATAAGAACATGCTCTCCATTTATGTTTCTGCTGTAGTCAGAAGAATCTCGAAAGGTATCCAAACCCCACTCTTGCACTCCCGTAGAATTAAATGTTATTTCGGCTAGTGTAAAAAAACCATCTCTAAAATCACTTTGCCCGGGTTTACTTTTGTCCACACCTTCATAACAAACAAGAATAGGTATCTTGAAATATGTATAAATTGTCTTGGATGAAGACAAACTCAAAAATCAGGACGTCCTCTCACCTCCATGTCTCTAAGAAGAAAAAAAATTAACCCCCACCCGGCTACCACTCTCCAAAACCCGCTGGAATCATCCTTAAGCCCCTTCCCTAAAGGCGACAAGTTTTCCCCTCAAAAGTTTACACTATAGATTTTAGGCTTAGAAAAACTACAGCTAAAACATTGTATGAAATTTTATAGAAATATTTCCCATTATTAAACAAAAAAAAGCAATCATAATTAAGGTTTTGGACGATAACCGCAGGCCGCCAAGAACTACAAAACACCCTCCAATTATTTTATCACTGTTGTTATAATTAGAAATTTTGCAATCCATCGAAAAGACTAAGATGCCTATTTTCCATCTCCCTCTTCCCAACAGCGTGAACTCACATTACCTAAACGGGCAAACAAGGTGCTCACATATTCAAAATGGCTTCCTGAGAACCTAACCTCTAAATAATTAGAAAAGATCAAAATAAAAGCTCGACGAGTGAAGAAATAAACGAATGACTAAAAGTTAAGAATATTAAATAAAGCAAAAATAAAAGTATAAAACTTAAAAAAAAAGTTTTAATTGTAAACCAGAAAACCATTTTAAACAATGATTACAAATTTCCTTACTAATTGCCAGCTAGGCGTGCTCTGTTTTCCAACATTGACACTTTAAACAGATAGATTAAAATAATATATATATATATATATATATATAAATAAAACTTGACTATACTAAATAAAAGTGGTTAGAACAATTATTATAAAAATATAAGGGATTAGTAAAGTGATTACAATAGGAAGACAAGAAAGAAGAGTAAGGGTGTGGAGGCTAAAGAAAGAAGAGGAAAGAGACTTGTACCAAAGAAAGGCAAGAAGTTTAACACCATAGGATATATTGCTGAGTGTAGAGGTGGAATAGAAAAGGTTTAAGAACAGTTTGGTAGGAGCTGCAGTTGAGTTATGTGGAAGGATAAGTGAGATATCGTGTGTGGTTTTTTTTATAGAAACTCTAATTAAATTTTAATTTGAAATTATAAATAGCTATGATCATCATTATGTAGCTTGACGAGATTAAGTGATCGATATTATGAGTTAAATACTTCGTCACAAGATGGCAGCTCACTGTATTTTGTTCTCGTAATTACCTTTCGGAAGCGTTAGAATCTTATTTTAACTACGACTACGAGTATAAAAGTGTGTCTGGCTTTAAAGCTTTTGATTTACATGATTTTCTGCAATACGACCTAGTGCTCCAATCGTTGCATATCGGTGTTATGAAAATGTGGCGTGATAATAAGAGCTGCGCATTAGCTTTGCTACATTTAAAAAGTATAAAACGTCCTTAGAATAGTTTGGATGAAATGACAAATTTAAAACATCAGGGCTCGCATTATGCAAACCGAACTAAACACGCTGTGATTAATTAACATTCTGTGAACCCCCAAACTTACAGTACCTACTACAATGATGGACAAGATTGAAAAAGAAACATACCTTTCCTCTCCACTTGCTAAACTAGCCATAATTTGCTTGTGTGTTTCAAGGTCATAATGGGGATGAAAACACCTCTTCCTTCATACTTACATTCATAGCTCAACTTTGTCAGCTTATGAGAGTGAGAACCGCTCTGCTTGATGACAGTCTCCCACGTGGCGTAGCAATAGCCAATACTGAAATTAACCTGAAATACATATCTTCCTGAATCCATCTATAAGTACAATTTACCATCATCAAATCCAGGAGCCCATATATAACTTAAATCCTCTCCCGAGGCTGCATTTGACTTCAGAGTAATTTCCAAACACAAATAAGCCAGCTAAAGTGGCTTTATTTCAATAGTAAGTAGTAAGTAGCTTATATCATCCAAGCTTGAAACGAATTCACAATATATATGTATTTAAATAATTATGTATTACTGACCAAAAGTGGCAATCACCATTTAATGTCATTCAACATATTCTCTCTCAAACTATTTATAACCATGTTTAATTATTAAGCCCGTAGCTTGATTATTCCCAACCTGTTACTAAGCGAAAATCTCCAAATATACTAAACAACTTATAATTATTTTTAAACCTATCCTTTATATTTACAAAAACTACAGCCAATTGTCCATACAGCAAAATACAATTTTTAATTATTGTTTTTTTGCACCAAATTTCATAAATATAATAACTAATATGAATATCTCTTCATATGCATATGAGCATTTAGCAAATCGGCTGCAGAGAATGTCAACATCCTAAATCAGCCAGTTCTTGCCTATATCTGGGACAGCAGGCACAGACCTGTGCGATTCACTTGTAGGAGAAAATTATACTATTGAAATAAATAATAAAGTTAATTACAATGTGAATTTTAAAAATATAAATCATATCTTTGTGTTTAATTAAATCATCCCTTTTTCCTATTGGGAGGTAAGCCTAATATCAATTAATTAAGACTTATTTGAATTCTAGTCCTTTTAACAGTTATCAGCACATCATCAATGTTTTTGTTTATATAAATAATTTATGTTAAATGATACTGAAGGAAATATAGCAAGACCAAAATGAGATATTTCAGAGAAGGTATAGAAAAAACAAGAAAAGATTTAATCATTATTAATATTAATGGTAGTAGTATTGTATTATATAACTTCATAAAATCCCATTTTTTACATCGTTAAGTGTGCTTCTTTATGAGTGCTCATGACTCAGTTTACTCAAAAATTATCATCACGTTTTGCCACTGGTTGTGTCATAGATTTAGAAACACAATTGATGAGTTCAACATTTATATTAACATTCTATTTTACTATTGGCACTCAAGCACTATATTTTTAAAGTTTTTTTTGAACATTTTGGAACTAATCTAGCTTTATTAAGGTTAAATATCGTGGGAAACTTTTATCATTTTAATAGTCACGTAGTACTTTGCTAGTTTGAGTTGGCTTTACGAGTGGTCACTATATTTTTAAAGTTTTTTTGAACATTTTGGAACTAATCTAGCTTTATTAAGGTTAAATCTCGTGGGAAACTTTTATCATTTTAATAGTCACGTAGTACTTTGCTAGTTTGAGTTGGCTTTACGAGTGGTATCTATCTAAAAGTTACTAACTATATTTGCTCTTCCCAGGAGATAGAACAACCTGTTCTGTGATACAAAATAATTCACCGCTGTATTGCTGTATCCCTTAAATGGCGTCATTTCATCAGTTTGTATTTCCCATTTGTGTTCATAGATTTTTAAAATGATATGATTTTATCTGTATGCGTGCGTTTGAATTGAATTTTAAATGTGTCTTAAAGAACTTTGATGCTTATGATAATCGATATTTAGTTATAATTAAAAAAAACTTTTAAATAAAATCTTCCAAGTCAGCCGGCTACTCAAGGATTGAAATTAAAACTGGTATGTCCTACAATAGTACCTATGTTTTTATTTTGTAAATTATTTTTATTTTATTTTTGAAGGTGGTGAGAAAGTATTAATTAACAATACAGTTCTTACCTAATTCTAACTACAGATTAATTTGTGGTTACTAGACAATAGGCCCTAGTATATACTTATTTTTTTGAGATCTAAATGTCTCGGATACTAACTTTCAACAGTTAATTTTAAATTATAAGCCTACCTTACCTTAATTGGGTACTTTAATGTCTGAGTATTAGGAACTAAATCCAAGGGCGTGGACTATGAAGAATATTTTAATGCTTTGTCAATACGTAACTTGAACTAACGTTAATATTTAACGTAATATGGAATGTAAGCGACGGCCATTTTGAAGACTACTCTACTAGTTTTGCCTTTGTTTATAGAACGCTTTCTTGTTGACATTTAACACATTTGTGAAGAATTTAATGATAAAAAAATTACTCACTTATGGTCCTATTAAACTTTCCGAAACTATCCCCCCCCCACCCTCCAATCCCATTAATATTTCTTTTAAAGTATGGTTTCACTCTTAAATATGTAATTTAATTAAGGTATCAAAACCATATGTGGTCATTCATTCTGTATAAATTCACCAAGAGGTGGTTGTATGACAATTTTTGAAAATTTTAACATTGTGCACACATGTTCTTAAATATATTTCAGTAAATTAGTTAAAAACCACTTAAAATATCATACTAATTTTCCTGGTACAGCCACTTTTCTAACAACACTAAATTTGATGTAGGCTATGAGCCACATTTCATGTCTGGGGTACATAAGTGTTGTATTAATGCAGCCTAAATGACCTGGGACTCAATATTCGTTTTGTTTAAAAATATAGTTTTTAAGCCCAAGTATGAAAGAATCTTGATCTCCAAATTATTATTTTTTTCCACCATTTTTCGACCATTCTCGTTAAACACTTTAAAAAGCTTAAAAACTGCATTTTTAAACAAAACCTATACTGCTACTGAATTTCAAGTATAAATATCAGCCCTTTAGGGTGCATTTATACAAAACTTACAATTAGGTACCTTCATGAACTGCAGTCCACTTTAAGAGCAGAAAAATTATTACTATCCCAAATCTCTAAATATTATAGTTCCCTGAATATTTTGTAAGTTTTTGTGAAGATCAAAATATGTAAAATTTAGCGTCAGGCCATGTTGTAAAAATGGCCATACTAGATAAACAAGCTACCTAGAGAAATTACAAAAAATATCTTTTCTAATTACTAGTAGTATATAGGCTACATAACTTAAACCCTGATTTTTGTTGGAAGAACAGTAGAGAAAATTCAAACACATTTATTTGTGTCCAACATTAACAACATTTTACTGTATTATTTGTGTTATTCTACAGGTAATTATAATATCTATCAAAAATGACAGCTGCAGATAGCATGACTTGAAGTATGAATATATTAAAATTGTTTTAGTAACTAACCTCTGTTCTTTCTACTAAAATCAGGGTATATGTACGAACATAAATGTGCCAGATAAAAAAATAAATCAAAATGGGTTTTGCAACCCCCCTTTTTTTCTAGGTAGTTTTATATGTACTATTAATTCTCACAAAAATCCATGTCATTCATGATCACCTATAGCATATTAAAAGAATTTTCAGAGTTTGTTTCTATTAAGCATTTTATTATATCTACTGCACACGGTGAGGAGGGGGAGGGGTTGAAATCTTAAATTAGGCCTACTACTATTGATTTCATCCTAACCTGAGACCTGAAGTAAACATTAACATATCAATACACAAAGGGCCTACATGATTAGTGGAACACCAGTGCAATATTTTAAACAGGTGGAACCATGTATATTCAATATCAAAGCAAATTAGGTCACTATGAATATTTGTATTTTTTAATGCGTTTAAATTTTTATATCTATTATATTATTATAAAATACTAACTTATACAGAATGAAAATACATTACTTAGGCTACAAGAGTGTAGACACCTATAGAACATTCATGACCTTAGTTTACTTGGATGACAGCTCAAAAAGTTACTAGAAATAGTCCATAATGTATTCCCACGTCAACAGCTGACTTCTGTCGCTTTGGAGAGCTTTAATGAAAACATATGATAATGCATGAATGTGATAATTAACCACAGTAATTTAGGCCAATATTATTTATATATTTATTTGAGGTAATGCACAAAACTTATTTATCGTTTTACTCTACTTAAATTTTTTTTATTTACATCACTTTCACAAAAGGACTAATGAACATAGCTTCAAAATGTCAACCAACGAATTAAAACCATGTGATTGAACATGATGGAAACAAGTTCTTTACATTGTTGCACCCAAGCAGTGGTTACAAATATTTTATTCCGTTAAATATTTCAAATCACGATAAAATAATCATAAAATAATTTATTATATATAAAAAAATTACAAGTATTTTCTCTTTTCAAACTAAATATGATGTCTGTATTAAAAGGTATAAATGTATGCACTATATTACATATCATAGATAGCTTAACACTCCAAAACAAAAATAAGTACTTTTAATTATGCTTAAACTATTCGGATTGGGTTAAAAGAAATTATTAAAATAGTCTGCGAAAACTTAGGTTAACATTATTTTTAATGTAAAATATAACATATAGTTATAAAAAAACTTAACATTTATGACAAAACAGTAATTTTTTACAAGTGTTGGCAACCCAAAACCTAAACATATGATTTGTGAACTGTCATCCGTGTACAAACATATCATGAACAGACACTGTTGACTAAAGGTTCAACCCCACTAAGACTGGAGTATGACTCTTGCCTATCCTCCTTGGTGCTGTCACTGTCATCTCCAGTATTAATAATTATATGATCAACAACATTATCTGCTAAACGTTGATGTTAATATTACATTTTTCTTTAATAAAAGCATTGGATACTTTAATAAAAACCCGCCTCTGTGGCGTAGTTGGCTAACACGCTAGTCGTGTTGAGCTTGACTGCTGAGGGCGGGGAGATTGAGGTTCAAATCTCGGTCAGGTAAACTGGGGGTGGTTTTTCCTAAATGGTTTTTCGCTCTCCCTCCACACAAATGCAGGTTCACTTCCTCTAATTAAACCTTCCCAATTCCTAATCCATTAGAATAATTAGTACTTAAAGCATATAACCCAAATGAGTAGTAAGACACGGTGCTAAATAATAATAATAATAATAATAATAACTTTAAGAAAATTTCATTGAAACCTTTAAAATAAAAATCTTTTCTACACTTTTTAAAGATTTTCTTGTCTTATATTTAACAAAACTTGAGCCAGACTCAGCAAACGCCATAATCATACGAGAAACACTCAACACTCACAACTGTCACTTAATGTTACCTAGATGAACTGTCGACTGACCTGACCGTTGCTGACTTGACGTAAACATGGGACAAGGACTGTATCATGGGGTCCCTCAATGCTGAGTTAGGAGTTTGTTGGTATTTGAATAGTGCTTGCAAAGCTAAAGTGTTATTTCTAAATCATGGACAATTTTAGTTATAATAATTTTATAATGTTATTTTAAAACAAGTTTAATAAAAAAACAGTGAGGGACTATTTAGTGAAAGGATACTGTCCATTCATTAGCAAACCAAAACATAGACTTCCACCATAGCTTTGTTTACATCCGGTCTCGGCTTAAGATGAATCAATAATAGCCCATGTACACAAGCTAAAATTTTAAATTTTCCTAAGATTTTTTTTAAATTCATTAAAAACTGAGCTGGAAGAAATAAAATGATTTTTTATGTCTGCTTAAATCAAAGAAAAGCACTGCCTGGGGTAACCACACATTGTATTGTTTGGTTACCCTAGGAAACGCTAGGCACTTTTGTGTGTCAAGGAAAAGCACATAAGTTTGGACTTCTGAAGCCTTTAAGTTATTTGAGTACCAGTACCTATATATTAGCCAACTATTTTAATTCATCCTAATAATAATTTGGTACGGTAATATGAATTTAAAGTTGTGGTTGTAAATAAATACTGTACATCAACAAAAACTACCTTTGCCATGTTTTAGCTTATAATAAGGCCTACTTAGACTTTTAAAATAAAGCAGTAGGCCCTAGAGCAGTGGCTATTAACCTTTTGGAAGTCACTGAACACTTTTGATTATAAGAATGATTTGCAGGACATCCGTGTCTAGGTGTTATTGTTCAATTTAAAGAATAGGATATTTAGATGCGGCTCTAACCGTAATTAACTCATAAAATTGCTTAGCTATTTAATCCATCATGGTATGCGCATTCATATAATTTTCATTCTATTGGCAGCATAAAGCCGCCCTGAGTCGAAAATGGCTGTGTCATCTGATAGCTCATGATCTTAATTGATCACTCATAATATGTAGCTGATGTATTCTGTTGGTTCATCACAGACTTTGAATAAAAATATGAGGAAAGAATGGCTCTGGGCACGAGATGATCCCTAAGTCAAAGGTCCTGGGTTCTATTCCCGTGTCCAGCGTCCAGATGTCATTTTTTTAATTTAAAGAAAATGAATACCAGTCTTCAGTTGTTAGAATCAAATTAGCCAACATTACTGATAACTGTTGTCATTGTGGCATCTTTTACCGGCAAAACATTTGCAACCAGTTCACAGAATATATGTGTTCCTGGGAATACCGGCTAAGAACCATTGCCCTAGAGCGTTTAAGTTGGTGAACTCAATTAAATAATCTTATTTTTTCAATTCATTATATCTCAATTTTATTTATTTTTATGTTATTTAATTTAAATGTATTTATTAGGCTACATTACATTTTTGAAGAAAAAAAACCCCACCAAACATTGACAAGTCAACATACCAATTGTTTTTACAGAATTAAATTTGAGCTTTAAAGTAGGTACTGTACTAATGCAAATATTGGTTTAGCTTGAAGTCAACAAACCATGAATAATTTCATTTTTGGTTGAGAATAGCATGTGCTTTAAGAATTCTTATTTTTTTTCTGTGGAGCATTAAGTTTGTGTGGAGCCTGTATTTTGGGAAGGTTGGGGTTGTGTACACATATTTAACAAATTAGACCCAAACCTAGCCTGGTACTTAA
Organism: Timema californicum; assembly: GCA_902141385.1. Lineage (NCBI taxonomy): Eukaryota > Metazoa > Arthropoda > Insecta > Phasmatodea > Timematidae > Timema > Timema californicum. The sequence continues at coordinate 185,690 of CABFOW010000836.1, read as the reverse complement.
TTTAAATGTGAAAATGTGTACAGCTATAATTTAAATGTGAAAATGTTTACAGCTATGCTCATAACATACTTTATTAAGAATACTAATACATGATGACTAAAAAACCCAAGTGATGTTGATTTAATAGTGTTGATTTTAAGAAACCACTTGATTTTTTTAATTAGCATTTTGTAATGCCTAGTTAAGAGTTAAGACATTAACTTATTTAACTGTAAAATAAATTTAGGCAAACTCATGTCTCCACCTAACCCACTCCCTCCACCTTAGTACATTTTAGTCTGACGTAGTTGTGATTCAAACTAACCAGGCTAAGCTAAGTATAAATAATAAAAAATGTGAAGGGCTAGGGCCTTATTTAAAAAAATAACAAAGTGGAAAAACCATTACCCAGTTTACTAAAGCTCGTCCTGAGCCCGGAACAGCATCAGACATACAAACCATTCCACTAACCTGACAGGTTGTTTTTTTTGCCATTAAGTATATAATTCACCACAGTGTGTGCTTAGCATAAACATGATCTATCTATTGTTTCTTATCAAAACGCGCATTTAATCTTTTGCCCATCTTTAATCTCACACAATACACTGACTTGTTTCATAAGGGTTTTAAATTCTAATATTATTAGCAATAAAATAATATTTGTTAATAATATTAGCAGTGACAGAGCGTGATTTTTCTTTTTGGTGGGCCTAGGTCAAAGCTTATTAACAATTTCTATTTTCTCTTCATTGTTGATGACATAGCACAATTAATATACAAAAGTTTCATTACCACTCTCATCACCTGTTACATCAACAAATATAACCTTCATTTCTGTCAGATGGCAAATTAACTTATTAATAAATTTAACATAGCTCATGAACTAATATATTAGCCAGTGGCGGCTCGTAGCTAAAATTTGTGGGGGTGCTGCTTCAGAAAATGTTTAGGCTTTGTTTTAAAATTGTAGGGTGACCTGGCGGTCTAGGGGTAAGGTGTCATGACTTCTGTGCTGGCGGCCGGGGTTCAATCCTCGGTCCCGGCACAGATTTATCTGATTACGAAACCCTTCCTTCACCTCTGGTAAGACATCTTGTGAATGTGGGGAATGCCAGGCCTCCATCGTGGTTCGGATTCCACGTTAAACTGTAAGTCCTCCATTTCGTCTCACAATCACCCTACCACTACGCATTAGCATAAATGCATATAACCCAAACGGGTAGTAAGACGCAGTGCTAATAATAATAATTTAAAATTGTATAAAAAGAAAAAAATAATCAGGAACTTGATACAATTTTTACACAAAAAAAAACTTGTTTACTTACTTTAACTTAAATTGTTACAGCTCAAGCTTGATCTATTCATTTAAAAATGAAATTCATTCTTCTTGTTTTAATCTGAGTAAAAAGTTCAATAATTTCCTCCTTGATCTCTGGATGACAATTGAGGAAATTTTTCTCCATTGAAAGTACTGCAAGAGCATTTAGTCTTTCTGTTAAATAAAAGAACCGAAAAAAAATAATCAAATAGAATAGCTGGAAGCAGAATAATAATCTAATTCTACACTCTTCTACACTTTATCACATTCAAGATTATGGTACACGGTTTTTAAGCACAACACACGCTAATTAAAAAAAAACTTCCTTCCACCATCACGCTAGAGCCGGCACTGCGAGAGCAGCACTGCTTTCTCTACCTGGCAGTCCCGCCTTCCTCCCCACCCCCTCCTATGTGTGCATGTGCAAAACAGTCAAACACCACATCACTGGCACTGTGAAGCGCACAGTTCCATACAAAGATTTTTGTATCTTTTTCATAAACTGGGGATGGCTACTGAAGTACTGACATTAAGCTTAAGGAATATATATTGTACTACAAAAATAAAGAATTAAAAAAAAGGACTCATTATATTAAATGATAATATTAAGTGGAAATATTGGGTGCTGCAGTTCCGCAGTGCCCATTCACGAGGCACCACTGATATTAGCTATAATATTTGTCAATAATATGGGTAATTTTATTAATACTTATGAAACAAAATTCTGTTAGCTAATATTATTAGTGAGTTTTATGAAACAAGGCCCAATAATTCCTGCTATAACATGGTGTAAAGTTTCTGAAAAACACAACACTATAGAAGCTATGTTTTCCCCAAAAGAATCAATGCTAAGTCTAGATGTTAGGCTCCAAGGCCCTACCTCCCCCAAAGTACCTACAAATCGCATAATATATTGAAAACCGTATGCAGAGGAAAATGCAATGAAACAATTTTCTAATAGTAAACAAGAAACCTTTTATAAACACATTAATAAGTTAACTTAAACAAAATATTGTAGGGTGAATTTTCATCGAATTTTGATGGCATTTGTAACAATAGTACACATATTAGTTGAAGGTAGGCACAAAGCTGCAGCAATGTCTACCCAACGTTGACTGGATCAAGACAGCTTATAATGTTCATTTTCCTAGTGAACAGGAGTTGCATATGAATATCATGGACGCTTGGCATCATTCCAGACTGACAAAAACTATATTGTCACAAATAATAAAAATGTATAAACATGTACGCAGAAAGATAGACACAAGCCCCTATGAGATCAACTTAACAGACTGATTTGAGGCTTACAACAGCTAACACCACATTAAACCATTATGTCATGGGATGTAGTATGGAGAAAATGTGTGACATCAAACATGACCTTCATGACTCATGGTGGGGGTGAGAAACAAGCGGTTGCCACACAATTCAAACTTGGCATGTGATTCATTTTACCGAAAAATAACATTGTAGCCACTTTGGGACAATGTTAAGTAAAAAAAAAACGGGTTTGAGATTTTTAACAACAGTATGTAACATGAATTATAACTCCATGAATGATAACACTTATGATGAAAAGGAATTGCTCAAATAAACTACTGATTGTAGGCAATTATCATGGCTATTATTATCGTATATTTAACTCGGGGAACAGAGTAAATTATCTTTTTCACGGGATTATATATTTCATAATATGATACCTAATTGACAGCAATAGGCTTAGATTGAAGTAAAATGGTGGTGGAAACAGGGATGTGAGTTTTCCGGAAAATTTTGAATGCGAAAACGTTTGGAAAAATATTTCACTGTCCAAATTAACTAGGGACTTGGTAAACAATTTTACACACTCTTTATAATTATTGAAGGTAAAGTCCTATATTAATTTTATATGCTATTCTAAATATAAATCATTGATTGAAACAGATTTAACTAAACAAACTTAAAAAGTGAAATAAATAGATTATTTATATAATTATATTTTCTAGACTCTAAATAAACTTGATTTACTCGCATTATAAGATTCTAACTTTCTTGGATTCAATGAGCGTTTGATTGTTTCTCTGGCAGTGGGCGCAGCAACAGAAAGAGATTCTGAGAAACAGAAACCAGCTTGGCAGTGCGTTCGTTCACTTGTTGATCTATTCCTCTTCTTGTTTTTATTTTTGGCAAAAGCTTTCCAATTCCGTACACAGGAGGTGGCTGTCGGTGGAATACAAATAATTTTTATGGAAACTTTGGACATCTGTCTAGTGGTACAATATCCCTTCCACCATGTAAGTTGAGAGCTATTCTCTGCTGCCCGCCAAATGATGTCTCGGCTCCACAGTTTGTGTTTGGCATGGTACTCTGCCATGCCTGCTATCACTGCTACTTCATCAATATTTGGGATTTGTTTGCAACTTCCATGATTGTATCAAGCTCAGTAAGTAAATCATCTTATGACAATTGTTGTCCACAACGTTGAGGATCTAAAAGATTTGCTGCTAAATGAATTGTATGTGTGCAAAACTCAAATCTATGGGTTAAAATTGTTTTTACTTGTTCCTCTTCTTTTTTGGAAAGAGGTGAAGAAGGCACAAGCTCCATGACATTTGGATTCAGTTTCCTTTGTATTTGGGGAACATTTGAAATATTGGGTATATTTTCTTCTAGTTTTCTAATAGCTAATGAAATTGGCAGCAGCAGTTAATATGCTGATTGAACTTGCATCCAGAACCTATCATTGTCGAGATTCTGCTTACGAATGCTTGCAGGAATAATTTGGGATACTCTGTCATATATAGATGTACATTGCAGGATGTCTTTTGTATGCAGCAAATACTCCAAACACTTAGTAACTGAGCACCATCTAGTTTCCCCGGCAAAAAAAGTGAACTCTTCTTTCCTTGCTTTTTCTGTATTCTCTCACGTATGTGATTAGCAACATGATAATTGTGGAATACTTTCACAATTATTTGGCAGTTTGACAATATTCTAATTGTATTCAAACCTATAATATACTTTGCCAGAAGATTTAGCCTATGTGCAAGACAGCCAAATTTTATCAAGTGGAGATACATTTCTTTTAATATATGCCCTGAAGCATTGCTTGCATTGTCTGTTATAATAGCTTGCACTTTAAATGGACCTACTGTTTCAATCCCCACACTCAATAGATTGGCTATGTATTCTCCTGTATGGTGATTAGATTTGGCAGCATTGCTATCAGGAATATTGATTCAGGTGTTGCAAATATGATGTTCATCAAAGGATTTCCTTGTATATCAGTCCATCCGTCTGACATCAGTGTCAATAATTCTGCTTGGCTAATCTTTTGAACAACCTATTCTTGAACTCTTATCATACTCTCGATCTATAAGGGAATGGGACAAGTGATAACGTGATGGTAATTAGAATGATGGGTGAATTTGTTTGTAACAATCCTTCCATTACTGATTTTCAGTCATGGAAAGAGCTGTGCCACTTGCTAACATAGCTTGTGCCAATGTCTCTCTTGCTTTTCCTTCTTCTTCCGATATTCCATCCACAAATTTTGATAACATCAGTGATTGTTCTGACTCACCCACTACCTGAAGTAGGTGACCTTGATGAAGATGGTTTTGCACTTGCCTCTCTCCCTCTCCTTACGTATTGCATATTCAATCTCTATATTTGATGAACTTAAGCTTTTACCTTCCTCCATTACCTGTAACAAAAGAAAATAAATGGTACGAAAGAATCTCGCACTAACACTCTCATATGGTGTATTATAGCTTGGAACAAAATGTTCAAAAACCGGTTTTAAATAATAAACTAAGGTAGAGGCCTACCATGTATTCGTAAGTTACTCTAAATTATTTTTATTCATTAAAAAAATATTATTTATTACGAAAATTATTTCCTAAGATAAGAATTATGAACTAAAGTTAAAGCATATTTTTTTTTTAATATTTCAGATTTTTTAAATTTGTCATGAGTACACTACCTTTATATTAATTTAAAAAAATCAAAATGTATGATTAGTATTATTATTTATTATGTAAAATAGTCCCAATATACTAATTTTAATGGAAGATTAAGAACTATCTGACTTTTTTTTTTTTTTTTTTTCAAAAATCAGTCCAATTTCAATA
>CABFOW010000836.1:133908-179993 GCA_902141385.1 Timema californicum | reverse complement strand
TTTTTTTTTTTTTTTTTCAAAAATCAGTCCAATTTCAATACTTTTGAATAACTACTAAAAATATATATCCTATTATGCCTAATTTGAACCAAATCATTAGAACCAATTTCAAAATATTTGGAACTGTTCCAAAATCAGTAATCAGTAAGCCACTTTTAAATTAATTTTTTTTAAATGTGTGCAGTTTTATTTGTCATGCCATTTACACCTCAGTTATCCATTTTAAAACGTATCCTGTGGAAGGAATTGATTCCCATTTTATGGTTCAGACAGGGAAACTCTTTAGAGGAAAATAAAAAATAAAAAACTATGGGCAAACCAATTTAATCCAGTCCTAATATAACATTGAAAGTATATTTTATATTATTTTTGGAAAAAGTTTATTTCTGTACATATTTAAAACATGGTAAAAATGATTGGAAAATTTTCTGGTCCACATCCCTGAGTGGAAAGCTACGGCCATCAAAGATGTTTTACCATTTAATAGTGATCTGGTTGCTGCAACAAAAGTGCAATGGCAGTTTCACCAAACTGTTGATCCACGTTATTTATATTGGTGGCTAAAAGTCACTCACTTTATAGTGACAAAGTTGCAGTTGAGTAGTTTGGCCACCCACAGAAATTATATTAACAAGGTTACCTGTGCTAACATTATGATCACAGCACTTTTTACTATGTGGTGAGCAAGTCTCAAGTATGGCGATAGCCTGAATTATTCGCAAACATTTTTTTTTTTTTTTACAATACGCATTGTGTGTTGATGTATGTGATGCTGGTAATGGTATAATCTTGAAACACTTGAATAACAGTGATTGCTGAAACACGTAGTTAATAACAATGTGTTGATGTTCTTAACATGTTTAAACTTTAAGATGGAAGAAGTAACGCTAGATCAATTTAAGTATGCGAGTAAACTTTGCACACATGTATCAATTTAAATACAACAAATAAAATAAAAAGCATCACCATATGAAATAAAAGTGGTTGTAATGTGGGATGTTCAAATGGAGATAAAAACCCAAATTAAGACATAACATTTGATTATTGACATTTTCCTTGATAGGAATTGAGTGGAGAAAAACTAAAAAAGTGTGTTCAAACCCAGGCAACACAAATAATATAGCTCTTAGTAGATCTTTTATTATCTACAGTAATCCTGACTATTCAAATATGAGTAAATCCAAGAACTCTGTCAAGACACTAATAATTTTAATTAGATTAGGGCTGAATTGGAAACTGAGCTAAACTCTGCACATACATCTTATAACCTTTGTTGTTCCTAAAGGACGAGTCCTAGTCACTTTGGTACTTTGAAAGTTCATCTTTATACCTTGTAGTTTTGACCAACTAATGACTATTTTATCTCAAGCTTCGTTATTGGTATTGCATATGTGTGATTCTTTGTTTAGTATGGGCTAAATGATAAATAATAAAATGAGGCCTATATGTGTCATTTTACATTAGTAGGGCTTTGCTACTTTCTAGTACATTGCATATCCCTACTTTGTGCGATAAGATCTAGTAACTGATTTCTACACTACATAAAATAATTATAGGCCTAGGTCTATTTATTGTTCAATGGTGGCATAATAATATAAAATATATAAGCCTAAAATTTAACTATTCCTATCATAGCGTGGTTTTGTTGGTATTTTGAAGATAAAGCTATTGGATAATTTGGATGGATAGCTAGTTAACTTACACAGGGTGTTTGCTGAGTCACAAAAGTTCCAAAAGAAATGAAAAGGTCACAAAAATCCCTGAAAAGTCACCAATTTTAAATATTTTGGCCATAAAGTCACGAAAATATTTTTGTTTGAATTTCCTGTACATCGTAACGACGCAAACACGTCAAATATCAAGCCACCCACTACCCATGATGCCATGCGCAAGCTGCCTGATTGTTTTTATCGGGATACGAAAGACAAAGTTAACATTCACTATCTAGCTAAAGTTAAATGTTGCATGTGAGTGCATTATGCCTATACATGCATTATATAATGTACAAACATTTATAGAAGGAATTTTTTGGTCAAAAAGGTCACTGAAAATTACTAATTTTTGTATCTCCAACTCAATAGACACCCTGTTATAAAATTATAAATTAAATACAATAACACAGTCTCAAGAGTTTATTTTGTGTTGGACAAAAATTAAGACACTTTTAACATTATAAGGTGTTAAACCAACACATGTTTGTCTTACAACTTTTGATTTTACATAAACTGAATTTCCATAATGAGTTTCAGCTACTTTAGTCACATGAATTGCTTTAAATATGCCTAATCCCTGAGTTGATGTGAATAATAGTATTAACCCTTTGAAAATTATATTTGATTATTATTTTGTTCATATTTGTTGCACTACTTTATGTTTACTATCAATTGTTTCATTTTAGAGTTTCAAAATTTTGCCACAAGGATGCCTTATGCGTTTTCATTAAAGCTATCAACGTCTAAACACAGTGACTCTAATTAAAACAAGCCCTTTGTTTTGTGGATTTACTGTAAAATTAACTGTACACTTTTTTTATTATTATATCTGCACAACACTGAATGTTTGATCAATTCGGTACATTGCTTGACCAAGAGTTCCTGCTTTTCCTAGTGCCTACACACCTTTACATCTTCTATCGGCAGTAACAAGTAATTTTATAACATATCACAAAGAATTCTTTAGATTTATGAAACCATGATATCTTTGTTTACAGATCAAAATCTCATATTGATCCATCTTCTTTAAAATATGGCTGATGGTGACACAGAACAGTTTTCTCTCCGCTGGAATAACTTCCACAGCAACCTCTCCTCGGGGTTCCACGCCCTCCTCCAAGGGGAGGATCTGGTGGATGTCACGTTAGCCGCAGGAGGTAACTTCGTACAGGCGCACAAGATTGTTCTCTCTGTGTGCAGCCCCTACTTTAAGGAACTTTTCAATAGTGAACCCTTGCAAACATCCGATTGTCATCATGAAGGATGTTGGACACAAAGAACTTATCTCGATCTTGGAGTTTATGTATCGGGGAGAGGTGAATGTTCGTCAAGAGGAGTTGGCATCATTCTTAAAGACTGCCGAGAGTCTGCAAGTGAAAGGCCTCACAGGAGATGACCCAGGGGTTAGTAGACCTTTCACTATTTCAGTTTCATTTTAATTACTTACTGTAACTATCATTTTTGGATTTATAATACTTAGGTATACTAAAAATAAGATCAAATCTTACCAGAAAATTAACTACTTGACTTTTAAAATGCGAATTATGGTTGATTAGTGTATTTATATGTGAATTAACAATATCAATATTTCAAAAACCAAATAAAGTTTCTTCAGTCCAAGAAATATATTTCCCTTAGCACAAGACCATTAGTAAAAAAAAAATAATATATATATATATAAGGGCTGGACCGATACTGATAACCAATCCGATTTATCGGCCGATATTGTCACAATTGGCCGGTTTTTTATCATGCTGATATTTTACGCTGATAATTCAAAATATATAGATATATTTTAAATTTTCGAGTCATGAAAATATAATCCATAATTCAAACAAAATATTTTAAATATATTCTCTTGGATATAACCATAAATTCTATAATTTGGCACTAAATATTCTATTCTATAATAAACATCAAAATCAACATTCTTAACAAAATAAACCATTCAATTTTATTTATCTTAAGGCTTATTTCAAGTTATGAAATACTTTATAAATATATTTATTTGAGTAACTATGACTTACACAGCAAAAACAACAAATACATCCAAGGCAACGTTTCATTATTATGCTATTGCATACTCTATGGGCAAGGGGATTAAAACTTAAAACTCATCATGTGTGAATCTTATGAAAGTTTTTATCTGAACTATTATGTCAGATTTATGTATTGATAGCAACATGATAGTATTCAAGGGTTCAATGAGATATTTCTAACCTCCTACCTTTGGCTTTGGTATATGTTGCAGTCGGTATTTTTGCTATTAATTGCACTATAACTTACCACTCCAATTTGAGTTAATTTGTTGTTATCTAAACAAATAAAATTAATTATTTATTTAGGAATTTTTAAACCAAAATAGTTTTCATCAAACCAAATCTAATCATTTTACTAGCAACAAAACTACTGATACTGCATAACTGTCATGAGTCAATGATGGGAGGGCTCACTTACAATGTAATAACAGGGTTTCCACACGCCTGGAAAACCGGGAAAATACAGAGAATTTTGCAAAACTGAGAAAAAATAGTGCAATATTTTTTAATTCGGCACATTACACCGAAAGCTTAAAATATAAAGGCTATTCCAAACTCAACCTCCGATTGACTGGTAAAATAAGTCAGAAATAAAGAGAATTTTTTTTTATTACACAGAAGGCTTATATACATAACTCCATTACTTTTTCACATTTAGCCATTTGGCATTTGTAGCCTACTGTGGCATCAGCTTTTGTAATCCTTGGAATGTTTCCGCCAGAGTACCCAGCCAGTTGTTGACTCCATCCATGAGCTCTTTGTTGGTTTCAAAATGATAGGTAGAATGCCAGATTTATTCACATTTCTGAAGACATGGTAATTGTTTGGTACCAAGTCCGGGTTGGAAATATGTATCCCAGCCTAACTGCTCAAGTATAGCCTTTGTGTGGGCTGCATTTCTCATGCATTATAGCGATGCTCTTAGTGAGCATTCGGCACCTTTTGTTTTGGATCAATGTCTGAAAACTTCTTTAGCATTTTACAATGTCAAGGGAAACACCGAAGAAGTTTTGAAGGTTGATCTAAATAAAACAAAAGGCGTGGGATACTGGCCAAGGGTGTTGTTCTCCTGCATGACGTATAACTCACATAAAAAAGGCTTTACTCAAGCAGTAAAACAGAGAGATCACAGACTGGGCTTGGCGCTAAGCGATAACCATCTCATCAGAAAGAGAAGGTCTGGCAAGCTACCCAGTGCTTTGAAACCAATGAGAAGCTCATGGATGGAGTCAACAACTGGCTGGGAAACCTGGTGGCGCTATTCCTTGAATAAGGATTGCAACAGTAGCTGCCACGGTATGGCAAGTGCCTGAGTTTTGGTGGCAATTATGTGAAAAAATAACACATATATCTATGTAAGCTTTGTGTTTAATACACATTTTTTTCTCTATTTTTAACTTTTTTTTACCAACCAATTAGAAGGTCATTTTGGAATAGCCCTTATAGTAGGTATTGGGATGGATGAAAAAGTGAACTAGAATTAAGTGCACACTGGTTTATATATATGCCTTACTACCCCTTAAACAATGGTTGTGAAGGGACATAGATGTATTTCCCTATCTGTTTTAAACACGTCACTTTGATGAAAAATGAAATTTTATTACTTTTGTCTTTTACCTGATGCCCGGAAAAATACAATTTTCTTTGGGAAAACTAGGATAACATAGGAAATTTGGTAGTAAGAAAATAGTGACAACCCTTATTAAATATAGAACTGGGCTAGAAAAACTATTTGATCAAGTTTGGTAATCAGCAAGTTTTCTACTAGTAGTCTACTAAGATTGAGGACAATATTACCTTAGTTGAATTCAGGAAAGTCAGTGAGCCTGACAGGGAAAAGTCGGGGCAATTTAAAAAAAGTGTTACTGAAGTATTCAGTTATTGTTGCGATGCAATAGCTTTCAGAATTAGAAGTAGAAGAGTTGGATGTATTTTTTTTATATTTCTTAGATCAAGGATTTTAATATAGAATTGTAAAAAAGCTGTATTTTCTTATTATGCTTTAAATATTTTATGGGATTCAAAATTTTAAAAAGTTAAGGAATTTCAAAACTTTTATAAGCTGTATCAACCCTTAAATCTAAAATGTACTTTATTTCTTGCATACCAGTCATTTATATTTTGGCTTAGGGCCGGTTTCATAGTCAGATTGAGCACGCCTCAAGTGCAATGCTATACTGAATACAAGACGACACCTACCTAAACTCAAAATCGAATGGGCCAATTTTGAATTCTTGGGCCATTCTTCACTAGGTAGATGTCATCCTGTATTTTGTCTAGTGCCGCACTTGAGGCGTGCTCAGTCTGACTATGAAATTGACTCTTAGTGTCGAACAATCTGTGTTCACATTGAAAATGTTGTTTTTAAATAGGAACAAGAAGATATTTTGCCAGTACAGACCTCAACTTCTCATTCCTTTGTGAAGAATAGATCCCCTAGAAAAACTTCTGATAAAGTAAGTAACTCAAATACAAGCCTAGTTTGATTGCACCTTATTTTTGAATATATATGATGATTCGGTGATTTCCTAATGGAAATGTTATTTGTAATAGAGCACTAGGCTAAATTATGGTTTAAATTAGGAGGGATAGCCAACACACTTTAATATACTGGAGTAGAAATTGTTTAGATAGAACACTAAAAAAAACACAAACACATTTTTAAGGAAAATCTTTCACCGTCACAGACAGCTTCATCAGGTCAAGAGAGTAAAAGTATAATTTTTAGTTCCAAAATATTTTATTAATCTCTGCTGATAGCTAGTATTGGCATTTCTATTTTTCTGGTCCAACACTCATCTCAGTTGATAGTGTGTCTGTATACTGATCTATCGACCCCAGGTTCGATTCCTGGCATGGCCAAAAAAATTATAAATTGTGAAATGTGAAATGTGGGTTTCCCCTTTAACAGCACGATGAATAAATAGCCTGGCGGGATGTTGTCTATCCTGAATTTAAATTAATTTATAAGTCACATGCTGATATAATCAGTCAGTTTATATACTATCAGTTTAACTATATCTAAAAAGATTGTTTGGAAAGAGAGTGAGAAAATACATTTTGAAGGACAAAAAAGTACCATTCTCTAACCTGGGCTTCTGGTGTCAAAATTAACACACTAGTGTCAGATTGTGATAGTTCTTTAGCTGATTTGGCTGGACATGTACAATTAATTCATGACCTAAGTTAACCTGGATGACAGCTCGAAATGTTACTAGAAGTAATCCCTAATATATCACTACGCCAACAGCTGACATCTATCACTTTGGATGACTGTAATAAAAACAGGTTGTAATATAATGTGATAGCTAACCACAGTAATTTAGGCCAATATTATTTATATATTTATTGGTTTTATTCCACATAAAAAAAATATTCGCACCACTTTCACAAAAACTTCTAACGAACATAACTTCAAAATGACTGACGAATTTAAACCATATGGTTGAACATGATGGTAAACAAGTTGTTTACAATGATGCAGACACGCGGTTGATAAACATTTTATTCAGTTAAATATTTCAAAATAAGATAAAATAATCATAAAATCATTTATTGTATGTAAAATAAATGACAACCATTTTCTCTTTTCCAAGTAAATACGATGCCTGTATTAAAAGGTATTGATGTGTGCACTATATTACACAAAATCAGTAACGTTCCAAAACGAAGAATAAGTACTTTTAATTATGTTTAAAATATTGTTTCAAGTTGAATAAAAAGAAATTATTTAAAAAAATGAAATAGTATGAGAAAACTTAAGCTTTCGTTATTTTAAATGTAATAAATAGCAGGTGATTAAAGATCTTTACATTTATAACAAAACAGTGATCTTTTACAAGTGTTGGCAACCTAAAACTTAAACATATGATTTTAGAACTGTCATCCAGGTAAAAACCCATTGTGAACAGTCTGTAATGCTTTTTTGCATAGGAATAAAGTAGTTCTACAGTCAAATTTTCTTAGTAGGGGCCTTTTAGAAAATAGGTATCTTACTGTAGACTTTAATTTTTGCGGTAAACATTAACTTTTCATTATATTGTTAGTTTTTAATTGGTATTGATAATCATAAGTAGGGATCGGATTTATATTGGCTTAAAATCAAAGAAATATGTATTTTATATGTGCTTAAATTTGCCAAAATATTTGATGAAAATATGTGTTAATACATTTTTGTAAGGTAATATAGCTAAATACATAATCTAAATCACACAAAGATAGAATTTAATTTATATAATTCATATAAACATACCTTCCTAAATGATTGCTGGTATAGTTTGACATTAAATTCCACCATTACAACGGATAACAACCCACATCTTAAGTGTTTGCATTTAAAAGATTGTCTGTTTTCTGCCAAAATATTTTTAGATTGAGAAAAACTTTGCTCCACATCACATGAGGTTATAGGAGCATATTTAAAATCTGCAATATCTGACAGTGAAAATTCGTCTTCGTTGGTCTATTACTGTCCGCTGCTACTCAGAATTTCACTCAACTGTTTTATTGTATTGTAGCCAGTATTTTTACTAAGGACCAAGTTTAACTTATTTAATGCATCCTTTGCATGTTCACCAGGAGACTCTTTTAATCTCAACAAAAGATGTTCACTGTTTTGAATATCGATCACTAAGAGCAAATTTTCTGTTAAACATTTTTTAATTGTTTCGTTCAGGCATGAAAAGGTAGATTTAAGGCAAATTAAATATTTTGAACACATCCTTGTAACATTACTTTATTTGCCTCACATACTGAATCGGTGTCTTCTTCGTCTGGCGCTGTGCTAATTTCTTGAAATTGTCTGAAATTGTCTGCATAATATGTTGCAGCATCTATCCAAGTTCCCCACATGTTTAAAATAGGCTCTGGGGGCAGTGGTAAACCAGGTGTTTCTTGTTTAAACAACGCCACTCGGTTCGATGCCTTCAAAAAAACCTTCACATTTGAAATTACTTGATTCACTCCAGGATATAATGATTGCAAAGTTTCTGCAACACATTGCAAACCATGTGCCAAACATGTTAAATGAACCATCTTTGTGTACAGTATTTTTAATCCCTTTTCTGCCTTTATAATGTATGGTGCTGTGTCGGAGAGAAATAGATGAACACTGTCCTTTTTGTATTCTATCGGGCCAAAGTAGCATCATTGAATCGTTGAATGTTTTTGGGATTGTTGAGTTGTTAGGCACTCAGTAGTGAGCACAATTGAAGACTATGGCTCACTATTAAAAGTACCAACAGTAACATTAGCAATATATACTCCATTCACGGTAGGAATTACTCTCTGAAAGGTTTTTTTTCCTACCAATATCCTACTATATAATAGATTTCTGGTAGGGAAAAAGGCCTTTCAGAAAACAATTCCTGCGGTGAACAGACTATAACAATGTGTTGAATCTGTAGCTTCATCAAACCATATCCATACAGAATGGTCGCCAATTTCTCTCCAAATTTTTAATATCGTAGCAGTATATACTTTTGGTGGCTAGTTTTTACTTACAGTTGACTCATTGGCGATACTTAGTTTTGTATATTTTTCCAAAGTTATTTTTAACACAGGGTTTTGCAATTTATTAAGTGGAATATCCGCTGCTATAAAAGCATGGCATATGTCTTTGAAAGATATTGAAAAGGCAATCATACAGGTTCCGACTCTCGAATGTTCAAAAGTGGTTCAATAGCACCTCACAATAAGTTTGTGAAAAGAATGTCTAAGAATCTAACTGTGTATTTGAGAAGAAAGAAAGCACCTCCACCCCAAGCTGCCCCACTGACCACCCCCCATCCACTTCTCCAACAAGCAACAAACCATCAGCTTAGGTAACTAATGATCCGGAAGGCTATGCCAGCTTAAATTATTGTGGTTCCTTTGCATAAACAAAATTCAACCTTTCTTATAAGAACACGTGTTACTTGTTGTCAAAAGGTTAAATCGTGTATATATTTTGTACTAAAATTAACAAAATATGTGTTTACAAACCATAAAAAGAAATTTGTTTAAAAAATTAAACCAAAGCAATGTAAATTACACAATTTGTGGGCATAAATTTGTTAAACTTTTTAAAAATATATAATTAAATATAAATCTGAGCCCTAGTTATAAGTGAGTTGACTTGAATATGTGAAAGTAGATTTAGTAACTTCTCTAGTCATATAAGGTGACATAAGATCACATAAGAGTGAAAGAGAGGAGCAGGAAGAAATAGAAGAGGAGGAAAGATGTCCAACGTGGAAAGAGGCGGAGGACGCATTAAAGAGGATGAAACAAGGAAAAGCACTGGGTGTAGACAAACTACTGTGGAAATGATTAGGGCAACAGGTGAAGTAGGTATACAGTGGTTTGTAAGTAGAGCAAGGTACCAGAAGACTGGGGGAAAAAAGGTGTTATAGTACCTATTTTCCAGAAAAGAGATGGGAAGAGGTCAAAATTATAGGGGATAATGCTGATGTGCCACTTTATAAACATATATGTGAAGATTCTAGAAAAGAGAATAAGAAATAAAATGAAAGGAAGGTGGAGAGAGGAACAGCACGGATTTAGGGAACAGAGTTCTACAATAGACTTATGCCATATGACAGCTGATAGAAGGAAGGTATGAATATGGGAAGGACTTGGTAATGGTATTTATGGATATGGTGAAGGCATATGAGATATTATGGATAGAAATAAAGTTTGTAAAGTGATGGAGGAGGCAGAAGTGGAAAGAAGAGTTGTAATTAGAGGGAAAAGCATGTATGAGGATAACAGGAGTTGTGTTAAGAAAGACGGGAGAGTGGGAAGACAAGAGTGGTTTCAAATAACAAATGGAGTGAAGCAGGGGAGTGCCCTTTGACCACTAATATTATGTATATCTGTACACAAGCACAAAGATCTGCTGTAACATCACCATGAAGTAGAGTAGTTAATAATAAGTAGGCTATTTTAAAAACTTTCACTAGAGGGGGAAGAGGAAACTGCCAACACTTCACTCAAGACAATATTTTCAGTCTTTTTCTGCTGTTTGGAGTTTTAAATGTACAAATATGTGTCTTTAGAAGTGTTCAATCTTGAGAAAGTTCATTTTTGGGAAGTCGTCTAACTATAGGAGCCCATGTTATTTTTCCAGGGAAATATAAACTATTCGTTACAAAGAAGAATCTGCTATTCAAAGGTGTCGGTCAAAAGAGATTTCACTATATTTGTATTGGTAAAGAAAAGAATCGCTTGGTTTTTAATTATGTGTGTTCATCTTCACTTAAAAGTACACTCAATTTACCCTGAAAGGTATCAATATTACCTTGACGAATTACATTATTAGCCTATTTTATAAATTGCACCTTAGTAGAAACTTACAAGTTAAGCTTGCTACCTTACAGGGTAAATGTAGTGTACCGAGATCAGTTTAGATCAATTATTGGAAATTGTAGTAAAAAAAAACTTGCTAAGCATCCCAAAGCTTTTTAATTTTTATATTCTCAAAAAATTAACCTAAAGCAGTTAATATAATTTTAAGTGCTAGTAGAAACTTAATATGCATGATCCAATAATAACTATAAAGTCCAATTTTCATTTTGCGGCAAACACCAAGAACATTCTACTATATTTTTATTAATCTTTTTTAGATATTGATAATATCTACCAAAAGTGACAAGACAGCTGCAGATCACATGACCTGACATATGAATATGTGAAAGTAGATCTAGAAACCTTTACTGACTGTCAGATAAGGTTGTTCTTATGAAAATTTGACTGTTAAGTATTGAGATGGGGAAAAATATTGTGTTCATTGTTTTAATTTTTTAAAGGTTCCTCAACCAGTCAGACAACAAGAAAAACCTCAAGTTTTGAGTAATGCACGCATGTCGGAACGTGAACTGCCAACTCCACCTTATAAACGGATGCGCTCTGAGGGGCAGGCCCCAGCCGTGGTGGTAAAGCAACAACCTCCCCGCTCACCTGCGCAAGTTCCAACCCCACCTCTGCCCCAGAAAAGCTCCTTGCCCTCCAGTCCCTTGACTTTGCCCGACGAATCCAGCCAAGGGGTGGAGTTTGTGTCATCTATGACACATCCCAAAAGTGAACCCTTGGATTATGAGTCAGATGTTGAAGAGCTGGATGATAGTGCCGACAATAGCAAGAGTGAGTCTTTCATGCAACTGCTAGGAGGGGAGAGCAGTCAGTCCCATCAGGATGCTTCAGGTGCGTATTTACTAAATATGTGTTTTGTGTTTTGTAGACACACTTAGGTTGTCACGTGGTCTAAGGCGTCACTCTTGCAATAG
Source organism: Timema californicum (assembly GCA_902141385.1). NCBI lineage: Eukaryota > Metazoa > Arthropoda > Insecta > Phasmatodea > Timematidae > Timema > Timema californicum. The sequence goes on along the minus strand of CABFOW010000836.1, from coordinate 167,978 downwards.
TCTGGACTGGCATTTATATTTCAGGATTGGATAACTTACTGAAACTAAAAACCAAAAGTTGGGTTGAATCTACTATTTTACAAATCCGAATTTCCAATTTACCTTCGAATTTTAAATCCGAATCTCTATAAAAATCATAAACATGAAAGGAAATATAAATATAATAGAACGCTAAAAAATACTATAGTAACCAATTGCTTCTCAGTCTTGCTTATAATACATTCATTATAACATTCATACATTCATAAAAGTGTTAAATTACCAGTTTGGGGTTTGGTCCTTAAACACATCCTTTAATCATAATTGATTCTGAACCACCAATAAGCAGTTTTGAGTTCTATAGCAAATTTCCCCTGAAAAATTGAAGTTTTTTTAATACGACATTTTTTTCACATCCTTGAATATCCTTAAGGGTTCAAGGGTCTCATCCCTACAATCCAATATTATTTATAGAATTGATGATTAGGACATGCCTCTTGCCTCATAACTTGTTTTTTTCTTCCAGGCATGGGACTGTTGTCGAGCCTACCTGGCATATCACAGGATCCAAATATTTCCCAAGAAGGAGGACAAGGTAGGATACCATTTCTTTTTAATCCCCAAGCCACACAAAAGGTTTATGCAAGCACTTGTTAAGACACTGAAAGAAACATTTGCTACTAGTTAATACAAAAATGTTGCTATACAATTTTGCTCTGTATTTTATGTAATTTATTTTATTTTATGCATGTCATTTCACAATATTTAGTGCTGGGGTTAGTTGGAAATTGGTCAGTTTTTTATTCAAGCCATATATTTTTACACTACCGGCTTGCTAGGCCTGTCGTAGTTTCGCATACCTTATAATCTAACTTAAGCCTAGGACAAGCACAATATCCAATCCCTGGCTGTTAATTCATCACTGTAAAAGGGTGTACACATATTTCACCAATGATAAATTAGCTCTAGGCTAAGTCATGAGTCAAATTAGGAGGTATAGTCTGGCACACTTCCCTAAGTGCTGTTGCACCCGTATCGATATTATTGGTGTCGGCGCCGATATTGTTGTTAGCACCGATACTGGTGTGGGTTGTTACACACACAACGACAATATCGCTATCGGTGCTTGAGAGGCATAGGCAGTTTTGTGGATGGTAGCGAGCAAACAACATGGCTCCCTGCTCTGCGTACTGATATTGGTGTATTTATCGAGGGGGCCGCCGACATGGCTCCGGCAAGTCGATAGTAGTCACGATAATGCTGTCGTGTCGGCATCATGTGCAACAGGGCCATAAGATTGCATGGAATCTCACTACCACCGATTAAAATAACATAAAGCAAGGGGGAAAATACTCTAATAATGTGCTTTCACAAAAATATATATTTTTTTAAATTAATTGGTCAACAATAACTATTTTCGCTTACGTAAAATTTATAATGTTTTTCACTAGTATTTATTACACTTTTTTTTTATATTCATAATGAGATCCAATAGCTGAAATTGTACCTTAAAGTATGAAGTTCAAAAACAAATAAACTTTGTTTTTACTCACATTTTATTTTTTCGTGTTTTTTTTCTATGCTTTCAAAACATTTTAAATTATAATTTAATTTATAAAAGTAATTGAAACATATCTGCAATTTTTTCTTATCCACCAAGTGCTTGCATTTTATCTCTTTGTGGGTTTTGGATGCATTGTGAAAGCAGTCAAGTATCTGGGTTTTTTCGTTCACTTTATTTGTAATTTAAATTTTAATAATCATTTAGGTCTTTGCACAGAAGTAAAGACAAACCGGAAAACATAAAGATTGTTTATTCGAAAAAAATAAAATATTTATATTCCCCCTTCTCCTTTTATCCTCTAAAGTATTGGATTGCTAAATGGTCGCATATATTTTTCCTATCCAAGATCAATTCATCCTATTCTAAACACCAATCTGCCCTCGTTAGTCACTTTTATGAAAATGAAATGTGTTTCCTATACTTGAATGCAGGTAAACTTAATCCAAATTCAACTGTCCTCATATCTGCCTTGGTGGCTGCATGGTTTAACGCGCTATGTTCACAGTAAACTAGACTGTAGATAACTGAGAAATGAGGTTCGAATCTCAGTCAGAGGGTGGTTCTTCCAAAATTGTTTTCCACTCCTCCAACAAATGCAGGTACACTTCGTATAAATATATTCTTCTTCATCACTAAAACCATCAGTGTAATTATAGTACATAAGCGTATAACCCGAACAAGCTATAACACAATGTAATTTGTACATATGTGTTTAACCCAAACGGGTAGTGAAGAGTGGAGCAAAAATAAAAAACCCAAAACATCTACTTATGTACTTAAATGAATGATTTTTGAGGTGTGCTATAGTTTATTCATTTCAATTTCAGAGTTTTTTTAAATCTACATGTCTCGTAAACCCCTTGACTTACCATTTAACCTGGCTATGTTTTACACCAGGATTATCATTTAAATTCATGTCAAAATATTTTATGCACAAGTTTTGTTTAACTGTTATAACTTCTATAATATATTTGCGATTTCAATGCCCTAAACAGGATTTTTAGGTTGTGCTAAATTATCATTTTTTTCTTCTCTCTCCTCCCATTTACATTATTCCTTCCTCCCACTTTACCTCTTTGGCCCTCCCATTTCCCCTCATTCTACCTCCACTATCACCCCACTCTCCTAGCACTTCCCTTAAGCCTTTATTTATCTCTTTCTCTCATTTATCATTTTATTTTACTTATTTCACTCTTTTTAACTCCCCTCCAACTTATATTATTTCCCCCAGATCCTTCAGTTTATATCTCTTCCCCTTTTCCACACTGTGTGTTCTTATCATAGCAAATTATAACTATTATTGACAAAGATTACTTTTCTGGACTCTGTATACTTAGTTCAAGATAAATCAAATTTATACAAAACATACAATTATTTATAAAGCATAGTGTTGACTTATCCCATAAAGTGTTTTTTCTCAATAATTTTTCTTTGTTTACATTTGATTGTCTGAATCACTATTGTCAAAAGATCTATCACTTTCAGAAGGCCTATCTATGTTATTATTGCTGACACCTTCAGTTCTACACTTTCACTCTCATAATCATCAGAAAATCTACATCCTCACTATCACAAGTGTTTATTAAATCATTTTAATTGTCAGAATCACAAAGTGTCATTTCTTCATCAGTTAGCCATTTTTTAGGCCAAGAAACTTTCTGTTTACTAGTTGACGCCATTTCATAGCTTGACTACTGATAATTGAGTAACACCTCTTAAAAAAAAAAACTACATGAAAGTTTTGTTTGAAATTTAATGAATAAAACTGCAAGTTCTATTCATACTGCTGCTGTCGTTTATGGAAGTAATACCTGTTTTTCATGGGGAAGGGGTGGGGGGAACAAGTTAGAAAAAACTGCCAAGTTCTATTCATAACTCTCGTGTCATCATTGGTAGTAACGCCTACAATTTATGAAATAATTAAGAAAAACAACTAAAAAATAAACAAAACGTTTGTTTGAAATATAAGGAATAAAACTGCCAAGTTATTTATACAGCTCTTGGCCGTCTATGAAGTATAAGCAAGAACACAATGTGTGAGCCCTGCTCGCCAAAGTATTTGTGTGGCATATTGTGTTATGACGAGACCTGCTCTTCAAAGTATGTCAACAGGTTAAGTTACATTTTACTGTGGTAAATGAATTTGAGCATGAAGTTTGACTTGTCAAAATATAATTATGGCCTTTTGGTTTAGCACGGTGTAAACACTCGCAGTTTGATACAGGATGAAGATTTACCCACAAATTCTAGTGGAAACATTATATACTCTATTTCCTCTTCATCAATTAATTTTATATACAGTTTAGGGTCTCTAATTAGTGTCATGTGAGCGAATTCCTCTGCATTTGAAACATTATATTTTCTAAACCGTACTGATGCCTCGCTCAACTCTCTTACTGTCTCCATTACAATTAAATTTATACATAATAGTTTTGTTGAAAATGTTCTAAATTTGTAAACACTATCTTCTTCTTATCTTGTTATATGGGGGAAGAGTAGGGGAACAGGGAATACATGAGGTAGTAGAGGAAGCAAGACTGAGATGGTATGCGCATGTAATGAGGATGGGGAAAAAAAAAATAGGATTTCTGAGAAAATGTTGAAAATAAAGTATGTAGGAAAAAACCTGCAATGAAAGCTTACAAAGAGATGGGAGGAGCATATAACAGAAAGTGTTCAAGTGAGAGAAGAGAAATGGAAGAGATTAAAGGAGGAAAAGGAGTTAAAGAATAAAGGAAGATGGAGGCATTTTACTAAACTGACCGGTCACAGGCTGGAAACAGTTGTTGATGATGATGATGATCTTAAATTGAGAGCTGGCTCCATTTGAAAAAAAACAACTACTTATGGGTATTTGCCTTTCAAGTATAGCCGAGTTTGAAAGCGATTATTTTTATGTGATCAAGACAATATAAATGCTTTCACTAACTACTGTATTGATCTTATCATAGCTGTTGATTACATTAACTTGGTTGCAACACCAATGAGTGGACTGCTGTGACATGCTTTACTTGTAGGGTTCTGCGAGTACTCTGATCTCAAGCTCGTCCTTTAAGTTCAAAATTGAGATAGACAGTTTTGTAGGATCGTCATTTTCTAGCTTTCACTTGATGTACTTAATAATAAATTTTTAATTTTAAGATGCAATAATAAGCATAAGCTATTTAATTGAGATAATATTGGCATTTCCACTTATAAATCATTCAGTTACTTAACAAACTGTTAAACATTAATATATCGTAATAAAGCTTTAAAACCACTTAGACTGGTAAATTTCTTCAATATTGTCGTCCATTTTGAATTATACTTGAAGTTGTTTACTTATATTGCCATGACAAAGCATTGGGAAAAAATAGCTAAGAAGATTACCAAATAATTGGATGATTTTTTTTGCTATATTTACCTGGTCCTTTTCTAAATAATAATTTATGAATATTAAGAATATATTATTATATTACATTTTTTCAAACTTAAAATATTTAAAACAATTAATACATTTAGATACAAAACTAGCACTCGTTAAGTTACTTTTTTATTATAGAATTATGTTGGTTAAGCTGTCTAAAATCAATGTTGATCTTATTTATTGCAATACATACTTTACCAAACTTACAATTAAAAAGCATTTACTATTTCATATAGTATGCTAAAAGTATTTTTAATTTTAAAGTGTGAGCATCAACTTTTATAAGCATTAAAAATGGCAATGAAGTAAATTTCTCAATAAAATAATGTCTAACGAGAGCCCACACATTTGCTACTGCGCATAGAGGAATGTTAATTGAATAGAAGATGTGATCACGCACAATCACACTAAGGAATAATAAATGAAAGACGAAACATTTCAAATTTCTAACTGTTTATGGTTCTTACGTTTTCTTGTAGGGTAAATCAAGTTACTGAAGCATATTTTGGGGAAATATTAGCTTTTTAAAACGTCCATTTTATTAACTTTTTATCAAGACAGTGTAGAAACATTCTACAATAATGTACTGTAAATAGTGAAGGAAGCCAACCTGAAAGGATAGTTAAGTTAGGCCTAGGTATAAACAAACACACTTCTGTATTTTTTTCTTACACCTTTACACTTCCCACTTTTTCAAATTTCCACAGTTACACATTGTTTTGAATTTTCTGAAATATTTATTTTTTATATAAAGATACAGTAAATCCTCTTTAACGTTGTGTTATGTTCCTGAGAAACACAACTTTATAAAAGTTATGTTTTCCCATAAGAATCAATATTAAGTTTAGGAGTTAGGTTCCAAGGCCCCCAAAAATACTTACAAATACATGTAGTATCATATCGCGGAAACAGCTCAGGACAGGAATACATTTAATTTCGGGACGTGGATGGAACTGGCTCACCACTCATAATCTTATTCCCCTCATGTGCTACCATGGCGGCCACTGGTTGAAAGAATGAACACTTGATGAACAGAATTGTAAAATGTGATGTAATGAATTCAGCAAATACGTCCAAAAAATTGTTAGCCATTGATTTAAAGAAACAATCCAACATGAAATCACTCCCTACTGTAGATATTGGGTTCACAGCATCAGCAACTTTGAACGGAATTAAATATATCAAGATAATTCAGTTCAGATGATTATTATTATTATTAGCACCGCGTCTTACTACCCGTTCGGGTTATACGCACTTACGCTAATGTGTAATGGTAGGGTGATTGTGAGATGAAATGAAGGACCTACAGTTTAACGTGGAATTCGAACCACGGTGGAGTCCTGGCATTCCTCACATTCACAAGATGTCTTGTCAGAGGTGAAGGAAGGGTTTGGTAATCGGATAAATCTTTGCCGGGACCGGGGATCGAACCCCGGCTGCCAGCATAGAAGTCTGACACCTTACCCCTAGACCGCCAGGTCACCCCTCAGTTCAGAGGAGATTGTCAAAAATTCCTAGTTGATCTCTGTAACAAACTTTTACATAAGTTTCCTCTCTCCTACAAAATTGTCAAGGGTGCTAGTTGTCTTTCTCCTGCAGTCATGTTAGGTAACTGCAATTATCTTTATTTTCAAGTAATTTTTATCAACATAATATTTTTTGGTTATTTTTAATTGAAGATTCTGTATCTTTATTTCTATATATTTATCAAACAAATCTATTATAAAAAAAACGCCTCGGTGGCGTAATTTGCTAACGCGCTTGTCGTGCTGAGCCCGACTGCTGAAGACGGGGAGATCGAGGTTCGAATCTCGGTCAGGTGAACTGGGGGTGGTTTTTCCTAAATGGTTTTCCACTCTCCCTCCACGCAAATGTGGGCTCACTTCCTCTAATTAAATCTCCCCAATTCCTAATCCATTAGAGTAATTAGTACTTAACGCGTATAGCCCGAACGAGTAGTAAGACGCGGTGCTAAATATTATTATTATTATTATTAACCTTCCCAATTCCTAATTCATTAGAGTAATTAGTACTTAAAGCGTATAACCCGAACGGGTAGTAAGACGTGGTGCTAAATATTATATATTATTATTATTATAATAAATATAACTTGTGGAAAGTATCGACTGTCAAGAGGTGGTGGGGATAATAGTTAGTTTTTGTGGTAGAGTAAACTCCCTGGCTGTAATCATGCTTTGAAGTTGCGCCACCAAGGCTGATTACTTATACCTAAAGTTCTACAAGTGCGGTGAAATATCTTACCAATTTTATCAGGAGAGGTGTTTTCACATACCTTCCAGGGTTCTTTTACATGCCACATGGAACCGACGGATTTACTTCCCCTCCGAAGAATGTTGAGCTATGATTTTTTCTCGCACAAAGAAAAAACCTTCGGCCTCTGTTGGGTTTGAACCCACAAACATCGGGTCCTGAGGCGAGCACTTTACCCCAAGACCACCAAGGTCGAAGGTGGTATAGGTCATTCAGAAAATGTGTGTGTGTGTGTATGCACATGTATTAAAGATGGGATGGATCGACCTTTTTTCAAATTGGAAACTAACTTGTTCCCATCCCTACCCCATGAAAAGCAAGTATTACTTCCATAGATGACAGGAGCAGTATGAATAGAACTTGCAGTTTTTTTATTCATTAAATTTCAAACAAAACTTTCATGTAGTTTATTTTTTAATAAGAGGTGTTACTAAATTATCCCTAATTTAATCAAAATTTGAATTTTAGAAAATATTGTAAGCATAAGTGTTTAACTTTCTTAATAACTAGGATTTTTTCCTTCACTTCTCTACCTCATTTAATTATCATATACGGGTATTCTCTGAACAGATAGTGAAATGTGAAACAATTATTTTTTATCAAATGGATATTGTTTTTTCATCACTCTTGTTGGTAACACAAAACATTTTCGAGTGAAGGTAAAACCATTTGATTCATTCTATTATTTAAAAAATCAGTTTAGTAGATATTTTTTTAAATGTATTTGGCTGCTTTCACAATTTTCTCTATGAGGTAAATTGAAGTATATTCATTATGTTATGGTTTATCTGTTAGTGTTTGCTGACAAATTATTCGGATAATAGTTTTATCATTTTCATTAAAAATATTATAAATAATTACAAATATCAATTGTATCTTAAGTGCATAATTTAATTTAAATGTAGGAGCAATTTCTAAGTTACAAAAATATCTTAATATGTCAGAAAATACTATTTTTTGATCTAGTTTGTTGTTGGAAGTGACCAGGGAAATAAAAAAACAAAATATCCACTGATATTTTCCTAAGAAGTCTTATTACAAATTGTAATTAGTTTTTTTAAAGAGGAGGGTTTATATGTGTTAAACCACATTATCACTAAGTTGAAAATATATTGGTACAATTTTATTTAAATGAACTGTCAACTTATTATTCGGTGCTGATTTTTTTTTCATTTCCCTCACCATTTTTCTACTTTGTTTACATATTATCTGTGCATTAAATGTTCACTTAGATGTGTTTGTGAAACCACTATAATTTTTTTTAAAAATCTCCCACACTTAAGGTCTGGATATAATTTGATCATTTAGAAAAAAATTCTAAATACCTTTGTACATAGTAAATATATTTCCAAGTTTTGGTTTTTAAATTCACAATAAAGAACTGCTGCTGTACATAGTTCGCCACAATATACTCAAACTTGATAGGTTTTTATGCGAAAGGTTTTTTAAAACACTTTTAAAGCATAGTTTTGCAAAATTAATTCACAATTTTGCGTTCCATGCAGCTTTTGTCTTTCAGAAATTGTCGCAAACCTATGATGAAAATCCATATTTACTAGAGAGGTTTCTAGCACCATTGAAAAAAGTCAATATGCACAATTTTTTGTGCATGAATGCAAATATTTACTTTTAAGGTAATTTTAATATGTCCAAGCTGTCTATCAGTTGATATTAAATTGTTTGATATTTATCAGACACTACAAAAGTGTTATAAAATAGTATGGCAAGATCAGTTTAAATGTTAATCTTTCAGCATATATATCTCAATCCACTTTTGTCCCTTTTTTTATATTGGAATTTCGTTTTCCACTTTCTTTTTTGTTTTGTGGTATTGAGGGCCATTTTTTCAGATACACTATAGATTGATATTTGCTGTCCAACATTACAGGTAAGTTCGATTAAAAAATATTTTAGACATGAAATTCTCATGTTTTAAAACATACAACAGTTTTGTAGATCATATTTATAGAAAAATGTTGAATTGTTGTGATAAATGTATTGGGATTGATAGGTAGAATCAATTTTCTTATTTTAAAAATTCTGTGATAGCTGTTTAAAATAAACAGGTTTTCATGTCACATCTTTATGAACAAAACATATCGTGTTGTGTTAGTATTTGTTTTAACATTTAAATCTTAGAAATACATTTTTAGCTTATCACACACATCCTTTTGGCATTTTACTGCCATCTAGATTTTAACACTGATACCAAAATTACAGTGGTTGATTCATTATATTTTAAACTTGATTTAATAGCTAATCATGAAATTTCAGTTCTTATATTTTAAATGTTGCCTCCTTTAAGTTTGATCAAATTTGGCTTTTTGGAAACATAGACATTTTACCATAATAACATTTGAATTATATTGGTTGCCCTTTTGTTATAAATGGCTGATTTTGAATTCTTAATATATTCTAAATAGTATTAAATTGTAATGCTGGATGGGTTGATTCATATAGGATTAAAATTATTTTTTATTTAGTTTTTATTTTATTTATATTATATTCTTTTAAATACCAAACCTTTTTTATTTTCATCATTCTCAAGTCCTATCGCTAATATTTAAAAGAGAAAGAGGAGGACTTTAAACTTTTGGTGTATTAATTGTTAAAAAATCAATGTTCCTAACATTTTTATAATGATATACAGTTATTTGTTTGTCCATTTGAACATTTCTCACATGGTATTTAATGCATACATTCACATGGTATTTAATAAATACATTCATTATTCCCTGCATGTTTAACATACATATTTTAAAAGTAAATAGCTGGTTTAGAATATGATTAACTAGTCTAAAATTGTTATTAATAACTTATCAATTATATCCAATAATTTTCAAAAAAAAGCATTGTTTAATTTATGACAAGTTGTTTAATCTACTCACTCTATTTACAAAATAGTTCAGTTATTTTGTTTGTATCACTAAAGTTTGTGCTGTGCTAAGGAATGTAACAAAGTTACAAACCTTTATTGCATTCGGCATAACATCATTCTCATGCTAAATAACACACTTCAAGGCCAGATTAGTGTAACGCTAAGGAGTTGTGCCAATAGTCTCTCTAGTTGTTGTTTTTTTATCAACTTTCATTGTTTAGAGTCAGTGCCACTTTAAATGTTTTTAATATTATATCGAGGGTGAATAGTAATTGCTTATTTCTTTTACCCGCTTTGGTTGTCGATTGGTCTAAGGCTTCACTCTCGTGTTAAACTGGCCTGCTGATGACAGGGCAATGGGTTTGAATTTTGGTTGGATCTACTGAGAGTGGTTTTCCTAGATGATTTCCCACCCTCCTTTCACGCATATGCAGGTATACTAACTCTAAAATTCTTCCTCCCACATCTCTATTTCATTACTTCACTAGAGTAATTATCAATGATCATATATGTGTATTACCTGACAGGTAATAAGACATGTTTTAAAAAACAAGATCTTTATATTTTGTAAAAAAGCTGTGAAGGGCCAAATATTAACTGAGGGTACTTAGCTATGGTGCATTTTATCAACTACATTTTAATGCCTTTATACATTTTAAAGTATAGTTTTAAATCAATTCTATAGTGACACTATATTATGCAAACAAAACTTTCAATTTTACTACATCAAACTATAATATTGCAACAGATACTAAACATTAATTTAATAAGGCTATCACTATTAAGGCGCGGCAGAAAGGTGCGCGAGTAATTTTACAGTTTTTATAGCATTATATTTTTTGGGCCAAGATAAATCAAATATTTCTCCAGTAGCAACATAGAGTTTAGTTTTCTGCACATGCTAATATCAACAGATCTTGAATATCTGTCATGCGTGTCCTGGAATGTTGTCAAAACTCCAGGACACCCTTGACAGATAATCAAGATCTGTGGATATTAGCATGTGCATAAAACTAAGCTCTATGTTCCTACTGGAGAAACATTTGATTTATTTTGTACAAGAAATTTCAATTCTATAAAAACTGTAAAAACACTTGCACTCCCTTCTGCCGCACCTCAAGTATTGGTCTTATATTTATATCTTATAAGCTATCAAACAAAAAAAAGATTTTATGAATTTATAATATAAATAAAAAAAATTGCATAACATTTTAATGGAAACAATTTGAAATATTGTTGGTAATTTAAAATTTGGCACATATCCAATCAATATTAGTTATGTGGGATGGGTTTATATTGTATTTTATAAATAAACAATTTATTGAGAAAAGAAACTAGAAAAATATAGATCTATCAGATTATTGAAAATAATATTTGGCTCATTATAATTATGGTTTCATTATAATCATTTATGTATCTTCAAATCATATTCAAATTTATTTTACTTTAAAACATAGTAAATTTTGGTTTTAAAAAAAAAGTAATTTTATAAAACGGTAACCGCTAAGTAGTATTTTCTATGTCTTTAATAAGGCTGTATTTATGTTCATATAAAAAATATTTATGAAACAAAAACTATTTAGGTCTAAAAAAAGTATTAGGAATTTCTGTGCTCTTGACTTGATTGTTAAACATAATTTCATAAACGCTAATACCGGTAACAACCTAAATTTCTTATAACTGGTAATGCATCACCTTTGACCTATTTTATATTTAATTAATCCATACCTCTTCCAAACTTGAATCTTCAAATATGCAATCTATGTCTGGGAAGGTCCCAATTGTTTAAATCCTTTTTGATACCTTAAACTGTAGCATTGCAGAACCACCTAATTTTTACATTAAGAAAAAGATAATCTAATATCGGACACAATTCCTGTGTTTCACCTGTACTTACCTTCAATATTATATTTAATACTTATAACCTGAATGGATAGTAAGACGCATTGCTAAAAAAATATTATTGAGATAAATAATCCTGGGAGGTATCAGTCTTAAGGTGCATACAGAAAGAAAGTTGGCTATCAGCTCACCGGTTTCCAGCACCAACTGGCGCTGAAGTCCAGCGCATGTAGGAGTGTACAGGGGACGCAGACGAAAGTCTGTAAACATGCCAGCTGTCACATGTCAAGATGTCCATTTCATCATATGATGAGTTTTTACTTCTTGACTAGTATTCATAAAAAAAACTGGATACATCCAATAAATTGTGGTAGGAAAGGTGATGGCAAATATCATCATTTATTTAATGACCTAAAGCAAGACAAAGAGTTTTTACATTTTAGATCGAGAAGGCTTTGAGCAACATCCAACTGAAGTGTATGTTGAATCTTATCAAACAGGAACAAAGGCAGCCTATGGAAATATCAGCCATTTTAGCTTAGTCAATTAAACATCTTTTAACATTTATTTCATTAGAAAAAAATTCAGACTAAACGGTAGAATACATAAGGGCTGGAGGTAAGACAGTTTATTTTCGCAAATTTTAAATTACAACTGAACGAGTTTTATCAAATATATATACAATATACATATAGTAGATGTATAATATATATATACATATAAACGGTACATAATATACAGTATATATATATACACACACACATACATAGGGCATCTGGGTAAAACACGCGTAATTAAACTTTCGATATCAACAATTTTTTTTCTTGAGGAATACATCGGCACAGACAACTTAAAAAAATGAACTGTTCATTTTGGTAAACTTGTCAGTGCCGGGTACCAGCGCTTATAAGCGTGAACCTGCTTTCACTATGAACAATCCCATCTGTAAACACACACTCATTGATGACGCAGGTCTGCACTGATCGGCACTGGTAGTCGGCAAGCAGGAAACCTTTCTTTCTGTACATGCCTTTACCTCGATCATCTACAATATGGCCTTATCTTATAAGCTGCATCTTAATAGAACCAAACAAGGTAAGCTTGTTACTTTTCAGGGTGAATGGAGTGTGTATACAATGCGTAGATTATTTGAATTAGTGTCCTTTCAAAAAACAATATCTCATTTTATGTAATATATCTCTTTAAGGAAAACCTTTTCATTTTTTTGAGATAGTTTGTAATATATATTTGTAATAAGGTTTAGAAAAGGTGGATAGAAAACATATAAAAGGAGACAGAAGTTCTGAAACACTTGTATGTGATAGATATTGCTTTAGAAGGTGTTTAAAATGACACTCTGTGGGTAAAGAGCAATACTTAAATTTTCTGAGAAATTTCAATGTCAGCATAGACCAAATGTTAATCTGCTCTCATGTTAATTAACAATAATTGAAACGAATTAAAATTTACTTTAAAATCATATATTAATAACAATCATAAATTTACATATTAATTACATACAATGTTTATAGTGATTGTTTAAAACAGAGAAATGCCTATCATTGACTTTGTTGTTTGCATTTTGAGTTGTGATAATAACAATATTATATTTTTGTAGTGTAATTATATGCATAATGTAAATATTTATGTTAAAATTCAAACTAACTGCTGTTCACTGTACTATATTTATATACTTGTTTAGATCTTTAAAATGTTGTCATTTGGACCAACAAATAACCAAAATTTATATCAGATTGGAGAATATTATTTTGAAAAATTATTACTCAGAAATCATTCATGTTTTGAAACCTATTTTTTTTATTCGTGAATTCATGGTTTTTAATTCAAACACATAGGATTTAGAAATTCTTAGACGTTATACACAGAGTGATCGACATTTAGACCTGAGGAGGAAGGAATTAAAATGCTGGTTAATAGGAAATACACCAGTATTTGTCTATTCCCAATGCACTCAATCTAAATCAAACCATTTGAATTCAGGCTCGAGTCAGTCACACGGTCATTAACTCTGCTGGTGTCACAATTCTATCTAACAAAATAAAACCTCTTGCAATAACACACTCCCCTCTTCAGCCTAATGTGACTGGGATAGAGCAAAATCTCACCCTTTACAGTTTTCTGACGCAAACCATAGCCATTGCTTGTTGACTGAAAGGTATTATGATTTCCATGTTTTGTGTGAAAAAGTCTATAAGCTTTTCAAAAAGCTACTGGAATTAATTAAATCATCTTTCAGGAGTTTTTATACTGATATTTGGCATTGTTGAGGGAAAGAAATCATTGGCTTGTTGCTTTTATATTTAAAGCCTTTCACACTCAACTTTGGTAGGTAAAATAGTTTAAACAGGATGTTGTGTCGTGGTGTGGTTTTCTGTAGCCTACTAAAACAGGAAAATTAAGAGCAGTGAAATCATTTAGCTACAAAGAATATATACATGTATATTGAAAAATAATTATTGTTAAAACAGAAAACATATTAAACCTATTAAATTTTGGTTGTGAAACATTTTCTAGTTAAAGTACAATCCTGTATCAAATGTTCAGGCTAATTTAATTGTCAATGAAAGGTTTCTTTAAGTCAGTTTTATATTTTAGTTATAGTTACACCCACTGACAACCTTTAATTGTTTTGTCACTTGAAAATTCCTACCAAAATGCTATGTCACGCTTTTATACAAGAAATTATAACAAAATATTCATTTTGCAATATTTTTATATGCAATCAGTTCGCAAACTATTAAAGAGGACTTGCTAAAGTTTGTTTTTGTATAGTGTGTATTCATATATTTTAAAATATGTTTTTGATGGAATATTTAATTTACCCCTTTGGCTCTGTGTGCCATTGCTCTACCAACTGCTTATTGGGTTATTAGTCCTAACCATATCCGAGAACATATTTAAATCACTAACCAATGCACATTTTTAGAAGATAATACAACATTTATAAGAAGTCATCTTAAAAGACTTAATATTTTGTTCCGAATCCAGAATAATTTTTTAAATATAGTTGACTGAAGTCATGGTTAGTCATGGTTAGAATTAGACAATTTTTAAAAAGTCTTGTCACAAAATCTAAACATTTGAGCTTGTTTTAGTTCATTTTTTTTTCTTGACACATATTATGGAAATAACCAGTAGCCTTAGTTTTGTTGTGTTTGTATGTGCTGCATATTTTAGTACCTTTTTACCTCTCAAGCATAATATTTTAACATGTTCCATGTGCACACTGCTATTTTGTTCCATTCGGATCAACCAATATTGCATAGTTATATTCTCTTGAACCTACATTTGAGGGCACGTGAACTAAGCATTAAGCTAGTATATTCTGGTTTAGCAGGGACAGGGAGGTCAGGGTTTGAATTCTATCCAGGTATATTGTGGGAATTGGGGGCTTTTATTTAATTGTATTTCACTGGCCCTCATGCAAATCTGGATACATTTATTCTAAGATTATACCTTCTTCATACCATTAGTATAGTTAAATGTGGAAAACCCAAACAGATATTAATATTCCTGCACTTTCATGCTTCCCGTTGGTCATTTTATATTAATAACCTTTCAAATACATTTGAAACAATGAATTCACACACACTTCATCAGGTCACTTTTGGTTGATATCCTTGATCGTTGTTCCATGGTCAGGAATGTTTTAAGTTTAAAAGATAAATACAATGACCCACTTTGATGCAAATGATAGATTTACTGGTTTAATAACACTTACCTACAAGTGTAATTTGAACATGTTACCAGATCAAATAATCTAGTTTAACTGGCCTAACATATTTTAAATTATAGGGAAAGATGTCCTAAATAGGTGAAAATCTTACCTTAGTTTCTCTGTATGCCATTGGGATATTATATATCATGATTTCATTCTGTTTTTTTATTTATTGTAACAAGGCCAAAGTTATCTACCATTTTGGAAACAGTTTATTAATCATTATTAATTCTCAAAAGGTAACAAACCTATGGATCTAAAAATTGTCAAATTTATAAAGGAGTTGCAGCATTATAAAATTATAAGGTTGTAATTGGAATACAGTATTTTACCAATATTTCATTTAAACATCTTTTCACCAAACCTTTTAAACACAATCTTCAGCCCTTCCTTGGCACACTATTGTTGAGTAAGTATTCTCTCTGGTGGAAATTACTAAATGTTAACAACTATTAGTTATTTTTATTGGCACTCAAAACTGAACATAAGCATTAATGACCTGCAATTAAAAAACATGAACATACTTCTGCAACTTACGTTAAAGACAAAAATTTGAAATTTTATATATATTTTTTTAAATTTAGAGCCAATTAAAAATTCATATTTATATTTTAATCATATTTGACAAACACACTTTGTTTATCAACTAACATGCTTTTGGTAGAAGTTTAAACAAATGGCATAGTATCAATTTGAAAATATAATCAATCTTATGAAAAGATAATTATATCCTAGATGTATTTTAATTATTTATATTTTCTCATATATCAAATAACATTTTATAAATACTGCTACCTCTTAGTTTTTAAGTGCTATCAATTGATTTCTTCTCTGATGGAATACAACCCATTGATGCAATGCAAGTTTACCTGCATGAGTCCATTAGCTAGGGTCCATATACAACTCTAGCCTGTGAGTTGCATTGTGTCATCACTCAATGCGAGTCAGAAGTCTTTGCGAGTCAGCTTTGTTGAAAAGTTTAAGATCGCTCTACTTTTGACATGAGTAATTATAAAACATCAGTGTTAAAGCGATGAACATAAGGCAAAAATTTTGAAGTTTGTGAAGCTATTTGAAACTTAAGAATGCTTTTGGACTTAATATAGTATGTCACATATGTTAACTTCTTTTTTTAGTATCACATTTTACAACCCATTAGGATAATATGTTTCCTATATTAAACCACTGCAATGTTTATTTTAATACAATTGATCAGCAATTAAACTACCACAGAATAAAAAACCTTCAGTGTAAACTTGTTTTCCACATGTTTATGACTTGGCATCGTGTATGGGCGAGCTTGTGTCAACAGCGATTTCATGCAACTTGACTGTGTCAACATGCCTATAATATTTAAGTGTTGGGTGCTGAAAAATATATAAATACCATTTTAATGGAACTCTTTAACAACTTTTGTTAATATAATCATATCTTCAGACACTATTATACATAGTTTTTTCATTTGAATAGTGTAGTATTCTACCATATTTCTTTGGTTCTAAGACACACCTTTTTTCCCCCTTTGAATATCTCGAAAAATAGGGTGCGTCTTAGAATCGATGACGCCCTTGACCAACGCTCTTGATGGCTCAAAAGACAACATACTGTGAGATAGTAAAAATAAAGATGGCTTATAAGAATCAGACTGATACCGATTCAAAAGTGAGTGAGAATAACATAACTACTGATAAATAGAGATGCTTAATGTTGTTAGTAAATTTAATTCTATAATAAAAATATTGTAAGTAGAGTTTTTTTTTCTTTTAAAAAATCTATTTTCTTAGTAACACAATATTTTTTTTATTTGGTGGTACTGAAAAGTTGAGGTGCATCTTAGAATCGAAGAAATACGGTAACAAGGTCCATCTAAAAACGATTTTTTCCTTTTAAAAGTTGTATTTAATATAACCTAACCCAACCATGCTTGGCTTTATTTAACTTTTCCATACATAATCTTAATTTGACTGCACTTGAGTTAACTTTACGTCAACATGACTTTACTTGACGTAATTTTGAGGACACACACTCTTGCAACAAGGCAGGTCAATTTTAGAATGAACTGGTAGTTTGGGAGATAAAAATTGTTAAGACATTCAAATTGATTAACTCTCTATATAAATCTGTTTTCTAATATAGCTGAATGTCGGTTAATTTTGAGTACCATTATATGGCATAGAAAATTACTTGATTTTAATTAATATCCCTTTTAAATCACACCAGGCAAAACAAATGTATCTGAACATAAGCAGTTTTCTAAAAATATTGGAGCATAAACTATACACATGCAAAATTATCACTAAATCAAAAATACCAACAAAAGTAGGCTACATTCTATAGATCTTAACTGTAGATTAATTGAAGTATCCATTTTCTACAAGCTCTCAAAATCATGTAATTGATGTAAATATCTAAAAATAATGAATGTAATGAAACTATATCATTATGCTAAACTAATAGTTTATTATGAGTTAATGTATGTCAACATTAACCAACATCAGTCATTTACAACTTGTACAAGCTAATCATGAGGGTGATTACTTGTTTGTTTAGAATGTGAATCACAGGCTTCTATATCTAAATAATTTCTTTCTCATGTTTCTGCCAGCCATCTGGCTACCATTTTATTGTAAATTTTTATGGGTCCATTTATTTATTTTTGATTTGGTGGGTAAGCCTATATATTAATTTTTTTTAAATAATTCTGTATCAACAGGGGTTTAAAACCTCTAGGATTTGGTGGTATCTTAAAGTTACTTCTTTTGGGTGTATCTATAGCAATATTTTTTGGATTTAAAATATCTGCCACACACAGATGTTTAAATGGAATAAAAAACTAAGATATTTTGTTGTTGTAATATCGCGTTTATTACAAGAGGAATGGTTGGTTTTACTTTTGAAATTGGCTAATGGTGAGCATTTTCGTAGGTTGGCATCTTTGATAAAGTCTTAAAAGATGTTACTAGGTCAATTTAAACTTCGAAATAAAACCAAGTTAATTGGCCAATTTCCTTAAAGAAGCGCTACTATTTTTAAGTGTTTTTTGCAAAACAATTTTTCTCTAAGAAGAAAGAAAATTGAAAAAGAAAACAAGAACTGATCATCTAAAGCATTGCCAGAAGGCCAATTTTCATAGCAGGTGAGTTTTTGAAAAATTAAATTTTCCTAATTTTAAGCCTTTGCCCCCTTTCTGAATGATTTAATTGTTAATTTTCTAACGAATATTTTATTTAATCTACATCAACAATATGAATAAATAGCTCTATTGCAACTATGTTAAATAAATCCCAATAGTGATTTATTTAATGCAATTTAAGCTTAATACAATCTTAACGAGTGGAAAAATCTTTACTACTTATTATAGAAGATGGAAGAATTATTTTGATTTAATCAATAAGATGAAGCTTAGGACAAGATTCACAAGGTATGTATAACTTGATAATTTTGAAGTGTTTGATAATTTTACATACTCTTTTGTAATATGATTTGTTTCATTTTGAATTAAATACTTAAAATATTTTTTGTGAAACTCACATTTACTTGTAAATATATTTTTTTGCTGCAATATAGATATATATTGTGTTTACTTGACTACTCATACAAGATTTTAGAGTACACATAGGCCTGTTCATTAAATATGATTAAAAGATAAACTTAAACAAAAAATCACAACAAGTTGAATATTTTGAGTGAAGGTGAGTTATATAAGAGTCAATAGAGAGCTAAATTTGGAAATTTGCTTTTTATTATCTTATCAACATTTTTTTATATTCTCTCAATGAAATATAAAATAACTTTCTCAACAAGGCTCTTTAACTATTTGGAGCCATCTCCGATTCGTCATCTTGTATTCAGGTAATTATAAACATGCATACTTTTTTAATTTATTCTATTTTACAGGATTTTTGTAACTATATTCCAGCACTAAACTTCATGTTAAGTTAAAAAAATAGTGGCCTGTGAATCTTTCATTAATTTATCTATTTTTGACTGTAATTCTTAGTTATTCTTAAACTGTTTGTATATACAGCATAGGTAAGTGCGCAGATGGGGTTGCTTGGGCCCATTCTCGCCCTCTACCTATATAGGGACTTTATGAGCCCCTTAAATATTGGGGGTTCGAGGAGGGAATTTCCTCAAACTTCAATATTTCTCTGCATATCTGGGTTATAGCAGCAAAAATAAATACTTGATTTCAAATTTAAATATTTGTTGTTTTCAACTTAGCATTATCTAAGTACTCATACATTTTGTATGCAATATAAGTGCATTGTTTTATCTGGCTTGACTCTGTTGGTTGTAGAGTGCTTGGCATGATTTTATCGATTTATAGCTATGTAATGTATACTGTTTATTCTTTGGAAATGGGACCCAATAATATTTATGCACCTCCCATTTTCTCATACCCTTTCATTTCACCCTTATTTCCCTAAACATTATTTATATGTATATTTAGATATACTGCAATGAAATTATATAAACATACACTAAACTTAAACAGTATTTGGAAAGGCACAGCCTAAAATGTCTAAATGCAATATATCAAACATAATTAAAAAGTGTTAGCTGGACATGGGAATCAAACTAGGGAGCCCTTGTATTAACACGCTCAATTCCCTTGTCCAGGTGTCGTTTTTCAACATTATTAAATTCTACCTTGTGTAAATAGCTGTCATATACTTTGGACAATTTCCATCAATTAAAAATGGTTTCATCAACATATCTTGTCTATCCATTTTCATTTGCTTGATATCTAGAGGTGTGTGGACTGTATATAACAGCAATAAACAAAGTACCACTTTGATAACACATAAGCTCACATTCAAAAACGATGTTGAACATAACTTAATGTGGAGTGAAGTATAAGCTGTGTTTATCTGCAACAAAGAATGTTGTGGCGTAGGCTAATAACAGATCATTTGATCTTTCTGAGCTCTACAATAATTGTTTTATGAATGTGTCTTGCGCAAAAAAAACGAAAATATCATTGAAGATACTGAATCCTGTACATAAAGGTAAGTTAAAAATTGTTTGTACTTTATTATATTTTAGTAAATTAAATTATTTTTGAGAGTAAAGATGACTTACAACAGTTATCAATATTATATTTACTCCTGATTGCAAGTGGTATATTTTATAAGTTGTACAGTAAATTTTTCATCATGAAAATAAGTGTTTGATATAGTGTTGAAATTGTCACCACAATTATACATGTCTGTTTCTTAAATTGCCTCTATTTAAAATAAACTTGATTCATCTTTGATATTAAAGACTTTTAGCATATTTTAAACATTCCTTAGTACATGTGTCATGTTTCAAAACTTTTTAATTATGTTTTCTTAACTCCAAAAAATATATAATTTTCATGGACCACCTGTTTCAATCTCAAAGTAAGAATCTTTTAAGCATATCACCTTAAGACTATATTAATTGGCTGAAATGTCAATTATTAAGACTTGGAAATTCTAGAAGTGCAAATATATTTAGTTGATAACACGATCTTTTAATAATATGCGTCACATCAAGGATCCTGTATAAGGGAAAATGCCTCACACCTTTTTTTTTATGTAAATGGCAGTTCTGTTGCTTCCCAACCACAAACATAATCCTCAAAATAACTTAGTATTTTATTTTACCACCTTATCAACAAATTACTTAATTTGTTTAGTAAGTCTTGTACACTATATAGTTTAAGATTATCTTACAGCTAAAAATAAGAATTTGTGTTAACATGACTACTCAATTTTAGGGTTTAGAAGGGTGTATACCATTACATTGCAAGTCCATTACATCGCGTTTTAGGAACAAATACATTGCAGGTCCATCACGTCACATTTCCCCCACCTCTCTATACCCAGCTAAACTTACTCTGACGTATAACCAATAGGATTGAAGGGGCGTATATATACAATTACATCGCAAGTCCATTACATCGCGTTTTAGGAACAAATATATTGCAGGTCCATCACGTCACATTTCCCCCACCTATCTATACACAGCTAAACTTACTCTGACGTACAACCAATAGGATTGAAGGGGCGTATATATACAATTACATCGCAAGTATGTTGCGTTTTAGGAACAAATATATTGCAGGTCCATCACGTCACATTTCCCCCACCTCTCTATACCCAGCTAACCATACTCTGACGTATAACCAATAGGATTGAAGGGGCGTATATATACAATTATAAGTAAAGTGTCTCTCTCACAATAGACTTAACACTGCCATTCCACTGGTGTCACTGTTCAAGTCCTGGTTAGGCGCACTGAGGCTGGTTTTCCTTAAATGGTTTTCTCCAATCTTTATCCATGCAAATGTGAGTACACCTGGTCTAAATTATATCTTCTCATCCCTAATACATTGGCATGATTAGAACATATGTGAAAAACCCAAACGAGTAGTAAGACAATGGTAAACAAAAATTTAAAAAATAGCATCTCACCTGGAAATTGGCATGTTTGGTGTTAAGCTCTGTTAATTTAATATCCCAAACTTCCATGCTCTGAAATGATATTGCGCTTATGTAATCATCAGAGGATGGTGATTTATGGGAAGGTAGTAGTGGAAGTGGGGGAGGTGGGTTACAGCGGATATATAGCATGCCTAGGACTGGCCTAAGAAGGGCCCTTGAAGGACATTGAACAGGATAGGTGGGATTGCCATGAATCCTGATATATTGGGCCGGCTTATTATTGATATAAATTTACTCGATAGTTGGACTTACTTAATACTTCATTCTTGAGAAAAAAATTTCACACAGGTTGTTTTACCATAAAATTGACTCAATTCATCAAGCAAATCACTTCAAATTCAGAAAATGTTCATGCTGCCAAGATTTATAAAACTGGATCAGATTTCCTTCTTTATAATTTTGTTTCAGCATGTCATCTGATTCATGATAAATCATTTCCATTTGAAACTGATTTGATGGTGTTTCATTTTTGCAGTCGAATGCATTTTAAAACAGCCTTATTTCATTTGTTTTTCCATCAAGATTAGAAAATTGTCCCCAAAGTTGTTTTTGTAAGTCAGAAATTAATTCTAATGCAAATGAAAAAGAAAATTCTGCTTCACGTTCTTCATGTAGTTTTTCACAACATGTGAAATGAACAAAGTTATTAGTGTTCAGCTGTTCTTCAAGTAGCATCATTTTTGTATTTAATACCTTGACACATGCGAATAGATCACAAATCAAAATTTTCGGCTTGCAACTTAAGATTCAATTGATTCACATGGCCTGTCACAAACTTCCACTTTCTAAAGCCATCAACTGTTTAGTAAAAATGATTGAGGTTAATTCTTCTCTGTGAGAATTTATATGTAATCATTTACATTAATAATAAATAGTCAATATACTGGTGATTACTTATGCATCTTTCATGACTTTCCTTTTATAGTCCTCTGCCAGGAGACATGGAACTACCTAAAAATTGTCACAGGGCTTTTTGTTTTGGGTATAGGGAGTGACACCAGCTGTCTTATACACTGTGGTTTGAGGTATTTAATTGTAGGGCACATGCAACTTAAATTGAGGGTTTGCAATTCCGACAACACTCTGGCTTAGTATTATTGGGGGAAGTACATGTGCAAACAAGAACTGGACATGTCAAATATACTTTGTTGATAAGAAATAACAAGGGAAACAATTAATTTGTTTTTTGATAAAATCTTGGGGCAGGCCGGATGTGGCTCGCAGGCTGTAGAAAATTTGGAGACCCCTGGTTTAAGGCTCCATTCCCGTGATGGACTGGTTTGCTTAAGACGGAAAGATCAAGTTTCAAATCTAATGTCCTGTGTACTGAGGGTGGCTTTTATTAAATGGTTTCACGCAAATATGGGTACAGTGGCCCCATAGCTTCTTTGGTGCTGACTGACAGCTCACAGCTGACTTATGACAGTCAACATTTAGGTATATAGCTAAATTTTGACCGTCAGAAGTGACAGCTGCTAAAAACATGTTTTTGCAGATTATATTCTTTGGCATAGGGATACATAATTTGGTCTAGTAACTTTTCAAAACTTTTAGCTGTGAGCTACTCCGATAGATTAATTGATCATAATGCTTATAACACGAACAAGTAAAATACACACACACACATATATATATATTATCAAAACAAATATAAATTAAAATTATAGGGGATTGAACCTCAAATATACAGATTTTAACCATTAAAAGGGGAGAAAAAAAATCGAAAATCTTTACTCATATTCCTAGCCTTTAGGGATGTAATTAATTGCATGCATTTTTTAAAAATTACGCTAGCCATAAAAAAAAGGGCAAATAAGCTATTGTTTTCAAATATTATATGCAATTGAATGTCCCTTGCGAACATTCTTTGGGTAAAACTTGTGTGCAATCAATGAGACCAAACAAATTGTAAAACTTATTGCAAAAAATGTTTGCGCTGAGTGTTAGCCCACACATAAAGCAATTTTGACCACTAAGTGGCATCAAGCAGTGCAGTGAGCAGTGTGTTTGGTTGGTCAAACAGTGGGACTGGAGGGCTATAATCTACCCGGTGGTCAACATGACTTCACTAATATCATGATTGCCTCTTGTGGTAGGTCGGTGTAGTTTTATTAGCTAACACTTTTCTACATCATCATACAAAGCATTTATACGATGATATAAATACAGTTAAATAAATATACGTTTGCTATAGTCATTTTTTATTTCAATATCTTTCCATTCTGCACAGCAAGATTTTATTTGTTTTAAGTTTTTTTAAGCTTCAGATAATACAGAGTACTTATAAACAGTAACAAAAAGGGTTTTGAAAAACATGTTCCTGTGTATTTTTCATCAATAGCAAGCTGTTTGCTCCAGCTTATTTTACAGCAGGGTGCTTGTTTTTGAATAATAACAAACTGTTCATGTCTACATATTTTCAGCACTATTTTTTAATAGTAATCTGCTTATTTTTTAGTATTAGCAAGCTGTTTGCTTTCACAATTGCAATGTAACTAGCCTCAATTGTTTCTGTGGTTTGACTTGCCCGCGCATACAAGCTCAAAGCCACCTATCACTCAAAATGGCTTCTTGTGTGGTGTTAGCCTATAGTTGTGGACTTCATTATTATTGTATGTTCTTAGTTCATATTGTGGCATTTCTTTGGTCTTATTTAATGTAATGAAAAATTTTCATTTCGCTTAACTTCTTTCCACTCATTAACTTATACTAGTTTGACTAAACAAGATTGTATTCATATATTGATGGTTTCTTTATTATGTTTACTTAGTTTTTTTAACGAAATGTTCTATATCTGTTTAATTATGCTTGCAATCAAACCCAACTTGTGGAACAAATCCCCATCTATCTGTTAGTGAGTTTGAAGCACTAGAGCTAATACTTCTGTACATCTCTCACTTGTTGAGACAGTCTAATTTGATCACTAGCGCATAAATTGATTATTTATAGTTTTCTCATTAAATCACATGACTACACATGTGTTTCCTAATCAAGTGATAGTAAAGAGCAGTAATCATCTTATTATTTTGAGTTTGTTAACTTTGTTTTGCATCTTACTGGTTAAGTCGGTGCACATTTAATCAAACTAATGGGGTAGGAATTTGGATGGTAGAAACTAGAGGATAAACACCCACTTGAGCGTTGAAAGATATGGCTGAATATCACGTTTTTTTAATATAAGCAGGGCCCGGACTTTGATGACCTAAAAGTTTAAAAAAGACTTCTAATTCACAAAAAAATTACTTGAAAATTTAAACAAAAACTCATAATGAATACACACAACTAAATCAAACACACACTTAACAAATGGAAACTAAAAAAAATATATTCAATAAAAACCTTCAACAATGAAACTCTTGCATTCTGCTAAATATATACATTAATTTATTACCTGTTTCGGTTGCTGCATGGTCTAAGGCGTCATTCTTACAATAGACTAGACTGCCGATGACGAGGAGAACAGTGTTAGATCCTGGTCAAATGTGCAGATGGTGGTTTTCCTAAACAGTTTCTCACCACTCTTCTTCCACACAAATGTAGGTACACTTCCACTAAACTTAACTTTTATCATCCCTAACCCATTAGCGTAATTAGTATATATGCAAATAATCTGGACAGATAGTCAGACACGATGACAAAAAACATTAATTTACAAATATTATATTTTGAATTAATAACTATCCCCACCCAACTCAAACCTCTCCAGCCTAGTTGCAATGTCTCACCAGGAATGTGTATTTTACAACCATACAGACAAAGGGAGTACAAAGTTCAGTGACAACATTATTTTATCACTTTGACAACTTTATACTGAAAACATTTACATATGAGCATTTATGCAATTTATAAAATATTTATTGTCCTTATCAGCGTTGGTTTCGCCAGCTCGACTTTATGCCGCGATTGCCAACCAGAATAGGCCAGGTTGTTCCCGAAAGAGACCAGCGATGGATTTATTAAAACATTTTTTTAAATTTACGATGTGATTTTATCCACGGGAACTTAATACACTATCTAGCACTATTATAGCTCCCTCAAGCTTTAAGAGCTGAAGTGTTCCCACATCCTCTTCCTTAGAGGAAAAATTGTCTGCTGCTGTGTGACAAGTACAAGAAAGGGTCAGGGAGCTGCAATGCACATGTCCACTGCCGAAGAAATTCCGCTCACAGTTAAGTAAACAGATGAATCTGAAATCTGGTCTAAACAATTAGGAAATCCTATCAATTCGTATAGGTTAAGCAATTTTATAAGTGCAAATTGTAATGACTCCATTAGCCTCAATATAGTGTTCTGAAAACACCTTACATTCAAGCCGTAGAGCTTCAAGGTAAATGCCTGCCTTTTGAACAAAGTAAGCTGTATTACCGGACACTATCTAGTAGTAGAGATGTGGGACGGAAAATTTTCAATTATTATTTCCTCTTGATTAATTTCAACTGATTAAATGGATGATAATAATAATAGGTGGTGGTAGTAGTAGTATTAGTAGTAGTACTAATTGTCGTCGTGCAATCCGCTACTCTCGCAATAGACTAGACTGCCGATGACAGAAAGATGGGAATTCGATTCGAGTGCACTGAGGGATGTTTTTTTCTAAATGGTTTTCCACTCACACTCTACACAAATTCAGGTGTAATTCCTGTAAATTCAACCTTTCTTATCCCTAATACATTAGCGTAATTAGTACATAAGCATATAGCCCTAACGGGTAGTAAGTTGAGGTGCTAAAAAAAACTAGTAAAGAAACAAATGAATGTGAGCCTTTGTAGATCTGTTATGTTCATAAATCATAACTTCAATTTTATTTACCATCAATAGGTTAACTAAATTAACATTAAGGTTAGCCCAATATTTGTCTCCCCCCTATCTTCCGTGCTTCCTGACTGCCCCTCCCCCTTCTATAACCTACTTGTTTCTTAACACACTGTAATTTGAAGTACAATAGGCTCTAGGTGCCACCTCCACAATTTAAATCCTCCACCTCAAGCCGCCCCTGCCAAAAATTTTTCTATTCAAAATTTCCTGGAAAATGTTAATCTCTTTTTAGTGGTGAAAAATTCCAAAGAAAATGGTTGTCATATTCATTAGACATAAAAAGAGTGTAATATGTTGTTCATAAAGCTGTGGAAATTCATGAAAATCTTAGAATTAATTATAATGCATTTAGAGCAGCTCTTCAGAATTGTAGCGATGGCAAGCCTATTTATAAATAAAAAATCCTTTACTGAACTATACACAAGTGTTTTTTTAAATAACCCAGTCTTACTACCTGCTCAGGTTGTACACATCTTTTTATAGTTCATATCCTGAATATAGTAAAAGCTGATTCAACTGCTAGTTGTAATCTACCCAAATATTTATTTGTATCTGTCTCAAGAGTCTTCAATTTGATTAAACAACTCTCTTAAAAAGAATAATGTTGGTGAGTCCAAATGAACTTTGTGCCCCTTTACCTGTGTGCTTATAAAAGCCACATTCCTGTGGAGATTTTCACTACACCTAAGTTGTGAAGAGTTGCAGGGGGAGGGGAGAGTAATTCTTATAGAACTTTTTACCGTCTTTACATTCCTGGTGAGTCTCACTTCCATGTCTGGAAAGGAGTGCAGAGGTATGGGGAGCTATCACTTTTAAAGCAAGGTAGAACACATGATTTTAGTTGTCAATATTCTAAATGCACAGTTTTCATTTATAAAATGCACATTATATTTATTTGTTTGAAATCATTCTATGTGTATTTAGAATGTTTTAAACCAAACAATATAAAGTGAGTCAAATGAGGCAAATTATTACTGAATTCGGAGAGAATATTTTTTTTCTATAAAATATGTAAAGTGAAAGTGGCTGGCATCAGATAAAAGATTTAACCATTCAACATCATATCAGTCGTAACAAACATGTCCGTGGTATCCTGAATACCAATAAAAAGAAAACCTCTAAAAATTTATTATTATTATTATTATTATTAGCACCACGTCTTACTACCCGTTCAGGTTATACGCACTTACGCTAATGTGTAATGGTAGGGTGATTTTGAGATGAAATGGAGGACCTACAGTTTAACGTGGAATTTGAACCACGGTGGAGGCCTGGCATTCCCCACATTCACAAGATGTCTGTCAGAGGTGAAGGAAGGGTTTGGTAATCAGATAAATCTGTGCCGGGACCGAGGATTGAACCCCGGCCACCGGCATAGAAGTCTGACACCTTACCCCTAGACCACCAGGTCACCGAAAACCTCTAAATTATTACTTGCATAAAATGCATTCACAAATCAAGACAAATCCTCTACATTTTAAATAGATTTTGGTGACTTTCTGGTATCTGCGAATATTCCTCTGTGGAAAATGAGTAATGTTAAACTAAAGGATTTCCTGGGACTGTATACGGCTCATTCAATTCTAGACGAGTCCACACTAATGGAAAACTGGAAATGGACAGACCAGGAGAGATATTTTTGCTTACATGTATAATGTAAATTGTAACTTTTGCAATAAATACATCAAATTATGGAATTTCAATCACATTTTTTAGGTCTTTTTTGCAAATTTAACGTCATTATTTAGAGTTTTTGGCGTCACTTTGTAGGTCAGTTTTTTGGCAATTTTGAGGTCATCAAAAGCCAGGCCCTGATTATAACAATTAAATGAAAGGCAAAAACAGAAAATTAATTTTCTCAAAATCTGCTAAAACAATTTTGATTAAAATTTTTATCTAGCCATCATTTAAGATTACAAACAAAATAACTATTCTTGTTTTTCCATGAAAATTACTTTAAGAATACCTAACATCAGCGGTAATTTCCAATGTTGATCGTATCTCCACCACTATTTCAGGTGCAAAAAAACTTTGCATTGTAAAGTTGTACTATTAAAAGTAAAATGTTTTTATTCATTTATTTAGCACCGCGTCTTACTACCCGTTCAGAGTTTACACTTGAGTAATAATTACACTAATGGGTAATGAATTGGGAAGGTTGAATTTGCATGGAGGGAGATTGGAAAACCATTTAGCCACCCCATTTCACATGCCCGAGATTCGATCCTTGAAAACCAATAGTTTCTGAACCATAAGCAAAAAAAAGTATATATTATATTCTATGGAACAAATTGAAATTGATTGTTATGCTCTTTGGTGGTGTGTTTTTGCTACAATGTATATTATTTCACTTGACAAATCTTATTAGTTTTTTTTAGTAAATATACCAATTTTAAAATAAAAAAAGAGATAAAATTTCTGTGGTGTACTTTATTACAATTCGTACAGCTAACTATTTGTATTTATTCAATATTGTAGATGATACACTAATATTATTTTGTTTGTATCAGCACCCTTTTTTAAAATACATGTATTTAATTAAATTTAAATACGTTTTATTCCCTTCTCAAGAATTCTGACTAGTTTGGTAAGTGTGCGTCTTCCATTTTATTAACATCAATAAAAACTTATGTTTTAGTTCTATAATCAAAGATACTTTAGACTTAAATGGGTGGAGGGGCTTATGAAATACTAGTAGGGGGTTTGATGCTGAACCCTCATTAAAATAAAATATATTTGTGCATCATAAATGTCTTCAAAAAGTTAACAGATGTATCTGGTTTCCAAAGGCTGTTTTTTTTTATAACAAAAATCCTATATTACTCTGATTGATAGTAAATTGGAAATGATATCATGTATATTTCCTCGGCAAACTTGCAAAGGGAAAGACACTACCGAGATTTAACATGTTTCTGTACAAGTTTAAGTTTATTTTTTACTTGTTGCCTTTGTGTGATTTTTTTTTTTTACTCTACTGTACGGCAGTGCTTCTTTATTTGTGATTTATGACCAATCCAGTTTACACGTTACTCTCTAATATCTGTTAATTTGTTTAAATGTTAATATATTTTATGCCAAATACCTTATTTCAGTTATTTGTATTAATTTGGGAGGATGCTTTGGAATATAGTAACATTATTGTTATATTCCATTCACGATAGGTTTTTACCTGGATGACAGTTCGAAAATCATATGTTTAGGTTTTGGGTTGCCAACACTTGTAAAAGATCACAGTTTTGTTATAAATGTAAAGATCTTTAATTACCTGTCATATATTACATTTAAAATAACGTAAACTTAAGTTTTCTCATACTATTTAATTTTTTAAATAATTTCTTTCTATCCAACTCGAAACAATATTTTAAACATAATTAAAAGTACTTATTTTTCGTTTTGGAACGTTATTGATTATGTTTAATATAGTGCACACATCAATACCTTTTATTACAGACATCGTATTTACTTGGAAAAGAGAAAATTCTTATTTTTTTACATACAATAAATGATTTTATGATTATTTTATCTTATTTTGAAATATTTAACTGAATAAAATATTTTCATTAACTGCGTGTCTGCATCATTGTAAAAAAACTTGTTTACCTTTATGTTCAATCATATGGTTTCGATTCGTCAGTCCCCATTTTGAAGCTATGTTCGTTAGAAGTTTTTGTGAAAGTGGTGTGAATATTTTTTTAAGTGGAATAAAACTATAAATAAACTTTGTCCGACTTCAAATAAATACATAAATAATATTGGCCTAAATTACTGTGGTTAACCATCACATTAATATATTCCCATCTGTTTTCATTACAGTCATCCAAAGGGATAGATGTCAGCTGTTGGCGTAGTGTTATATTAGGGATTACTTCTAGTAACATTTCGAGCTGTCATCCAGGTAAACTTAGCTCGTGAATGACTTATACTTGCCCAATAAATTGATAAATAATAACAGAGAAAATGCTACACACCTAAGCTTTAATTTGTGATTTTAACAATTTATTTAGATCTATTTAACTAGATTGACTGACCATTATTTAAGATTTTGTTAATAGACAAGTGAGTACATATAAAGACATTTTTTTAAATTCTCATTGTTAAACTAACTCAAAAGCCAAGCAAAATGTTTATATTGATAAAGTTTTTATAGTAATATGTAAACTGGGATTTATGTTCAGTTTATGAGAATGAATTCATATTTTGGATTTGTTTCCCACCATTTTATGACATAATTAACTTTTGACTGAAAAAATAAGGGACATTATGACCCCTTTCCACTTTTGTTGTTTGTCAACTCACAAGCCCTATAATTTGTAGAAATTGATATTTTTATTTGGTCTTAAAGGCTATAACTAAACATTTAGTTTAAATTTATTATTCAATAATCTCAACATACTAGTAGCAACTATGAAAAATCATAAATAAAGGGTGTGTAAACTAGTCTTTATTCTGTGGGAAAATACTATTTCTAAACTTGATTAAAATTTGGCATGCATAAGCTCCTACCAGAATTATTTGGCTATATTTTTACTTTTCCTCACCCAATATTCCATAAAAATAACTTCATGCAATTTAGGAATTCAACAAGCTACATTTAAAGAATAAATTTAATGTGTATATTCATTTATCTAATGGTCAAATTACATTAAAACATTTTAAAATATTTAGAAACAGTAGTCAAATTTGGACCAGTTATTTAAAATGGCTTCAATTTTCCAATTTGTATTACCACATTTCTCTTTATAGCTCTGTTTATTAATGTTTAAGTTAAAAAGACTGAAGCTACCCTTGTCAAAATCAAGAGACTTTCATTTAATGTCATCATAAACACCAAAGGTTGAATTTAAAAATCAATTTCTTAAAACGTTTTAAAATATAGATTTCCCCCAGTGGTTGTTTTTTTATTAAATTTGGTACATGCTTAGAATATTATTGCATTTGTTTTCTCTTTGGTACCACAGGTTAGGAGTACTCACATTTATAAAAATTGAATGTTCACATTGTTTGACAGGAAAAAACTACCTAATTGGTAACTATCAAAAAGGAAGTTAGAATAAAATAACAATTTTTGAATAATATAATAGTGTGTACAGGATAAGCCAATTTATATAAAATATAAATTGATTTTTATAAAACAACCAACTTAAACATGGTATTTAATTTAGTTTTACATTTTATTAAATTTATCCATAACTAATGCGTCATAAAGTGATATGTATTGGGTTTATTTAAATAGAAAATAGAAAACTATTTTGTACTTAATGGACTTTTTTTATTTTATTTAGTAAACCAATTTACTTAATATGAGTTAACCCTCTTTGGTGGTCAAATGATTTAATAGACTATACTACCAACTACGGGGAGATCTGATTTCAAATTTATGTCAAGTAAACTGTGGGTAATTTTTCCAGAATATTTTTTTATTCTATTTCCTCACCAATTTGAGTACACTTTCTATAAATGCAACTTCTGTCATTCTTAACACATAAGCGTAATTAGTACATATACATTTAACTTTAACGAGCAAGAAGACATGGTGCCCTCCCCTGCCTTCCCCACTCTTATGTCTATGGTGAGAATGTTGGTCTATTCTGCTAGTTTTATATAACTTTATTAATTTACAATTCTCTCTTAGGTGAACTTCAATTCCAGCAGACTGGTAGAGGCAGAATATTTCTGATGTATAATGGCAACCGTTTCAACCTGAATCGTCAAAGTGGACCTAAAAGCTTTTGGAAGTGTTCGTTATATTTAAAAAGTGGCTGTCGGGGGCGGTTAGTAACTTTAGAGAATCAAGTGACCAAGTCCTCTCCTCACAATCACTTGCCCCGGGAACATCTGTTGGGGAAGGTAGACATTTCTGGTGGAAGGTCTTGCCAAGAGCGCAATGTAAAGTTTCATTGGGTTTAAGAAGTCAAACCTGTTTAGGCAAGATGAGCTAGGCTGAAAAAATTATATTTAGTAGAAGAGGTGGTATCCGAGAACTAGCAGATGGTTCTTTATTGCAAACATTGGCTGAAAGTAACTAATGTCTTCCTATTCAGAAATAATTAGTATTTACTTATTAATAATATACTATCAATCAAAAGTGATATCAAACTAATCTAATAATACTTCTCTAAGGATTACTCTCTAATTGGTGTTTTCATAACTTAAGAACAAAATACATTCACAAAACTATTATATTTTTTTGTTTTGTGACTGTGGCAACAAGAAATAATATAGTAAATGAAATAATAAACTCGAAATTATCGTATGCAAACTTGTATCTTCTTATAACTAGCCGCCAAAATAAATAACAAAAAATTTAATCTTAGAAAGAGAGAGCCATACAAAATATAAAATAAAATTTTTTATTTGGTAAACAGCGCAAGAACACAACCATAAGGCCGTTAGTATGACATCATCAACAGCCCTTATTTAGAAAGAGAACGCCACATTTTAGAAGCTCTCATTTAAAAAGCATTTTAAAGTGAACCACAAAAAAGAAACATTCAAATGGTTACTTCATAAGTTTGTGTTTAAATAATGTAAAACAGATAATATTTTTTTTAATTGTTTGTTTGTGTGAATGTTCTGATTTTCAAAAGTAAGTCTTGTAGATCATATGGTTTGGTGAACCATGGTAACTTTTCCTAGCTGTCAGATAACATCTCTCCTGCTGTGGATGCCCTATAGGTTTCATAGTGTAAATATTTTATAAGATGCATCACAAATAACTACATATATTGGTAATATTTTTTAATGACATACATTATTTGATGAATTTACTATAAGTAGTTTTAATAGGGTAGGGCTTATATGATAAGTTATAGTTTCTTAAACTGTGGTAGGTGTACACCCATGGGTAAGCAAAGGAGTTCAGTGGGTTTTTTTAAAAATAATAATACATCTAATGAACAAATTAACATATACATTGACAGGATGGCATAGACTTAAATAAATAATCCTTGCTTTCCCTTTGCCGTAGATTTGTTAAGCTTACCACAAAATATTTTTTATGGGAGAGCGTGGAGTGTTAAACATCCACTCTTTTAATTGACTGATTATATCAGCACACGACTAATAAATAAATCGACTTAATGCTAAAACAAACACAACACTCG
>CABFOW010000836.1:34806-133865 GCA_902141385.1 Timema californicum | reverse complement strand
CTGGCTATTATTTTATCACTTTGGAGGGGTAAATCCACATTTCAGCAATTACAATTTATTTGTTTGCCATACCGGAATCAAAACTCATAACCCTTGGCTTTATAGTCAGACACGCTACTGACTGAGCTAAGACACTGGACAAACCTCTATTAAAACTTGAAATGACTGTTTATTCAATAAAGTAGATATTTGTTTCCTTTTATTATGAAGAGCTGAAAAGGGTATGTTAAATAGACCATTGGTGTACAACCCATGGTAACTACTTCATTTAGGTTAACAAGTTTTTAAGGGGTCATCAAATTCGGGTATGGGTGACACTGTTACAAAAAAGAATAAAAGGTAAGTTGCAACGTTTGTTAACTTGTAAACAAATTATATGTGCAATAAAACTACTGAAGCTTTGTATATTTGACAGTCTTAGAAACATTTGTTGGGCAGCAAAAATATATCGCAAACCTTAAATTGTAAGAGGAGAAGGCCTCGCAAAAGTATGAGGAAAACGTTTATTTTATCTATATGGTGGCATGGGGTCTTCTAAATAAAAGATTTCAGTGGGGTTGCACCCACAAAAAGGTTGAAGACCATGGGCCCAAAAGGGCTACATGACTAGCAAAAATTTGGAAAATACTTAAAACATGTTTTATCATGGGTTTATCTGTATTCCAAGCTTGGTGAAAATGTATAAAAATGTTTACGGGAGCTTAATGCATTCAGTCTTATAGTAACTATTTTAATTTCTTAGAATAAAGATAACATAACTATTGCATCAACATTATTGGTGGCGTTTATGTATATTGAGTCTTATACATAATAATAATAATAAGCTTTAAACCGGCTTTTATTTAGATATGGTAATCCTATCTTTTGCAACAGCACTAACCTGTATGACTATTGTTTTATCTAAGTGGATTGAAAATATTGTATTTAATCATTATGAAAACATCGTCGTATATACTTGAGTGTATACATTTCAACACAAATCATATTTATAACAAAAAATTACAGCTTGTTTTATAAATTGGCAAAAGTGGTGTTGCGTTTATGATTGTTTTCCCCGATTCATGATGCTGTGGCTGGAATATTGAAGGCCTTTATTTACAGTTTATCAAGTGTTCACTTATTCATACAGATTTCTTATTGCATATGTTTTATTTACTATGAATAATTTTTTAGGAATTTAGAACAGTATTTTTATAAATTTAATTTAGCAGTTTTTACAGTCTTATTTTATTATAAATAATCATTTAAAAGTTAGCTCATGTTTTATACTATCTAATTTTACAATAAGTATGTAACATAAATAAAAGGATGTAACTTATCTCACTGTTTAAAAATGTATGTGCCTCAACTTATTATTATTTGATTTTTGGGAATATTTAAAAATATAGTTTTATTTTAAATTTGTACTGTATATGCCTTATTTTTGTTTAAATCAATAGCTGGGAGAGCCCACTTTGTTCGCCTGGTATCATCAGTCTTAAATGACAGATTACACAATTACCCTATCTTATAAGCTATGTCATAGGTGAAACATCCAAGGTAAACTTTCTGGCTTATTAACGAAGAGTATATATTCACTTACCTTTTTTGTTTTTTCCCTTAAATACAAGAAAATACATTTAAAATGATTACACATTCATTGCGCTGGTTTCGATTAAACTTTTATCAAAGTAATACTTCTAACTACCATTTCAGGTTATATGGATATACACTAATTACATTAATATATTAGGGAAGAGGAGGTTTGAATTTTAGAGAAAGTATTTCCTCAGTACACCTGATGAGATTTGAACCCTGGCCTCCCTGTCATCCGCAGTCTTATTACAAGAATTATGCCTTAGACCAATTGACCACCGAAGCAGGTTGCTCATATTTTATATCATTGTTAGGTATAACCAAGACAAAGTTCAACATATCATCTCAAATCTTCCATTTAGGAGAACATACTAAGTGCAACGAGGTGTAGCTAGTGTGAGATATCAAACACTTATATTAGCTATTGTATTTTCTATTAATTCTTAATACTTAAATATTTGTAAACAATGGATAAACTTTCAACATAATTAATAATAGAATGATTAAAGCGTGCGTGTGCTACTGGCACAACAGAACCAGGCGGCTACTAATTGAAATTGAATTATTGAAATATGTAAGTGGCCGAATAGTAAAGTTATTTTTTTTAATTATGCTTCTGGATTATTTAGAGACCACTTATTTTTTTATAGACTAAACAAAATATTCTTGGAAGAAAGCATTGCTATGCAATTAATTATTTATGGAAGACAAAGCTTGGGGGCTGATTGATTATAATTATTACATAATTCCATCACGGACTCTACCTTAAAATTTGAGAGAAAAATAACCCTGAACACAGGACACTACTTACTAACTCAGTAGTATAGCATTTGTACACTTAGTCAAAGGTTTCAGATTTGATTCCAATGTCTATTTTCCAATTTATTCAAACACATGCATTTTTTAAGTAAATAAAGTGTATTCTTAATTTCCATGCAAGTGAACGATGGGCACTCTTGGCCACAAACTATGAGTAGAATATTTGACCCAAAATTACAAGCAAGCATGTCACACACATGGAAAACCGAACACATGTATTATCTCGGCCCCTTGTTCTCCTTGAAACATAGGGATGAGTAACAACTTCGTAAATTTTCTTACTATGTTCAAATCACCTTTTTTTAAACACCAATGGCTTTATATCAGTCAAATTTCAATGGACTATACTAACTAATCTCTAAAGCAGGGTAGGTGACCTGGCTGTCTAGGGGTAAGGTGTCAAGACTTCTATGCTGGCGGCCGGGGTTTAATCCTCGGTCCCGGCACAGATTTATCTGATTACCAAACCCTTCCTTCACCTCTGACAAGACAACTTGTGAATGTGAGGAATGCCGGGCCTCCACTATGGTTCGGATTCCACGTTAAACTGTATGTCCTTCATTTCATCTCACAATCACCCTACTATTACACATTAGCGTAAGTGCGTATAACCCGATCGGGTAGTAAGACGCGGTGCTAATAATAATAATCTAAAGCAGGCTTGGGCAATTTTTTTTGTGTAAGTGTTGCACTAAGAATGTATTTATTGGAATGGGCTGCCAAATAAAATATAAATAAATGTTTATTGGTGAATTTTATAGAAATTGTATATGCTTCGAAAAGAATGTATTTTTTTTCCCTTGGTATATTTAACACAAATATTTTTTCGTGTATAGCTATAGCTTGTGGGCCACATAAAATTACTGTGATTTGCCCCGGGTTTCCTGAAAGTGTCTTGAAAACACAAGGACTTTCATATAACTGAAAAGTTGCAACTCGATAAAGTTCATTAACGTCTTAAGCCTGTCTTTAAATAGTCTTCAATTCAATAGTTATGATTTTTTTTACACCTTCAATATAATATTCATGGTTGATATTGGTAAGTACATTTTTTAAAGACTTTATCGAATACAAGAATTTAATATATGATCTCAAAATTATGTATTTGCTAACAATCTTTCCACGAAAACATAAAATTGGCTCTAGCAGGTCAGCCAAATAATTATAAAAAAACTCTTGATGTTTGAATTTTGAATAAAATGCGATGAAATTAAAATTATATCTCAAATATTAAAGTTAAAGTAACTGATTACTTCTTAGCACAAAACGGGTCCTTTATACTAACACAATAAAAAGAGTTGTCATTTTTATTGAATTATTAGTAGCCATTTTACCTGCGTAAGTGGCTGAATGGTCTAAGGTGTCACTCTAGTATTAGACTAGACACCCGATAACAGGGTGATTGGAGTTCAATCCCAGTCGAGTGCATTGATGGTGGATTTCCTCAAATGGTTTCCCATACTCTTCATGCAAATGCTGGCACACTTACTTTAATTTCAACCTTCATTCCTAACACACTAATGAAATTATTACATAAGTTTTTAACCCAAATGGGTAGAAAGACGTGATGAAAAACAAGTATCAGTACTCATCTTTGATTAAACATTCTTAAGACAAACCTTTAACCGATTTCCCACTTTCCCTATAAGTAAGCTTTATTATTATTAAAAGCACAGTTTTGTTTGGTATGTCACATTCTATCACAACTATAACACTAAACTTTATAATTATTATTATGTCTTAACTTGATACAATTTTTACTACAGCTTGGAGGTCTTTACATCTTATTATTGGAAATATGAATAAATTGTACAGCAAAGATTAATATTTATCATTCCTCTTAATTTAGTCTGCTGGCCCAATCTACAAATAAGTAATTCACCAAATTATACTATTATTATTTTGACTCACTGCAGTTTGATATGTCTATTAAAGTTTATTTTGATTTTTTCTCTCTTAGTAACGAGACTTTGTGCTCTGTTTTCATTGCATAGGTATTGGCACATCGTCAAGGAAAAGATGGTATCGGAATCTTGAGAAAATGGGCACAACTAATCTTGCGGATCACAAACCCATGATTGGTTCCACCAGGCGGCGATGTGTTTTATGTAGTATGAGTTCAAAAGAAAAAAGATCTCCAATTTGTTGTAATCTTTGTGATGTAGCTCTTTGTAATGAATGTTTTATGCCCTTCCATGAATATGCATTTGATATATAACAATTAAGGCGGGTAATCTAAAAAGGGTGACTAAGCAAAAGTGTTGTTTTGTAAAACTACATTTAAAAAAAGGGAAGAAATAAATTGACAATCTTATGTGAGGCACAGCTGACTAAAAACAGGTCACCATTTTATAAATAATAATTGAGTTGTTTAACATAAAAAGGGCAAATAAGCAAAAGGGTTATTTGGTGAAAATATATGTAATAAAGTAAGGAATACTCTAATCTACAATCTGTGTGAAGAAGCGTATAACATAAAAGTGGGCAAATAAGCAAAGTGTTATTTTGTGAAACTGTGAAAAGATGGAATAACTTGACAGTTTCTATGAGGCACAGCTGACTAAGAACAGGTGTACCAACCTCAGTTTTTATAATATATGTACAAGATTTTGTGCGAAGGCAGCTGAAAACATGGCCAATCAAAGAAGTAATTCTGTATAAAAAAAAGGTACTTAGGCCTATGCGCTCTTTTTATGTTACCCATCTCATGTATTCTTCACCAATAAAAGTGATTCTAATAAATTGAACAATACATACTCGGCTATTATGCAATATTACTTGATGGTCCTCCTAGAGTTTGTCATTCTTTTTCCTATCCAAACAATATGTAAAATATTTTTTTAAACCTTCTTAAAATCAATCCAATTTGTTAAGAGGCTATTAATCATTTCATTTTAACAATAATAAAGGGACTAGTTAAATAACTTGATATGACTAGATACCTATTTTTAATGTATAACTACTAAAAAACAAGTGTGTTTGCAACTATTTTAAAGAATTTTTAAAAAAATACCAGAAAAATTAAATGATCATGGTTGCCAAGCAACTAGAAAACCTGTTTAAAAAAATTAGGAATATTTTGTGGCTGTAAAAAAAATTAGGGAAAACACAGATAAACTAGCAAAATTTGATAAAAATAGTGTAATATTTTTTTAATTTGGGGCCGCTAACTTGCTCAAAATGGTATGTCTTTGTATAGAAAATAAAATGAACTGAAAAATTATACATGCTGATTCAAACATGTCTTAGTACCCCTTAAATAAGGGTTGTGAAGTGATGATGTATTTCCCTAACAATCTTAAAACATGTGGTTTTAAGCATAAGTTAAATTACTTCACACAAGTCATTTTGATGAAAAATGGAATTTTATTATTCTTTTCTTTAATCTAAGACATCTGAAAAAATGAGAATTTCTTCTGGAAACCAGAAATTTGGCAGTAAGAAAATAGTGGGAACCTTGATGTTTAGTTTCAATGTAAGTACAGTAAAACCTTAAGGTGCAGCAGAAGGGCGCACGAGTGATTTTACAGTTTTTATAGCATTACATTTTTTTGGGCAAAATAAATCAAATATTTCTCCAATAGCAATGTAGAGTTTAGTTTGCTGCACATGCTAATATCAAGAGATTTTGAAAATATGTCACGGGTGTCCTGGAATATTGTCAAAACATTTTAAATAAAGAGAAGAAGTTTTGACAACATTCCAGGACACCCTTGACAGATATTCAAGATCTGTTGATATTAGAATGTGCAGAAAATTAAACGCTATTTGATTAATTTTTGCCCAACAAATTTATATTCTATAAAAACTGAAAAATACTTGCACTCCCTTCTGTCAGATTCAACTTAATGCGCATTTTGAGTACTTTTTCTGGTTAATTACTATGTTAAACAAACCAATTTTGTCCTATTTAAAACACTTAGGCATCTACATGAAAGTGAGTACCAAAACCTCACCAAAGGAGATGGTAATTTCTTCGAACCCTGTCCACCTTCTAATGCTACTGGCTCAACAGATTCAGAACCATCCCATTCACTTCCAGTTTAATTGATTTTTAAATCCTGTTACACTTTTATAAGCAATGTAGTGTATAATACAACCAATACATACATAACTTTGCTCTGCTGCATGTATTTGTGACCATCCCACTCCATTACTAGTCTGGATTGTTGCCTTACTGTATTTTTAAATTATTTTAACACTAGTAATCAATTCCATTTTAGGTTCAATACCGGCACATTTATTTAATTTCACACACAAGAAAAATACTTTTTTCTCTAGCACCCAGTCTTACTACCTGTTAGGACTGTATGCTTATGTACTAATTACTATAGTAGGTTAGGGAGGAGGAAGGTTGAATTTAGAAGAAGTATACCCGCATTTGCATGAAGGATGGGGTGTGAAACCAATTAGGGAAAACCACCTCCAGTACATTTGACCGGGGTCGAATCACAATCTCCCCATCATCAGCAGTCTAGTCTCTTGCTAGAGTAGCACCTTAGACCATGCAACCACTGAAGCAACTGTTAAAGGTACTAATAAAAATAAGTTTTAAATGTTTTCTTTTTAATAGAAATAATTTATTTATTTTGTTTTTCAGAACCTCTTACTGGCTAGCAGAATTTTATGATCAAAATAAAATCTATTGTAAAATTCATTAACTCTTTATATATATGAGATTGGTTGGTTGGTTATGTCACTCATTCATGTAAAGGAACTAAATAAAAAATTACAGGATGTCATACCATTCTATTTGAATCATTTCAATAGTAGAACATTTTGATTTGATTATCCACTGCTTACCTTCCAGGATTTCACTCTAATTTGGTTTGCAAGATTGTATGTTGGTGTAGTTGATCAAGCTAAGATATATCTCAAAGGGGAAATAGTACATTTAATTTATTTACACTCAAAAGCACAAGATAATAAAGGCAACAAATATGGGAGTAATATATTTTCCCCTAAAATTTTCAATATCAGTTCTTTTAAGCTTTCAAACATTTTCTAAGTTGTAAGAATATTAATAATTCTATGTTGCTTTTATCTGGTAAAAATATAGATTAATGTACTATCTTGTTAAAGTATAATTGCTAAGGGGTGTGTGAAGTCAACTTCAATTTGAAACAAAGTTATACAAAAATAAGACATTGCTTAAGCAAAATATTTAAAAAAGTTTGTTGTCAAGTAAAAAGATTTTATATTGTGAATAGCTATGTAAATGTAGGTATTAAATATAAATTACATAATTTTTGATTCTTTAATTAAACACCAATTTATTATAAAAATAGCAGGATAAAATGAAATAGAATATATATATTTTCCAAAGCTTCATAATTGTCGAATCCAGAATTTTACTTTCAAATTGAAGCTGAAACGAATGAATATTTGAAGTAAAGTTTTTAAGGTTTAGCACACTCCTAGTAATTATGTATTTAAAATAACCAGTTAATAAGGTGTGCATGAAACCTTGTATACTTAGATGTCCACACTTATCATTTCAAAATTAATTTTAGTCGCAAAGTTTTTTTTTTTTAGTTGATGGGTTCGTTGTTCATTGTAGGTCCTCTACAATACATCCGAAGCCGGAAAGGCAATCTACAGCTTGTCTACAAAGACTACATTTATAACACAGATCATTGTCAAAACGAGAGAGTGTTCTGGAGATGTTCAGAACATCAATCTAAAAAGTGCAAGGCTCGTGTAGTCACCGCAGGAAATATGTTGTTGGAGAAGTGTTTGCAACACCTTCACGACTCACATTATTGGAAAATACAGGAGAAAAGTTTGATATTGTCTACCTTACACCAACGGCAATCATGACTTTTTGACTGAGAAT
This sequence comes from Timema californicum, assembly GCA_902141385.1. Lineage (NCBI taxonomy): Eukaryota > Metazoa > Arthropoda > Insecta > Phasmatodea > Timematidae > Timema > Timema californicum. Next base: position 125,635 of record CABFOW010000836.1, on the reverse strand, counting down.
GACTAGGATCAGATCTACTAAGATGTTCTAGAGAGCGTGGGGCATTGGAGATTTAGAAGACCCCCTTGCACATAAAACAATGAACTTATTTTTGTGCTATATTAATTTTTATATATTCACTATTTAAATTATGACAAATACAAAGTTTCCTGCCATTATTTAGTAACATTCTCATTTTCACACTGCTAACTGCTTATTAATAAGCCAAATTCAAGAAATTAATTTTAAAAATGAAAAACTGTGTCTTTCATGCTTGTGTGTTGTGTCTGTGACAAGGCTTGGCAAAGTTAAAGAAAAATGTTTGGGCATTTGGCGGCCCTTCAGAAGGAGATATCTGTGGCAAACAGCACCGTTTTCACATCGCTCCCCTCCCCCTTTACCCCATCCAGGCAGCTGTGAGTACGATCATGAAGGTGCGGGAACTAATTCTGCACCCAAACTTATTCATGTAATCTTATTAGTTAAATAAGTCATTACAGTATTTTTTAAATTTAGTAAAATAGTTATAAAATGAATCGATCTTGACAAAGTTAAGTACACTATTTGCTACCAGATGGCACTCCATTACAGTAATTACTTTACATTTCATAGTTTATGTATTGGCCCATAGTAGAAATATTACATTAGAAAAACCAGCCTTTTCAGATGACAATGTAATGATTGTGTGGGTATATAATTTATATATGTTATATATAATGAAGTATTAAAATATAAGAATATAAAAAAACTATCAATACAAATAAAGGCTAAAAGATACATACAGAAATCTAAATAAAAATGTATTTTAAGGGGGCCACCTCATTAAGTGAGAAATTGCCGTGCAGATGTTCAGCTCAAATGCAATATTTAATACTACGATGCGTTATTTCATAATATGTCTCGTATCAAAATAAGCTCAAAATATTTTAAGTTTTTTTATATTAACAACCCTATAGTTTGAGTTTTATTAATAGAAACATTTGTGAAAATGTAACATTAGCTTACGTTCAATGACTTTTTAAACATATTTACGAAGCTATGAAACTCTTCACCTTGAGATAAGAAGTTTTCTCCTCTTTATTATTAACAGGAAAAAGGCTGGTCATAGGGGAAAGGGGAAAATGGGTATTACCCTAGACAGAATATAAAAGTACTTCCAGAAACCAACACAGACCATTATATTTTAAGTTGTGTGGCTTGACAGCTATTGATACCTTCTTGCTGATGGAGGTGGCCACCTTAACAACACTAGCTAATCCTCTGCATAACAAAGGCAAAAATGATGATTACTTTTTTAAGAGCTAGAACAATGATTCTCAACAGGCGGTCCGGCCCGCTGTAAATAATTAAACTGTATATTTTTATGAGTAGTTATCCAAATTGTAAGAAACCTGCCATTCTAATTTGAAGTATGTTTGGGTCTACCTACAAATGTGAATCAAGCTTCTTTTACATGAAAAATATAGAAAATTGTTACAGGAACAAATTAACAGATGTTCATGTTGAAAACGCCCAGATTAGCAACTAAATCCTATACTCCAGATTTTAAACAATTTGTTGAAAGAAATCACCCTAATTGTTCTCAAGAGTTTCTTGATAACTAAAGTAAAGTTTGTTTTATAATTTTTATTTTATTAATCCTAAAATATAAATAGTGTTCATAATATTATGAAGTACTTAGTTTTAATTTTGAGTACATTGTGTAAATTTTTCAAATTAAGTTTTCACATCCTCTGCCTTGGTCCATGGAAAAAATATATAGCTGAAGTCTGTGCTGGGAAGTAATTGAGAACCACTGAGCTAGAAGTTACTTAGATATTTGAAAATGTGTAGGAAACGAATGCAAATACAGTATTTTGAGCGAGCATATATCATACAAATAAATCACAAGCTAACATAACAATTGTGTAATAGGGGTTGAAAAAGTTATGCTAGGTGTTTAATTTGTTAAATATGTGAGTGAAAACAAACTGTCAAAACTAGTTCTAATCAATATGACATGGGAATAGAATTTGGGACCTTTGTCTTTAAACAGCAATGCTCAACCAGTGAGCTCTCTATGCAAAAAGACAACTCCATGCCGCCTGCCGGTGGTTGTGATTAAATTATGGCTCCAGGAGCCGATGAATTCACACGTCCTTAACAGACTCTACCTTAAGGCGATTTGCCCTTTTCATTTGGTGTGTAAATGCAGGACTGTGGGAACAAACGGTTATCCTCAAGAATTTTTATTGTTTTGCAATTTTCTTTTCGGAAACGATTTGTCAAGAATATAAGCATGATGATTAAACTATACTTTTTATACACACACACCCTCTATAATTTTAACAGTGATCAAATATCAATAATTATGACATTTTTTTAGTAGAAAACTACCAGCTCAATAACAAAAAATAAGAAAATGTAACACCTAATAAGCATTGATACATTATTTTAGAAGAGATGTTGAAAACATCTAAACGTGTAATTTTTCCGCAGTATCTGCCCGGTAGCTAGCCCCATCTACCGTTTCCATGATCTATCTTATTGTTGGCGCGGAAGGATACTTACAACCCACACCACGCCTTTCTCCCTTCCGCCACATCCCATAAAATAGGTTTTAGACTTGCACTCGACAGGGCCAAGGGCCTTAAACTATAAATGAAGAACTATCCTGAGCACAGGACAACTCTGGGGTAGCTCAGTGGTAAAGCATTGCCACAAATCCAATGGTCCCAAGCTCGATTCCCATGTCAAGGTTTCATATTTTAACTACATTTAATTTAATTGAAGGTAAAATCATTTCAATTAAAATTTTACATTAGTGACCAATTGACAAGGAAAAACATTATTCAACCTAACACAACCAGTGAAAACTAAGATGCATGTATTTGTGACACTTCAGCTTATATTTATTTAAACTCTTAATAAACTTAAAGTAGAACTATTTATACTGCAAATTTAGAATTATAGATAACCTAAAACATGTATTAATAAATCACTCGCTTTGGTGGCCGCATAGTCTAAGGCGCTACTTTCACAATCTGTCTGACGATAACAGGGAGATTAGGGTTCAATCCCAGTCAGGTGGTTTTCCCTAAAGGTTTTTACTTTCAATTTCTATGCAAATGTGAGTGCAGTTCCTCCAAATTCAACCTTCCTCATCCCTAACATATTTGAGTAACTAGGGGATAGGCGCACAACCCTGACAGGTAGTATGACACGGTGCTAAATATATAAATGTATGGTGTATCATGTTTATGGAAAATGTGTGGTCACTGTTAAAATATATTTTGTTGGGGCAGGTTTAAGAATGTGCTCCTATTTTCTTTTTAACAGTACTTTTGTTCAAAGGCCAATATCCTAAATTTTACAATGAAATGTTTTATTGAGATAACTTAATTCATCCCATACAAAAACATGATTTCAACATTAATTCTGTGTAAATATAATTGAGAAATTATCTCAATTTTTGTATGTTTGTGGATTATCTGAGTCATAGGTGCAGGAATCGCCTTGGCTCTAGAAATATGTTTAACTGAAAGTTAGATGTATTTCCAGATCTATTAGTGGGTGTTCTGTCTTTCAACAGGTTTGTTGCTTTGTTCCAATTGAGTCCTATCAGCAAATTCCTTTTATATTTCTTGAAACTATTTTCTTTTTACTTTCGTGAGGTCATCCATCAGTTGTGATCCTGGTCTATTCTTCCTTAACACTTTGTCTTCTGTAACATCAATCAATAAAATCATTTCTCATACTATGACCGAGATAGGTGATCTTTCTTTGTAGTAGCCAACCCTAGGTGTACACACTCTATTCTCCTCCATATTTCAAAGCTTGACAACATATTTATTCCCCTCTGATGAATCATTTAATGACTGTGCATAAGATTTTAAGTGTAAATTTATCTTTATATAAATATAAAACTTTGCTCACATCAATTATACAGTGTACTAGTTATAAAAACAAACAACATTGGGAAATTTTCGCAATATTTTCCTTATTATTAAACAACTTTAATGTGAATTTCACACTTGTGAATATTTTTGTCTATATTTGCAAATAGGCATTTATTATGTTTAGATGTATTTTTCTTTATATATTTTCATAAATATTTTGACTCTATTGACCACAAAAGAAAGAATTTTTGAGTGCTAGTATAAATATATAATTTCTTAAATTATCAAAGCTAAACTATTTAAAAAAATCAAATTCTTTGTAGTTTATTTGATGTTACCGGTTCTTGCGACCTTTGTGTTTAAGTAATAACAAAAGCCTACCTTGAAATATTTCACACAAATATTGAAAAGTTTAAATCCTACCTGGGAAGTAAACAAAATTATTTGTATAATTTATGAAAATTACTGTTTATTTTATCATCAATGTGACTTGAAGATGATATTTTTAATTCTATTTTGACCATTTATTGAATGTATTTCTTGAAGAGTGTGTAAATGTTAATACTAGAACCCATTTGAAAAAGAGTCTAAATAATAACTAATAACATTCTCATCACTTTTGATGACCCTTTCATGAAATTTTTTAGGTAAACCTACAGTTCAATACATCCAAAGTAAGAGACATAAATTACAACTAGTTTACAACAGATTTATTTTCAATAAGTATAATCAAAGTGAAAACATGGCAAGCTGGAGATGCTGTGAGTACCAAAAGAAATGTCGAGCCAGAATTACAGTGAATGGAGCTAACGAGATTATTTATTTATATGAGGATCATAATCATGAATGTCATGCAGAGAAGATCCTTGCCAAGATGAGAAAAATCAATTTCATGTATTAAGGTGAGATTAATACTAAATTAGGGGTTAAATTTGGATCCAAACTAAGGCCACATTTATTAAAATATTTCAAAATTATAATAATAATAACCTGTATATTTGTTTCAACAATGTCTGGTTTGGTTTGCCTATGACTGAGAGGTGGAGGCTTGAATCCTCGCCAGAGATAATAGATTATTTTCCACTCTCCCGTGTAAATGTGGGTACATTTGCTATCCTTCCTCACCTCGAATTGTGAAAAGTTTGTATTTGACCTATTAGTAGCCCTGCTACTATTAACATTCTCATTTGTTACACCAGCTACAATTCAGAGCTCTCAGCTAGGCTACTTAGAATCTACGGCCATTTTTAAAACACTGTGGCTTTCACGATGTTCATAGTAGAAAAACATGTTGATTACTGAAGAGTAGGAATAACGCTTCTAGTTGAGTATCATGGCCCTCCCATGAAGTAAAGGGTGAGAATTATTAGGAAAACTCATCCTGAAGTTCAAGTCAAGCGAGTTGAATAACAGTAGATGGGGTACTAGGAAAATTGCGTACTGTAAGGCTTGATAAAAATACTCGGAACACCTATGTCCTGGCTATATAATCAAGTCAGCCCAGCCATTATTAGGATCTTGATTGCTTTTTTAACAACTTTAGTTTTTACCATAGCTACAGTTAAAGAATCCCCGGGTGCTATCATATTTGGTTTCTATTAGGTTAAATACGGGATGTGGATAGCGTATCGCCCAGACAGGCAGTGAGATGTGGAACACAGATGATGATGATGATGATAATAATTGGGTTGTTTTTTTATTGAGAATTTATGATGAGATGCTCCAGTCCTACCTTATTTTTAAAATTTGTTAGTTTATTTGAAGTTTTGTAATTATTATATATTATGTTGATTGACAGTTTTACCTTGTAAGCTCAATTTAAAAAACAGTTGTATTGTTGTTGTTTTTTGGGTTCAACTTGGCAATAAACTTTAAAATCAAAGAGAAAAAAATGAGACATTGAACCTTCTGAAGATGTAACACAAATTTAGGGCTTAATATAAAAATATGTATCAATTAGATATTAAATATCTTTTTATAATTTCATTTATTTGTGTAGTTAGGCCTACGGATCATTGCTTTATGTTTAATGTAATCAAATAATCATTAAGAGGGCTGTATAGTAGAGCACAAAGACACATTACAGAAGTTTAGAAAGCTCACATTATTTAAGAAATTGTTTGATATTTTTTAATATTGTTTTCAACAAAGTAGGTGAAAATTTTCAGCAGATTTCTGTCAATTTAAAAAGTTTGAATTTTGCACTTAACGTGGTTGTTTTTTTAAATTCATCAACAATTTACATGAAAATTTGTACTTTTAGAAACCTATATTTTTAGTCTTCCTCTATCAAATAGTGTAATTTTTTGATAGGGTGACAACACAAAATGTTAAAGATAATGTGGGATTGTTTTATAGGGTTTTATATATGTTATCACATGTTTTTTTTTTTAAATTAAACTTTTTAACTGATCAGAACTTTCACACTTTGGTGTCCAACGCCTTAGCTCAGTTGGTAGTGTGTTTGTCTACTTAATTAAGAGTCCCATGTTTGAATACTGGCATATATGAAGTATTTATAATTTGTGAATTGAAGGTTTCTTTTTTCACAGCAATGCATTGACGGCTGAGGACTTTATGTTATGTCTTTTCTATATTTGGTTTTTAAGTTTTTTGCTCATATAATCGGTAATTTCAGAAAGTTTATGGCAAATACTTCAAATAAATGGGGGGTAGGCTGGGGATGAATAGATTTTGGTGAATCCAAAATACTTAATAAATAATTGGAGATTTTTAATGTCTGAAACCCTTCTCCTATACAGCCCTATTAAGTGTAGCTTAAAGCTGTTCACTTAAATATGATTGAAAAATGACAACTGGACTTAGGAATCGATTTGTAAACCTTTAACTCCGCGCGTTTTGCCTTACCAGCTATATATTCAAGATTATTCTTTTAATCAGTCATTTATAACCTCTCCTTTAAATTGTTGGATCTAGTTTAACTCAACCAACTTAGTGTTAATCAACTTGAATTTTTGTTCCACCCAACACTTACTTGGAGAGAAACTTGATGAAAAACATTGAATACTACAGACAGGAGGTAAAGAAGGGTAAAATAAATATAGTGGGATGGAGATTGTGATAAGAGATTGCTAGGTAGGCGCGAGGGGTGGTTGGTTATGTGAACAGTGGATTATGATATTTCTGGAAATTCTCACAAAAATTGCACCTGGAAGTGGTTAAGTCCCCCGCTATTCCAAATGGGATGTGCTTTTCTAGCTTGCTTAGTAGTGTCAATTCCAGTTATGCCTGAACATAATATTTTGCTTGTATCTTCAATAAATCTTGAATGCAATAGTAAGGTGTTATACCGCAGTATCACAATGGTATGGCATTTGTAGCAACTAACTTTAGCATATGATAGTTTTCAGATAAATTTGTTTACCTGGAATTATAATGCATTAAACTATGTGCTGATTTATTTTGATTAATCTATTTTCCTCCACCCCTACAAATATTTCAACAGTGTCAATCAATCACATTATTTTATTGAATTTAATATTCCTGAATGAATGAAAAAAAATATTACTATATCAACAGAGCTACTGCAAGAGCAATAGTAGATGAAAAACGTGGATAAACTGTTCATCCAGTACCCATTCCGTATTCAACAAATCTGTTAAGAGTCGATTGTCTCTACTTAAAGTTCCTGAATGATAAAGTTCAACTTTAACACCTTTCCATATTTTGATGAAAAGTGCTCGTCATAATATACAACATAAAGGTACAACGATGAGCACGGCTCACCTAAACTAATATGTTAAAAGTATTGTGAGATGGAACTTAATTAGTAATTAAGTTGGTTCATGTAGTCAATTAAATCATAAGTCAAGAGGTTATCAACTTTTTGAACTTTGTAAATACTTCATATAATAGATATATTCATTTATTTGAAGTGTTTAACGTGCACTTTCTGAACTAACTAGTTATATCAGCACATAACTTATAAACTAACTTAAATCTAGAACAGACACAATATCCAACCCCTGGCTGTAAATCCATCATTGTAAACGAGTAAACCCACATTTTATCAATGATACATTTATTGGTCGTGCTGGGAATCAAACCTGGGACCCTTAGCTCAGTAGACAGACATGCTACCGGTTGAGCTAATGTGTCAAACCATTTTATCTTATTAATTAATAACTCTGGTAGGCATGCTAATCATATACGTTGAATAATTGTTAACCAAAATGTTTTGTAGAGTAATTACTAATTAGTTTAGTGCTTCCCAAACATTTTAGAACCTCAACTGATTTTTAGAAATACAAACTCTTGCAACCTACCTAGCTTTAATGGGCATGTTTGTATTTTCACTTTCCCAATTTTTCACAGTTTTATATTTTCAAATAATTACATAAATACCGCAACCCATTCAAAAATGGGCTTGTGACCGATAATTTGGGAACCACTGAACTAGTTGAACGAGTTTATCAATTCTTGTAGTTTTGTGTTACTAATACTATGCATACACTATTTTATTACGGTTTCAAGGAGTTCTAACACATCATTTCCCCTTCTTTTTAGGGCCCTTCCGATTTATCCGGAGTAAGCGGGGTAAGCCACAGCTTCTCCACAATGGCTACGCTTACAATGCTTACTATCAAAATGCGGGTAAAGTGAACTGGAGGTGTGTACAGTCTGATAGGAACTGCCGAGCTAGAATATCTACATTTGGTTCTCATCTCAGTTTTCTATGTGACAAGCACAACCATGCTCAGTAGACAAATTACAGACAATAGGATGCCTACAAGTTCTCTTATTTGTTTTGTGGTTTTAGTGCGCAGAAAAATGATTAAAAGTGGGAAAAAAAATGCCATTGCCAAAAATATTTTATTTTAACAATTACAGATGGGGCTCAAGTAAAGTATTTTTTTTTAATAGAAACAAACACACCAACGATTCTATGTACACTCCATTCCAATTCTGAGTCTCGAAGAAAAACCTCTGTTGTGGCATCGGTTTTGAAGTATATTCTTGTAACATTATGTTAGCTTATACAAACTATCAAGCGATACAACATTTGACTACATTTAGGCTACCATAAAATGCCAAAATAATAGATTTTGTCAAATATCATGGTTCATATGTAAGTTATACAAGATTTCATTGAAGAATGCAACACTTGATACATATCGGTTCCCAATGACTTTCCACCTTCATGAGTTCCTGATACATTCAAAAATGACAGGATTAGCTAGATTTTGAATATATTAACTCTCTATATCTTGACCTTTTTCCTTAAGCAGATTTGAAAAATGACATTTGGACATGAAAATTAAACCAGAAACCTTTGCCTAATGTGCCAATTCTCCACCTTGAAGGCATCTAGGTTTGTCTTGTGCTCAATGTTATTCATCACTCATAGTTACTGTGTCCAAGTGTTATTTTTCAATCATATTTAAACAAATATCTGTGAATGGCAGGTAATAAGTTGTACTAAATCACAATATTACCGCTAAATTTGTAATCTTAATCATATTCAACCTAAACTAATGCCACCAATTACTTTTTATAGTGGATTGATTTACCGTTTAACGCTCTGAGTGCCAAGAGAAATGACCAAAAAAATGTGCTAAAAGTGTCAAGATATTTTGCTAAAAAAAATACTGGATTTTGTTTAAATTTTAATAACTTATTTGTTTTTGAACTTCTTGCAGTCATATTTTTACATAAACTAGCTAACATGCTTGCCAATCTGATGTTATAATTATACATATATTTTTTTAATTTTTAAATATAATAAAAAAAATCACTAGCAAAGATATTATAAAAAAAATTACTGTTTTATTTAACATTAATTTTTAAGCATTGAAATTTTAGATAGCTTGAAATAGAATAAATCACTGAAAATAACATAAAAAAACTTGAGTATATAACAAAATTTACACACAAAAAAAACTAACTTTAGATTTTACACTAAAACTGGGTTTTGCATATCAGCTGTTTCAGAGACCATCAACTTTATCAGCGTTATAGTAAAATAAAGTCTAAAATAAATAATTGGCTTGTAATCAGAAGTGGGTACTTCAAACCTGGTACTATTGCATAAATATGAAAAGGTTGGTGTAGGTTATCCTGATCTTCAAGATTTATTTCATCCTAATAGGAATCACTTTTATTCACACTCGTGTTCTCAATGTCAGCCACCACCACTCCTACTTGTTCTGATCTTTTACTTTCACTAGAATATAATTCCTGTTCAGTTTCATTATTTACAAATTCAGAATCACTAACAAATTGATCACTCTCTCTTGAGTTATCGATAAATATTGCAAGTATTTATGTGTCTTGAATCACAGCTTTCCTCTTAGAAGCCATGTTTACAAACAAGGCCAAAGATAAAACTCATAAAGTTAGAAAATAATTTTCATGCTCGATATATCGAAACCCTAACTGCAAAGACAAATAAAAGTAGCTTGAACATAAGAGAATGTTGTGGAAATAAAATCTACCCTATCTGTTGACTTAATACTGAACTAAGAGCTCGAAAACTTGGGATTGCTGTGAGCAATGCTGGCAATTTAAACATATATATTGTGTATCACTCTGAGTGACGTTGGCACTCAAAGGGTTAAGGAATAAGAGTAGATAGTAAAAATATTCAGCCAAAACAATTGTTTTCAATAAGAAAAATGTCCTTGTTTGCACTTAATGAAATAATTGTTTCAAACACAATTATGTATTGATGTTATACATTATATTGTCTAATTTGTATCTTACACTAAGATATTGTTTTCATATAAGTATTTTTGTTTATCTTGAAACAATTGAACCATTTTTGTTAAATCTATTTACAAACCCAATTTTACATTCCATTGCTATGTAGATAATGTATAGAGGAAATAATCGGTATCCATTTACTTTAATTGAAATACAGGTATTGTAAACTTCCTATGATAAACATACGTATTTTTTATAAAGTTTTTAAGGAATTAGACCTTATAGACCTTATAGAAAATACAGACTTTTTTTTATTGTCAACAATGATTCAATTTGTTATATTTTTGAAAGCAATTTTTTTAGTATTAATATCTATAGGTGTGTTTTCTCACTCCTGATATTGTGGCTGGTTAAAAGTGTTTATGACCGAGATGATACTAGACCTCAATATCTATAGGCATGTTTTCGCGCTCCTGATATTGTGGCTGTTTACAAGTGTTTGTGAGTGAGATGATACTAGACCTCAATTGCTATAGGCATGTTTTCTCGCTCCTGATATTGTGGCTGTTTACAAGTGTTTATGACCGAGATGATACTAGACCTCAATTGCTATAGGCATGTTTTCTCGCTCCTGATATTGTGGCTGTTTACAAGTGTTTATGACCGAGATGATACTAGACCTCAATTGCTATAGGCATGTTTTCTCGCTCCTGATATTGTGGCTGTTTACAAGTGTTTATGACTGAGATGATACTAGACCTCAATTGCTATAGGCATGTTTTCTCGCTCCTGATATTGTGGTCTGTTTACAAGTGTTTATGACCGAGATGATACTAGACCTCAATTGCTATAGGCATGTTTTCTCGCTCCTGATATTGTGGCTGGTTACAAGTGTTTATGACCGAGATGATACTAGACCTCAATTGCTATAGGCATGTTTTCGCGCTCCTGATATTGTGGTTGTTTACAAGTGCTTATGACTGAGATGATACTAGACCTCAATATCTATAGGCATGTTTTCGCGCTCCTGATATTGTGGCTACAAGTGTTTATGACTGAGATGATACTAGACCTCAATATATATAGGCATGTTTTCACGCTCCTGATATTGTGGCTGTATACAAGTGTTTATGACTGAGATGATACTAGACCTCAATTGCTATAGGCATGTTTTCGCGCTCCTTATATTGGGGCTGGTTACAAGTGTTTACGACAGAGATGATACTAGACCTCGGTTTGATAATGCTTTCCTTGACCAAACTAAATATCCTGGTATCAACTATTGAGCTGAGAATTTTGCACCAATTTAAAAACAGCATGACTACTTATATTAGATACGAACACGTATCACTGTGTAGTAAATGGATTTTAACAGTTAAGTATAGATAAAAATGGTCACCAATTTCTATCTATAAATATTTGACAGTACATAGTTACTTAAAAACGGTTAACTTAATGGATAAAATAAAAGAGTAAAATATGACCTAGGAATATTTACTCTTCACATGTACTTCAGATTTTCTTAACGCTATTTTTGGGGAGATATGTGTTTAGCTTGGTATATTGGTGAGGCCTAGTCAAAATAGCACCAATTTAATTAATGATTAAATTAAATAGTTAATCTTACGTTGATTATCAGTACATGGAGTTTTACATAAATTAGCCTACCAGCTGTTAAATCTACTTCACCCCAACCAGCATTTTTGTTTATGAAAAACTACTCAAAACTGTTTTTGCACTTTACCTTGGTCAGAGCCACTTGGACGATAACAAGACGAAAACAAGTAAATCGCGAAAACTTGGCTAGTTGTAAGTGACAGCTGCAGATCACATGACTTAAAGCAGGGTGTGGTCAAACTCTTTTCAACCCAAGGGCCAGATGTGGTTATCACTTAGCACCACGGGCTGAAGATAGAGTTAGTGGTCTCATCAACTTAACATATGTCTGCAAACAACATTTAAAAAGAATTATTTTCAATACTTAGATATTATAAATGGTATATTTGGTTGATAGTATCTGTCAAATTTTGCTTTAAAAAAATTGCATTATGAAAATGTGTGCGCACACACTCACACTCACACAAATAAACTCATCATTATAAATATATATCTATACATTTTTACAAATAGAATAAATGCATACGAAAACACAATCATGACTCTTTTTTTTTATTTGAGTCATTAGCTTTTTATTTCACTTCTCCCAACCAGGGTACCCCACTGCATCACACTGGCTTAAACTATGAATATATTAAAGTAGTTTCATTTAACTTTTGTAACTATCATATGCAGTCTGTCCTATCAGAACCTTACCAAACTAACATACAACATAATATATTATACTCGGAGATGTGTTGGAGCTTAAAATATGAATTACTCGTAAAATTAGACTTGTTTGTCTTTAAATGTGGATGAAAGAACCTGTCTTTTCAATCAATAGTAATTGAACATTAATTAAATTAATGATAGTTTCATTAGATAATGTCAGTACCATAAAACCATGATAAAAGATGCGAGCAAGCAAAGAACCTCGTTGGCTGCCATTGAAGGAACTCGACTAGTTCAAGATTGAAAGCAAAAACTGCCTTTTTCTAACAGATTTGTATCTGTCTTTGTGTTTATTCTAATTTTGTATACATACCCCCTGCCCTGCCCTCTCCATCTGAACACCACAAATGAAGAGCTCCGGCACTGTTACATTTTGGAGGTATACCCCCATTATACAATATTATAGTGTCATATGATAGAGAGGCAGACCCTTTTACAATCTCAACCTTTGTTTACTCATGGTTTCTATATTTTTCTCTTTATTTACCTTAGACTGTAAAGAAAATTATTAAATATAACTTGTAGATGTAATAATGTTTTCATTTGTATTAATTCCTATTTTTAATCTAACTTTTGGAAACCTACTTTAGTTAACTTAAACAAAATAACCATAAATTAACTTTTTTTTTTCCTTTTACTCTCTCGGGTTATATTCATATTAACTTTGTCAACCAATTAAATGTTTTTTATTGTTATATTTATTTTATAACTCTCCCTGTTATTATTATTTATTTTGTAACTCTCCCTATTATTATTATATTTATTTTGTAACTCTCCCTATTATTATATTTATTTTGTAACTCTCCCATCTATTGAACAGCAGGTTGTTGCATTTAATTTTTATTAGATGTGTGCAAATAGTTTCTCTCTTAAGAGTTGAGTTTGAATGAAAACATAGCTAAAAAACATAAAAGATTTGTTTTTATAATAGATCTATGTATAGACCATAAGCACAGAGATCTTTAAGAATGACAATTTTTTTTTGTGAAAAAAATATCACTAAAATTCAGATTTTTAAATATAATTTAGTTATATAAAGGTTCTATTAATAAGGCAGACGGAGATATTAAAGGACTCCTTTTGCTGTTAAATATTGTCTTGAAATTGGATCACATTACTTAAACTCATAATTTTCTAGATAAAATCGAGAATTTTGATTACTTTTTTTAATAAAAAACTTCAAATCAAGTTTGAACAAATACTAAAACTCTACGAAGAACTAGAATTTTTCGAAAATTATACAAACCCTAATTTTTATTTTTTAAAGTAGGCCTATATTTTCAACTAGGCATTTTCACACAAGTTTTGTGAAGAAAACAAATGTACTAATAAATGCACCTTGGCATAATTAATTTAAAATAATTGCTAGTTAGTATAAAGTCTCTTTTTTCTTACAGGTCCGCTTCAGTTCCTTGTGAGTAGAAGAGGCAAACAACAGCTTATTTACAAACATTTTATTTATAATCAGTACAATCAAAATGATGGTGTAGTGTATTGGAGATGCGTTCGTTACCAGAATGGTTGTCGAGCTAGAATCATATTAAAGGCCTTAAATTGTGTTGTTACTTGTAACGAGCATAATCATGAGTCATGCGAGAAAAAAATTAAATATGAAATGGCGTTCCAAAAGGCATGTAGATTAGGACAGCAAGTAACACAGGAGGAGGCGGACTTATTAACACGACCAGATGATTGGGCAAACACATGTCTTTCAATGGATATAAATTATCCCTAAAATTTCTTAAGGACTGGAAACACAGTTTGTTAAAATTGTAAAATAATGTCTGGTAATCGTGTACACAATAAATTTTCTTTAATCATATACTTTAACTGTAATTTTACTATAAAGTTTGGCAATGTTATGGTTCTAGTTTGGGAAATGCCATAATAAATTGTATTTTTCTTTTCTTGCAAATATGCCCTTGTGCATCAAGACATTGCAGGCCTTCAAACATGACTGCAGCGACTTATTCCAAATGTTAGGGTTTAGTAATTAACCAGATAAGCAACTAACATGTGATTGATAGACTTTTAATATATTTCTACACATTTGTTTGGTTTCTCATGTGTTAAAAGCTTCATAGGTGGATTTACAAACCATATTTTAATGTTAGGCTTAGCTTATTTTAGTGTATTTGACAAGGAATGAATTCACAGTCCATGTCAAATACACTAAAATATGCTAAGCCTAACACTAAAATATGGTTTGTATGTATATATAATTTTTTTTTCTGAAGAGTTTTGTTTTGTTGACGTTTCTTTTAGGAGGCATTAAGGAATAGATTTGCCGAGAGTCTTAAATTTCTCTTGAACAGGTTGGCTATGCATTTAGAAAATATCATGATAGACTCGGAAGAGAATTTCTGGTTTATGGAAAGTAATGGGAGAAACGCATGGAATTTTTTTGTTTCTGGAAATCAACAGGGAAGCACAGTTTTAAGTTTCTGGAAAGCGACAAGAAAAATGCAAGCAGCTTTAGGTTCCTGGAAAGCAGCAGGGAAAATGCAGGAATTTTGTAAGTGTCTAGAAAGAAATAGAAAAAACGCAGGGATTGTTTAGTTTTGGAAAGCAACAGGAAAATATAGAGAATTTTTGGTTTCTGGAAAGCAACAGGAAAAAATGCAGGGTTTTTTTTGCTTCTGGAAAGCAACAGGAAAAACGCAGGGAATTTTTCTGCCTTTGGAAAGCAACAGGAAAAATGCAGGGATTTCTTTGCTTCTGGAAAGCAACAGGAAAAACGCGGGAAATTTTTTGATTCGGGAACTCGACAAAACATATGCCGGGAATTTTTTGCTTCTAGAAAGCAACAGGCAAAATGCAGGGAATATTTTTGCTTCTGAAAAACAACAGGACAAATGCAGGGATTTTTTCTTTATTTTAAAAAGCATCAGGAAAAATGGAGATAATTTTTGGTTTCTAGAAAGAAAGTGAAAATAGGAAGTTTTTAGTTTCTTGAAAGAAGGAGAAAAATGCAGGGAATTTTTTGTTTCTGCAAAACCCTGGGATTTTTTTGTTTCTGGAAAGCAACATGAAAAATACAAGAAGTCCCACATAAAAATAATAACACCAGAATATCTGTGAATTTGTAACATTTAACTGCAATTTTTAGCTAGTACTGTAAAATTAAACTCACTGACTCAAACACATGTTACCACTCCTTCCCCCTAACCCTCTTCCAGAACATTGAATTGAATAACCACTGCATATATTTCCTCATCAAACTCAACTCATCATGTTTTAAACCCCAATTAAATGACTTCACTATTTATAACAATAATGCTAATGAAAATATATTTTGAATAACACAAATTTTAACTTGCCAGTACTTTGTAGAATAATATATTGGCATAATATGGGCATTAAAATTAATTCATTTTTTTAAAAACCTTAACAATCGATTTTATCTTTACTCAGGGTGTTCAGCAACCTGGAAAGCGGGGAAAGTCTGGCAATTTAATTAAGTTTCTAAAAATTCTAAAAAAAAACACTCATATTTTGATTTACATTAGTCAAAATTACACTTTTCTTCCAGTTAATACCTACCTGGAATCACTTTCACACTATTGCTCCTGTTGAGCAGACTTATCATTTCTCAAGGTCAGCAAGTGAGTTTTGTGTTGTCTTTCCACCCTTATACCATGTGTCTTTAGCCAAAGTTGGGTCATGGTAATGCACATGCACGGAAATTTTATTAGATTATAAGAAGAAGGAACTAAGAATGACTTTGTCTCACAACTATTTTAAACCATTCTTGAGTGAGGCAATGTTTTACTGAAATCTATTTTTAACTTAAAATAGTCCATTTCCCCTAGTGGAAATCGTTTAACCCCTTCATCAAGTGACAATTTTAGAATGTATATGCATCTAGAAATAAAACCTATATTATACTCTGTGAGCTTTAAAAAAAATGTGTTTCTAATATACTTAAAATGGGGAAAAAATATGGCTCTGGAAAACCTGTCAAATTCAGGGAATTTAAAAATATAGTTTTTCTGGACAGATTGTTACTACATAACTGTATATGGCACAAGTCCGAAATTTCTGGTTACTATTTAGATTTGTGCCATTGACTTATTCACCAATATGTTTTTAAAATGTGACTTGTTATGATGATTACAACCAAATCCTTTTCATTGTTAGCGTTTAAACTTCCTACTTTGGACAAAAACAAATCATATCTAATAAGAGAGTAATAAAATGAACGCTTCAATAATGTAATATAAGTAGAAGGGAAAGAAGCAGACTTGAAAGGATAGTTGGGTTAGGCCTTGATATAAACAAATAAACACATACTCTTCACACTCCCATCTACTGTAGAAGTGATCAGAAGATGAGAAAGTGTGAAGCACTCAAGACGTTTTATTTGTTTCTTATAAAGCCTAATCCAACTATCCTTTCAGGTTGGCTTCTTTAGACCGGGGCTGTTAGGACCTGACAAGTACTGGACCATAGAATTTGACTCTTAAGGACCCTGTACCCTTATTGCCTATATCCTAGTCTTGCCATAGTACTATACATCCTTATCGCTATGTCATACAAGTTACATTAAAGCTTTAAACGGGAACTAATACACCACCTTTCACAACTCTTGGTCCCTTGGAAGACATAAAGATCTAAAATACAGCCAAAATATAAGTGAAAACAAAAATGTATAACCAAGACACTTGGCTGCAGATGTAAATATCTTTGGCGCCTTTGTACTACTAATAACATCCTGGTGGCCACTCTTCAAACTAATGGTGGCAGATTGCTTGATTAGAGTTTAAACTTGTACTTGGATTACATTATTGCAAACAATGTATCACAAAATAAGAGAATACGCTATATTTAACTATTGGAATACGTCATGTGTTTACATATGTTTACTATCAAGTACCGCACATCATTTCTTACTGGTTATTCATTTACTGTTTTAGGTACTTTGCAGTTTATTCCAAGCTCACGAGGCAAACCACAGCTGGTTTTAAACCATTTTATCTATAATAGAGATTATATGACAGACAGTAAGATTTTTTGGAGGTGTTCACGATACTGCAAATGTCAGTGTCGAGCACGTTGCTACACTGAACACAACAAAATTTTTAATATTGTTCCTGAACATAATCACTCAACAGAGGACCAGAAAATTCATGAAAAGAATTTATTGGGTTTTCAATGGATCATTAAACCACCAAAAACATGAAAAACTGTGCATATACTATAATTAAAGTGGCTTTTGTTTGCTTGGCCATAAGCTCAATTATTGTTTGGGTTATGATAAAATTGATAATGAGAAACCATACTTTTTTTTTTC
Organism: Timema californicum; assembly: GCA_902141385.1. Lineage (NCBI taxonomy): Eukaryota > Metazoa > Arthropoda > Insecta > Phasmatodea > Timematidae > Timema > Timema californicum. The sequence continues at coordinate 107,494 of CABFOW010000836.1, read as the reverse complement.
ATAAATGTAGCTGGGTGGAATCAAAAGTAAGACGCTAAACACACTTATAACCTGTCTTGCCTATATTTTTGTTTAATAACTCAAATTTAATAATCTACATATTAACATTAACATGTGATTTGATTCAAGATCTATAAATCTATGGTAATAAAAGGCTATAAACATATTAACTATTTTATTTTGTATTTAGCATTTAGCATGTATTTAGCATTTAGCAGAATGGTTAAACATTTGGTTGTATATACAGTAACTTTTCCTTAACTTCTAATTCTCAATGTATTAAGCAAAATTTTAGTATTTAATACATCCCCATTTTCTTACAAAAACCCACCTAAAGAGCTTTTTTACAACCAGAATCCTACTATATTGTAAGTTTCTGTTAGGTAAATAGGCCCTTCAAAAGGCTAGTTTTAAAAAAATCAATCCAAAGGAATAGAACTGTTATATAAAATTTACAGAAATATTGATCCCAACCTTTTATTTAAACTCAAAGAAAACTTTGACTTAAATTATTTCGAGTTTTAACCATTTTGGTGCCACGGCTATTCTAGAATTTGCACAGGAGTAGTACTAAAGGCCTCTTAGGTTTTGTGTATAAAGAATGCCTCAGCTATTTCCTAATTTTTGTAATAGTTTGCAAGAAAATTCACCAAACCTTTATTTATGAAGCGATTATTTTGATTTTTCTATCATATTAAACTGTATTTACTGTTCTTTAATAATAGGAAATTAATACAATTTAATTAAAATTATCTAATTTCAAATTTTCTTAGATTCAAAATTCTGTTCAAAACTAAGGCTAATTAATGTATTTAAAAATATATATATACCTTTCACTATTATTATGTTATAGTGGATTTAGTTTTATACAAGAAAATAAAGTTTTGAAAAAAATATATATAATTATATATATATATATATAATTATAAATAGGAATTACAGGAATTTATATTTTATATCATACATTAGATAGTTTTGGGCTGTTATTGATTACATTACAGCAAGATTTATTACATTGCTTATCTCATGGATAAATATCTAGGCCTACTTATAATGAATTTTTTTTCTTCAAAAAACCTTGTGTATTACATTGCTTATTTCATAAATAAATATCTAGGCCTACTTATAATGAATTTTTTTTCTTCAAAAAACCTTGTGTATTACATTGCTTATCTCATAAATAAATATCTAGGCCTACTTATAATGAATGCATTTTTCAAAAAACCTTTTACAATGAATAATTTCATATATTTTACATATTATATAGATTTATAAAGTCATTATTCCTATTTACTTACATTGGTAAAGAAATCTTTTCATTCACAAGACATAACATGAAAATCTAAATAGGGCTTAGTATATATTTTTTAAACTCGGAACAATTTAACCCGCACATTTGAAAACTGTTTACAAAACTATTTACACCTTCATGAATGCTAGCCACACTTATGTATTTCCATGCAGCTCGTACGTAAACCGGCGTTGCACTTAGCACATTGAGTACGTAATTGTCGGCCATTGTAAATGTACTAAACAACAGTTCCAACAACAACTATTTATTGTTGATTTTTGTTACCAACCTTAAATAAAATAATAGAGTGTAATGTTCTATTTCCAGTGATATGAAACTACTACACTCTCTATAAGGTAAAGAAATAACTAGCGCAAATCAGAAGAACCAACCTCATTGGTTGGCTCTAGCACTTTTAACCTTAGTAGTCGGAGCCGATCAGATCGGATCGTGGCACCTATAGCGATAGTAGGGTGAGCCGATCGGATTGGCTCATGGCACTAAAAAGGTTAATTAACATGAAAAACATTTAAATGAAGTTGACAGAATATGAACAAATCTTGCTTTGTTTTAAGCGGACATAACATTCAGCACATTTGAATTTTTAGATTGCAGTGTTTTAATCGAGTATTTTAATGTATTGAGCTTTTGTGTAGTCATTTTATATTATACAGCCTAGTTTTATTAACTTTATTCTAATCCAATACATAGTAGCTATACAAAATCATAAGTTATTGTATTTCTTATACAGTATAAATAATAAATTTTGTAATGTATACTTATCAAAATTGTGTAAGTGTAAATAAAAAATAAAATTGTTTTATAAATTGAAGTTTTTTTTTCAATAAATTTAAGACTTGTAAAAAATACTAGTTTAACTTAATAGGGCCAGTTTCATAATCAGATTTAGTACGCTTCAAGTGTGACACTATACTAAATACAAGATTACACCTACCTAAACTCAAATGAAATGGGACAGTTTCATATGTGAAACTGGCTCATTCCATTTTGGTCTAGGTAGGTGCCGTCCTGTATTTAGTATCGACTCGCACTTTAGGCATGCTAAGTCTTACTATGAAACTGGACTTAAACTGAAATACTTGTTCGGCCTGACTTAATTTTTATGTTGTAATCAGGGCCGACACAAGGGTTTCTGGCTCCCTAGTTGTATTATGTATATTATAAATAATCTGTGCTCCCCTGCATAGTGCAAAATAATAATAGGATGCCAAAATACCCGATCAGTATCAAAGAAAAATTATATATAACCAAACAGATAGATGGGCCCCAACCCCTACCTTCTTCATCCCCCCTCCCTCCATCATCAATGTGTACGAAAATATCATCTCTTCTCTTTCTTTTCTATTATTTAGCTAGTTATAAAAGTGATTAGCTGACAAAGTCATACAACCATGAAAGTGATTATGTGGATAATATATTTATTTTTTTTAACATTTTCTTAATAAAGGCCCATACAAGCCAAATTTGTGAACAACTGTCAAACTCGGTGTGTACTAGAGATCGCAAGCAGACTATGTTCAGTTTTCGTGTTTGGTTAAACTTTGCTTCACGAGCAGTTAATTTGCATTCAAATTAATGGAATTCAAAAAATCCTAATTATAAAAAGTGGATTGTGAAAAAGGAATCGATGTGACAAATTGGTGTGGTAGCTAAATGTATTGTCGGAAGATATAGAGCACAAACTAGCTGTCATTTTAGAACAATATAGAAAAGCCCATTCAAAGGCATTAAGAATGAAAAATATCTTGAATAGGGAGTGAGAAATCCAGGAGGAACTATGATTTGGTTAAATACTTAGCATTTTTAAACGATAAGAACTAACCCAATTCTGAAGCTAAAGAAACGAGAAAAAAAAGTTTTAATAATTACATTAGTTTTATTAAAAATTATTTTGCCACAGAAAACGGACGATTGTTGGAAAATATTCACTAAACTGTTCCCTAACTTCCTGCATTGTACTAGAAATTTTATGGGCCCTTTTTCTGATAGGAAGGGAATAAGACATGTTCCTTCACACGTTTACCTTCTCCAAGACTCTTGAAGAACTTCCCTTTTAAAATATATTTGACATCAAATACAGCCTCTGGCAAGTATAGTTATTTTGAAGTTTTTCTTTCTCTTAAAAAATTGTGCAGGTAGAACCAAGAAATTACTACAAAAAAAATCGTTTTTTGCAAAAGTAGTGGTTTTCTCAAAACGTAAAACACTGCGGAGACTATGAAAAATGCATTTCCCACCACTTCATGATATACAAAGTCTAATTATAAACTCATTTGGGAGGCCTCTTCAGGTGCAGGCCTACTCCTAGGTATGGTTTAACAATGTTTTACATCAAAGAAAGTGCATTGTCAGAGACAAATACATATTGTGTCTTTTTAGCTGATGTGGGTGAAGGGTTTAAGGTTTCATTTTATAGTTCTGAATGTAAATCAGTATTTTTTTAAACTCTCCCATCCAAAAATTTTCCCTGATAACCCAGGTAATAGGTGGGGTGTGACTGATGAGGGTGCAACCTGGAAGATGGGATCTGTATTTATTTTTTTAATAATCACAATAATTATAAACAATAAATAAAGGTTTTATTTTATAGGAATAATCTTTGAAAAACAAACATAATAAATTACAATGCCATCCAAATCTGTATTAACAACTAGCTTTGTTAATGAGCTCAAGCTTACATTAACCACTACCTTTGGAATATCCATCAAGGAAGTTTCTACAAAATATTAAGTCCTTTGTTCTATTGTTATGGGGGTGCAATGACACTTAGGATATGCACGCCTATGACCTACATTGAAGCATAAAAAGGAGTACTTGTATCCAATGCCGCCATCAGGACAGTACTTAAAAAAAACTTTATAATTGAAAAATTTGCTGCCAGACTGCATAGAAGTGGAGCTTTTAACATAATTTGTTTCCATCAATTGCTCCTACGCAGTGGGGGAAGTTCGACATGTGTTCATATTCTTCTGCTCCATTCTCTGGGTGAACAAGGTATCTTTAAATAAAAATCATTGTTATATATAATAATAAAATGTATCAACAATGTATTAATATGATTCATTGTTGAATTGTATGAAATTGAGGTGGAAACCACAGAAGAAGACAGTTTTGATGAAAATTGTTAAAGTTAATCCAATGACTTAGAGATATCTATGCCTGCCAACAACTATCAGTGCAAAGAATCAACTCATCGGCATAACCAAAGAATCCAGCATGGACAACTAGGATAGCTAGAAACTGCAACTTGATGTTCTAGACAACTTAAACAAAACACCCACTACTAAACACTTATCTTCAAAAAAGATAAATTCAAATAAAAGCATTCCCAGGAAAGTGAAGAAGAGCAGTGATGGGTATTCAGGTAAGCCATGCCTACAATCTCTTAATGCAAGTAGCAGAACAAGCTCACAGTCTAAAGACGAATGTTAGCTGTTTGGCGAGAACATGGCTGCAAAATTAAGAAAAATTGATACGATATCCAGAGCGTACAATAGTGACAAAGATGGAAATGCAGATACTTTTATTCCAATAAGGAGGCAATAATCAACAAATTCTTAATACTTGGCGACCTTCTCCAGTCACACACTCCATTAGCTCCTCTGTGTCATCTTATTCTGAAATAAAAATGCCTCAGGCATCACCAGTGATGGAATATGAGAATTTTCACTTGAATACATTTATTATTATTATTATTATTTTTATTATTATTATTATTATTATTATTATTATTATTATTATTATTATTATTATTATTATTATTATTAGCACCGCGTCTTACTACCCGTTCGGGTTATACGCACTTACGCTAATGTGTAATGGTAGGGTGATTGTGAGATGAAATGGAGGACCTACAGTTTAACGTGGAATCCGAACCACGGTGTAGGCCATTTTTTATTGATGAACAATAATTATTAGAGGTACACTACATTGAAACCAGAAGTGTAAATAAAGTATTACAAAAAATTAAAATTATATTTAAAATAGAAGGTATTATTACTTACCTTTACAAAATTCTGTATTCCTCCAATTAGAGCTTCACACACTTCTGGAATTATTGTAGAAATTGCTTGTTTGGACACTTTGAAAGTGTACACTCAACTGGTATAAGAGTGACCAGTCACTATAAAACTTAATGTAATTGCAAACAATCTCTTTAACAAAAATAGCTTTTCTGCAAACCTCTATTTAAAAAAAATAGCTTTTCGATAGTTTGTATCCTTTATTTAAAAAAAAATTCTGGCCCAATCATACAAATAATTTTCTCTAAATCTATCACAGTCATACAATTAAAAGTGTTGAAGAAGTTGACATCCTCCATTTGCAAGTCATTGAGTAAATTGACCGTTGCTGAATAAAATTCTTCTCCACCACCTTCTAATAACAAGTTATTTTTATTTTTCACGATATATTTAATAAACTTGAAACTAACACAGTCAATTATAATATATTCCTCGCTCATTGATATTGATATTTTTCAAACTGCTAACAAACTGCTTTCAAACTACATCGCGGACATGACTTCATTATTCAAAATATGTGCTGTGGACACTAAGCTTGCTAACAGTTCGAAAATAGCTTTCTAACTGCTTACAAACAGTTGATTTATGTCGGTATGCACCTTTAGACCAAATATTTAGCTGTTATTTATTTATACATAATTACTAACCACTAAAAAAAATTATATTTTGTTGGGATGCACCTCTAAGACTTTAACACCCTAGGCAATTGCCCTGGTTATAATTTACAATGAGTTGGGTTGTATATGGGCTTTTTTATTATTTCAGATAGTATCTGAATAATAAATCTGAAAGAAAAAATTCAAAACTTAGAATAATTTTTACTCTTAAACGGAAAAATAAATAAATGCTCCATCCTTATAAGCTTTACCTTGAAGGAAAGCTCTCCCGATATATTAAAAATATTGTGGTTTTATTGTGCCTTTCAAACAAAGACAATACATACAATGGACACACTTTACATTTGTAGTTACAACTATATCTTCCTATATCATCCTAAACCAAAGATGTAATAATTTTAAGATTTAATTTCTCTCTCTTAACTCTTTCCCTTTCACGCATTTAGCTTTAGTCAAGGTCACATTACAGCATTGAACTGAACTGACATTTTTCAGCATCAATATGAAGTATTCAGACTGGCTAAAAGTACAGTGGTTTGTTGGTAGATGGCATTACAATAACTTATTGCAATGAAATGTTGATTCATGGCCGCCCCAGGGAAAGTGTTAATTTCTCATGTTTCAACAAATTCTCTTTATGCTCTGTAATTTTGTATCATATTCACAGCAGATACAAACACTAAAAATTTACATTAACCTAAAAGATAATTATAAATTGGGTAATAAGTGTGTGGTAATTGGAAAATGCATATATCCTTGCACTTGTTTGCAATCGTGTAATCAGCATTTTTACTTTATGGAGAAACGTTAAAACTCACTAATGGTGCTGCACATGCTTGAAAGAATAACACATCCAGAGTACTTCAAGACCATACATTATTTACATTAACTTATAACATAATTTTTAATACTCAATATATGTACATTAGATGGAAACACCCGAATCATTTGGATATTCTTGAACTGCCTGCAACTTAGTAGTCGGTGTTTGTACTTTATGGCTAAGCTCTGAATGAATTTGAAACTCATTGACGTCTGATAAGGTCATACACGGAATATAGAGAGTTACAAAGTGATAATTATTGGTCTTACATTATGTTCACTTGATTACTTAAGAAATTACTATTATTTTTAAGTACAATAGAAGCCCAATTTTTTGCAGTCCACTATACTGTGGATTTAGATACAGCACAGTGAAAAGTATGTCTCATTATTACTGTATTAGTGAAACTCTTACTCATAGAGATTCAGTAATTAGAGCAATTCTGAACAACCACATATCACTAGGCTCGCATCTCCGACCACCAGAAAACAATATCTCAAAGCAACACTGTCCTTGAAATCCAACAGCCAATCGGCCACTTCTTGCTCCCTCCCTACTCTTGTCCATAAGTGTAAACATACATTCACATAGTGTTGAGGTTTGAGTTCAATGCCTGTATTGTGATGTTGCAAAAAAATCCACATATAGGAGTGCATTATGTTATCTTTTTTTCCCCCCCCTTGTCTCCCAGTCCCATCAAATGTCACTCTACATGTCATCTTACAATATGCTGCACTTTAGATGCGGGGGGGAAGTATGTCTCCCGACAACTTTGCTATATTGGGGCTTCTACCGTTTCTCCCACCATTTGTGAACAGACATACTTGTACAGATTTTATGTAATTAACGTGATTAAACCATCACACAATCATCTATCAGCACAATTATTGTTGGCATGCATCACCTAGTGAGTACAAAAACTGAATGCTAATATAATATCTTGGTCATAATTTTGGGGAGCTCAATTAGGGTTTGTTAACTTGCAGTTACACATTCTTTCGATATAAAAAAAACCTTTCTATTCACTAAATTTGGTTGTCTAAATCGGTGGTGGCTCCCAAACTTTATCTAGCCACCACCCCCTAGGTTTCCATATACTCATTCCTTCTGCCCCCGACTATATTAAGAAATATATCATTCAAGATTGCAGGTTTTATTGGCCCACTAAGGAGGACAATAACCCAATAAAATTTAAAATTATAATATTCAATGGCACATTTATTCAAAATCGAATTAAAACTTTTACCTAACTAAACAAAATTGATTAATTATATCTAATGAAAATAGCTTTTCCAAGTTATCAGTCATTTAGAAAGTTTCCTAGACACAACATGGCCACATTTGTTGACTTCTTTAATGTCCAATAAATTATTAATGGGAGGGATGGGCTTGATGAAGTAGTACCAGTTTCCCAATATCTTGTTTAAAGTCATTTAACAGGATCTTAAGATCACCCTCCCCTTCAGCACCCCCTCTGGTAATCTCACCATCCCTCGACTTTGAGACCCACTGGTCTAAATATAGTTGAATTTTTAGAAAATGATCATAATCATCATAAACAATTTGCAGCCACTGGCTGGATCTGTTTGCAACATACACCTCTCCAAAGTATTCTTTCTCCCCTCCTGCACCATTATCCAGTCTTCTCTCTCCTCCAGACACCTCCGCACACCCTTTAGCCACCATTTCCTAGGTCTTTCTCTAGGCCTCCTTCCACTTCCAATAACTAGCATCTTCTCTATACTCCTTGCATGATTGTACCACCTTAGTCATGATGTCTCAATCCTTTTCTGCATTGGCTTCTCCTTAACTATTCCTCTCACTTTTTCATTCCTAATCCTATCCATTCTTGTCACCCCTGTAGTATTTCTCAGAAATTTTATTTCATAAGCTTGAATTCCACTTCTATCCTGCTCCTTCATAGCTGACAAACTATGAAAACTATTTTAACTAAGAAAACATAATAATTTAATTCATTGTCCTATATCTGATAAGTGATGATGATGCTAGAATCAAATTCAATCAAGCGAAAAATGACCACCTCGAAATGAGAATCAAACTCGAGAACTTTGGACTTGCAGGTCATTGGTCTTCCACAAAGCCATCTTGGTCCATCTAGTGTCCAGGGCCTCTTTTTACTATATTTGTCTTGAGCCATAATGTGGTAGACAATATACCTTGATTTTGGTTGAGAGCCCGTTCTGAATGGCCTATTTTTTTAACAGAACCTTACTTTATAGTAATATTTGGATGGGCTATAAGGCCTTCCAAAACGATAATAAGATATCTGTTTTAAAAGGTATTTTATCCAATCAAAATAACATCATACTTTAAGATTCTGGTATGAAATAAGGTCTTCCAGAATTGACTTATTACAAAAATCATGGTATACATACATCTACAAAATATTTTTTTGAATTTTATAGGTGCATACACCTTCATCCAAAGTAGAAAGGGTAAGCTGCAACTTCTTTACGAAGGCTACATATATAACAATCACCACATGGCAAAGACGGGAGTGTTGTGGCGGTGCGTCAAGTACTACAGTTCACGCTGCCGGGGAATGTGCAAGACTGTTAATGAATGTCTGGTGCCTCTTAACAATGTTCACAATCACAGTCGAGAGTTTGAGGCGACAGTAGATAATCCATTTTCAGTGCACAATTGTTACGATAAACAAGCAAACATTTGAATATTTTTAAGTTATTAGTTTGATATATTTGTTTGTAAAAAAAATTAGTCTGAAATATTTTTCTTATAAAAATTGTTTGTTGTGTATTGTCATGTGATCTGATATATTTTTATGTAAACTGACTTTCTAAGATCATTAAAAAAAGTTAGCTATATCTTGTTGATACTAATTTATACAGAGATTAAAATATTATCGAAAAGTATTCGGCAATTTATTTTCTTTTAAGTTCATTATCTACATTTTTAATTTTTATAAAAAGAAACTTATTTAATGGCTATAAAAAGATACTAGATCTACTTTCACATGTTCATATGTAAAGTCATGTGTTATGCAGCTGTCACTTTTGATAGAATACACCTATAAAATAATAGTATAGTAAAATGTTATCAAATTTGTCCATAAAAAAATATGTTTCTAAACCCTGAGTTTTTTTACTCCCCAACTGTAGTGTTTCATGTTAAATTTATAATAATACAATAATTAGAGTAAATCATTAATGGTGGCCACAAACAAGGAATTTGTTGATGTTAGGAAAATTGTAATATTAAGGAACTTAATAATTAATTAGTTATACAATTTAAACAAGTGGCTCTAAAAGATCCATTAACTTGCATCTACCTGTTTCGATGGCTGCATGATCTAAGGCTTCACTCTTAAGATTAGAGATCGGAGTTTGAATATCGGTCAAGTGTACTTAATGATTTTTTCCAACAGGGTTTCTATTTTCCCTCTGTACAAATGTGGTACACTTCCTCTAAAATTAAACTTTACTCAACCCTTACTGATTAGCTTATTACTACATATGCGCATAGCTTGAAAAGATAGTAGGACATGGTGCTATTTTTTTCTTACAGTTAAAAACAAAAGTGAGAGATTTTGCTTCTCGTATGTTAACAAAATGTATTTCCTAGATATAACACATTTTAACATGAGACAATTGGACACATTTGTTTTACACTACTACACATCATACCTAATACATGTAATACTTGAAAACATAAAGCCTGTTCGGCGTAGGAATTGTTTTCTGAAAGGCCTTTCTCCCTACCAGAAATCTATTATATAGTAGGATATTGGTAGGAAAAAAGACCTCGGAGAGTAATTCCTACCGTCAATGGAGTATAATTAATATCACTTAGGTTTCATGAGGTACATTTTATTATAAAATTATGTTGACTGAAATTACTTAGATTTCATGAAACATGTCTAAATATATTTTGATTAATATCACTTTGGTTTTGTGATGTTGAAGCAGTATTGTGGAAAACTATGACTGTCACAATTACAGCTTTACAACACACCAGTGGTACACCAAGAAATTTATTTTGGGGAGGCATAACATTTATTAAAGCTATTATTTCTTGACTTTTTTCTATTTGGTAATTTTAGAAGTACTTTTAATGCGAATAATGGTTTCCCATTACATTATAGAGTCATAACATTGATCTTAAAATATAGCCCAAATACCTGAATCTTTAAAAATGTATAAGTTTAGTTTAAGTGAAAATATTTAAAATTTAATTTTAAAAAGTGGTTTAGGGCTTGATGCAACTGACAAAGGATAATTTGTTTGACATGTCGATTACATCATGTAATGTATGTAAATTATATTTAAATTAACTATACTAACACACTTATGTCTTCTCCTTTTTTTTTTGTTATTTTATTATTATTCTGATTACACAAGTTTATACGATTTCTTTTAACCAATTGATTAAAATTGTAAAATTGTTATATCTTCATTATTGTATTTGATGTATTTTTAAAAGATTCATACAAATATCGAATCTCTTGAATACCACATTATTCGAGCATGTTATCTCTAATACATATTTATGTATTATTTAATGATAGACACTGAATAATCAGTGCCAAATTTAGGGTTAGCCACAAGAGAAACGAACATAAGGACATGGGAGCACCATTTTTATAAGATAAAATTTTTCTGAGTGTTACATGAACAAAAGATGTTTGAATACCAATACTTGGGGGGGGGGGATGCCTCACTTGTCCCCTTACCTTAACCCCGATCCATTGCACAACTTAGGTGGGTTACCGGCATCCCACATAATTCAGAAGTTTTTTGTCATGCCCTTGCTAGTAGTGCTACATCAATAGACGTATAATTAATTAGCGGTGGTTATGATGTGAGTAAGTTTAAAAAAATATATAATTAAATCTAGCTACCAAAACATTAAATAACACCAAAGAATTCTGTATACTCATTATTTGAGACTATGGCATATTAAAATCATAAATACTTTCACAGGAATGTATTTTTTTGGAGGTGGTTCCCCAAATACACCCTTCCTTAATAAACCACATTTTTCACACTTCTTAAAAAGGCCATTACAAATCCCAGTTTTAAATGTTTTAATAAATAAAAATATTAATACAATAATGCCCACTTTTTGATATTTCCTCACTGTACAATCTTGAGCTAACTAGGTCATCCACAAACAAATCATGGAAATTAATAAATTACCTTGTTCACAAACTGGGTGTACAAACCAATGCTATTAAAAACAGAATATTTACCTAGACTGGATCATAAAATAAGACAAACAAACTAAGATACATTGTTATGGAAATATTTTGGACACAGTTCACTAAGGAGTTTAAATATATATACTCTGTTACAGAAACACATTTAACAACAAAACCTCATGATTTTCCAAAGATCATCATAGCTCTCTGAGCTATGTCGTCAGAATTTGGTTATTTTAATGGTTATGTCACTGCTAGTCAGGCAGTTTGATTTTTAGCTTTGCTATCCCAATGCTAGTGGATCTCGTTTTAAGTTAACAGGATGTCCAGCGGCCTGGAAAACAGGGAATTTGACCAATCTTCTGGAATGTTCACATTTTCACTAAAATAATATGTAACTTTAATTAACAATAGTCAAAAAAACTTTTTCTTCCAATTAACAAACACTGAATCTTCCTTAACACAGTCGACCCAGTTGAGAATACTAATCTCAATTTTCACAGTCGACATGTAATCTTTGTATTGTCTTTCCAGCCCTCTATCGTGTGTCTTTATAATATAAAGTTTAGTCATGGTTATGTGCATGTGTGACAATTTGATTACATTATAGGAAGAATAAACTCAAAAATAATGTGTTTCACTACAACTTCACACATTACTGGTGTAAAGCAAGTTTTTAATGGCTCAATATGTTCTCACTGGAATCTTACTTAGATCACACTACCCAATAGCACAAACACTTTGGGCTTAAATCCTTTAACCCCTTCGCAGAGTGAAACAATTTCATAATGCGTGTGTGTCTAAAAATATGACTCGCCTCGGTGGTGTAGTTAGCTAACGTGCGAGTTCCGTGTTAAGTTAAACTGCCGAGGACGAGGATATCGAGGTTCAAATCTCACTCGGGTGAACTGGGGGTGGTTTCTCCTAAACAGTTTTTCACTCTCCCTCCACGCAAAAGTAGGTTCACTTCCTCTATATTCACCCTTCCCAATTCCTAACCCATTAGAGTAATTAGCACTTAACAGTATAACCTGAATGAACGAGTAGTAGGATGTGTTACTAAGAATTAAGTATCTAAAAATATGCTTTCATCAAGTTACAATCTTAATGAAATAATATTTTTTGATATAGAATGACTGTAAAAGTTGGAAATTGGCTCTGCAAAACCCGGAAAAGTCAGCGAACTTTAAAAGACAACTTGGATAATTAATCTTTAGTTTTTGTATTCACTTATTTTAAGATTTTTCTCATATGCATATAAGGAATTAAAATTTTTCCACCCTATTTAGAAACTGGTTTTTTTCTTTCTATTAACCATTTTGGGGTGTCCTTTTACAAACCTGGCAAATTTAAATGTTCTTTACTGTGGAAAAGAAGATTTCATAATTATTTTGGAAAGAAAAGATTTCATGATTAAGTTATTTTGGAAAAATTTTAAACTACCTCCCCAACCTACCCTTTGTCACCTTTTTTCTACATAGTAACTATTTAACCCTTTTTGTCATTGGTGTAGCCCCTCTACATTCCTGGAAAATTTAATTTTATTCCTCACCTAAAAGAAGTTAAAAACACTGGTTCAAAAGACACACCGGTGAATTTTGAAAGCTTTCAACTCCCCCTTTCCCTCCGTAAAGGTCAGATTTTAAATATTAAGACTTATTTGGTTATTTCCCCCCATTCCCCTGTTTTCATATTATTCAATATTTTGCTTGATTTACCACCTGTCGGTCCTATGTAAATAAGATGGTCAGGACTTTACTGTGCATGCAAGATTTTATAGATGAAAGTATTAAACACAAATTATGATGAAAATATAATTCTTTAAGTAAGGCGTGTATTATGCTGTTTTTAAATTTAATCACTTTCTCTCTTCTTTTTTAAAAAAAATTAGTATAAACTAAACAAAGTCTAAGTTTCATTGGAAATTGTTATATTTATGATAATTACAGATTTATTGACAAAAACTTGATTTTTTTTAACATGTTGGCCTGATGTTTATTATTCATGGAATATTGTGAGAACTTAAAATGTATATAATATATAAATGGTTGGCACTTGAACTATAATTATAGCATGTTGCTAATCAAACTTATTGTTTAATACTGGTTTTGACTTTTACATAAATTATTTTCCATCGTTTTTAAGACTGGCACTTTGACATGGGACTTGAACATGGAACCTATTAACTGATTAACTCACCAACTGTTTCCTTCTTAGCTATCTAAGGTACTATTCTAACACAAGGACAACATCTCTGAAGTATTTCCTCAATATTGTTTGTATGTAGGGCCTACACTTTGTTTATCCTCGAAGATAGTAATCGTACCTTGACAGATTACATTATACCCCTATCTTATAAGCTACGCCATAGTGAAAACAATCAAGGTAAGCTTGTACCTTTCAGCTATAGTAAAAAAAAAACCACTATAATTATGCTTTATTGGTTCTCTTTTTTTTCTGTATTTATGTTTAAAAAAATCCACCTCAGATTAATTTCTTTCGATGAATTGTAGAGTTACCTTGCATCTTCATTTTAAGTCAAGGCATTGGATATTGTATTGTAATATTCTCTGGCTAATGTTGGGTTGATGATGATGCACTAGCAGGGGCAGATTTACATGTAAGTTGAGTAGTCTCCATCATAGGGCAGTAAGTTTTAAGGGACACCAAATTTTGCTTGATTGTTAACGGATGTGCGCGCTTAAAATTTCTTATACCCCATAAGGAAAAAATAAAACTAGTCTAAACTTGTTAGAGTGGTTTAGAGAACACAATCTACAAACCGTGTACCCTAATGTTGATATTGCGCTTTGGAGAGATGTTTGTACTCCTGTCACAAACTGTTCTAGAGAATGCATCGAGTCATATATAATTTACAATCAAAAATTATTTTTAATGGATTAAATGCTCTTGCTGTATTAAGTCAGAACTTGTAAGAATCTTAAGACTACAATGATCTTATTCTACATTTGCTAGTCAAAAATCTATATGTGTAATTTGTGGATGTGTACTTCTGTCACTATTATTACTCTTTAATAAAAAAATTATGAAATACTGTCAATACAGTAAACAAATTAAAATATTGTCGAATTACTCTACTCTACTCTTTTCAAAAAAAAAAATCCTGTTCTGTTCATTTATTATTAGGTTAAGTCAAATTATATGGAGCCTAGGGCGGCCGAAGGGTTAAGTCTGCCCCTTTACACTAGTACTGCTATGGGAACATATGCTAGATGTCAGTCCTGCTGAGCAGATTGTATTGGAACATTCTCTTGTAGGTTCTGTGCAGTTTCTCCCAAGCGCTAGAGGCCACACACAGCTGGTGTACAATGGCTTCTTGTACACGAGGAATAATCAGGCCGGTGACAAGTCATTCTGGCGTTGTATAGACTACCCCACCTTGAAGTGCTGCGCACGATGCGTGACTGTGGGGAGCGTCTTGACCGTGGTGAGCGGCCAACACGTTCACCCGCCTCCAGAGAGCAAGATTCAAAGACTCAAGTCTATGGTGGAATTCTTCATGCATTTCCCTTCTCAACCGAAATAAAAACTTCACTTAAAGAGAATGATATCAAGAGTTTGTTTTGCCTTTCATTTTTTTTTTAAATCTTAAAACTATCACCTCACCTCGACCATTGCTACCAGTTTTGAACAATATGTTGATTGAAGTTGCACATGCAAATATATTATTTAGAGGGACTCTGTAAATTCTGGAATTTTAAAATGATTTACTGTCAAATGCTGAAAGGTGTAATAGGTCCCAACAAAATTAAACCAACATTTAAAAAAAAATATTTATAATAAAATTGTATTCTGTACTGAACCATCATTGATAACTAGATATTTTGTCAGTAACCTGACATTTAGTTCTTGTGTGCACTGTTGTAGGTATAAAGATTGATTAATTTTTATAATATTGCAAGCAACTTGCATTATGCTTAACTGTCATGCCTTGTATGCCTAGAACCACAATCAAATATACTAAAAATCCAGATTTGACTTTGTGTAAGGCACTTTACTTTACCAACTTTAATGCTGCTTGGTATTTTTTAGTTACTTAAATTTATTTTACAAGTTTTTTTTGTTGAAGGTGTTGTTAAAATCTCATTAAATGTGCTATCACTTTAGTAGGTGAAAAAGACTCGAGTCTGTGCCACTTCAAGGGACGGGTAAAGCGGGCTACTGCTCAATACGCCTGGCTTAAATGGATACCGTGTTGCCGCCAATGTTGTTCAAGAAATGATAAAATTATGAAACATATTTGATCAAGATAAGGATCTTAATTTGATTTTATCTCCTTGAATCTTTTCAGAAACCACCAACAATTTTTCAAAACTACATTGTATTAAAGTTTTCTGATTTAAATATTCTAAATTTTATATAGTTCATATAAAAATGTGATTATCAATAATGAAATGAAACAGTGGAGCACAGTCATCCCTTAATTTTTGTTTTGAAATTATTTTCTTTCTAAATCATAAGACAATGATTGGACCAAAATTAATATGTAATAGAGGACGGGGCATTAAAATAAAGTTCACCCGGGTGGGCATGGCTGAAGTTGACAGTTGAAATACAGGAAATTAAACAAGAGAAATTATTCTTGAATGGTTATTTCCTGAATTGATTCAATTTTTAAAGTCAGCACAGATCTGTGTAATTTGAACACACGAATAATCGATGATAAAAAAATTTAAAAAAATTATCTTCCCAAAACACTCAAACTTAAAAAAACTAAGCTATGTTTCAAAACTAAACATTAGAATTTTAAAATCAATTTATCTTCTTGCATAATAAATTCCAAGATTTTCTGTTGTTTTTTCCCCGATTATATTAGTATGCTACCTTTTTTTTAAATCATTCAATAAGTAAGAATTTCAATTACATTATAGTATCTTCCAGTTATTTTTAAAACTAAGCAAATTAATAGTTTTAGATGATTATGATTATTATTGTTATTACTATGACTATCATTATCACCATCATCAACTGTTTCCAGCCCTTGGCCAGCTCATTTTAGAAAAATACCTCCATCTTCCTCTACCCTCCCACCAATCTTCTCCTCTAACTTGCACACTTTCTTTTATCTTCTTCTCTTCTTTCTCGGTGTACCTTGTGCTCTTTTCCCTTCATACTTCATTTTCATCATTATCTATGGTACTCTCTCTGTTTCTATCCTCATTACATGACTATACCATCTAACCCTCGCGTCCGCTACTCTCTCATGTACTCCCGGTACCCCCATTCTTTCCCAAATAACTTAATTTCTAATCCTTTTTATCCTGGTTACAGCTCCTCACAAACTTAATTCACATGTCCTCTACTTTCTTGGTCTCATTTACATTCACTGTCCATGTTTATGCTACAGCTTAGACTATGAGTACAAAGTGTACCCTTTAAAGCACTCCCCTATACTTCAAGGCTATTCTTCTCCATATCACGTTTATTACACACCTGTAGAATAATTTCCCCTGCCACCCTCGTCTTATTAGATTCTCTCTACTACCACCCTTCGTCTTAATGGTGCTTCCAAGATATTTTACACACTATTATATAAATACATCACATTTATGTTTGTATTATATACATAACAAGAATGCTGCCTCTTTTTTAAATTGAAAGTTCATTGATATAACTCTTAAAATAAATGTAGTTCAAAGCAAATAATAGATGCCTGCTTATTTACAATTAAAAATATATCAACTGAAATCCACTTTTCTTAACGACTTAAAAAACTTCTTTTTGATTGACTTTTATAAATTTTTGCTCGAATATCTCAAATTATTTAATTAAAGATGTTCATGTGTGTTTTGAATTCTTTTTAATTTTTCTCTTTGTAAAACATTAGTAATATTCTTAAAAACAAACTTTTGTGCTAAAAAAAAATTCTGGTATATTTCTTCGTGAAATTTTAATAAACCTCAATAAACATCTTTTATGTGTTTTTATAAAGATGAAAATGTTAAGTTTGTTATCTGATAAAATACAAATGGTTTCATAACAAAATAATTAAATGTTTAAAATTATTAAAAACATGTTTTAACAAAGTTGATTTGGTTGCATATTGGAAGGGTTGTTTAGCAATATTGCACAAGTGTAGAGAAAAGAAAGAAATTGTCTAATGCTGGGGGACTGGAGAATATATTCACATAATTGTTGTTGTAAGATAGCAATATAATATTTGCTCAAATTTAGTGCAAGATTTTATCCTAAAATGTCCTTCCAAAAACTGTACTCGTAATTATATGCGCAGTCTAACATTTATCACTGAAAAAAAAACAGTCAGATTCCTACAGAGGTCTATTGCAGCACATTATAATCATACTGGCCTGTAGGCAGGAATCAGCGCACATGGGTGCATCTAATAATAAACTCTAGCTCAAAAACGAAGAGATAATTCAGCGCCAAAGTTAGAACTATCACAGTAGCGCATCTAATAATAATATTATTATTAGCACTCGTTCAGGTTGTACGCATTTAAGATAATGTGTAATAGTAGGGTGATTGAGAGATGAAATGGATGACCTACAGTTTAACGTGGAATTGTTTAACGTGGAATCCGAACCACGGTGGAGGCCTGGCATTCCCCACATTCACAAGTTGTGATTAATACATGTCTTGTCAGAGCTGAAGGAAGGGTTTGGAAATCAGATAAATCTGTACCGGGACTGAGGATCTAATAATAAACTCATGGTCAAAACATAGAGATAGGAGGATTTCCACCCTTCAGTGTAACTGTACCGCTAATTCATTAGGTCATTGTTAGTTGGTGTGAGAACATGTGCCGAGTTTTTGATATTACAAATTATAGGAGTGTCTGCGCATCAAGACACACATTCAGAGGGTTTGTTTTTACTATATATTTGGAACCTTTTATATTTCATGTAGAACGCTTTCTAAATATTAAGGTTGTATTATGTGCAAGGCTGAGGCCATACTATATTCGAACCAATATGGTAATTAAGTAGCGCACAGCCGCTTACAGTTTTATTTTCATAGGACGAATTTTTTAGAAAATACAAACATGTGTTTTGCGGCTAATATTGATAACAATTTACTATATAATTGGTTTTATTTTATATTTATTGATAATAGCTCTCAAAAGTGACAGCTGTAGACCACATGACCTGATGTATGTCTATGTGAATGAAGACTTTTCTTAGCAGTCATTTAAAGTATTTCCTATAAAAATTGGACTATACAATGGGAGTGCTTGTAATGATAATCATGTAGATGAGTGATAACTAAATAAATGGAAATTAATCAATAAACGATTTTTCTAATTGAACCTTTAATACCCTTTACCAAGAGTCACCATACATTTATTAGGAAACACAGCAGTAGTCTCGTCTCGCTTTTACCTTTTATTAAATACACGACCTCATCTCTCCCTTCACTTCTCATGGTTTGAAAGAAATATAGGCAATCTCATTTCATTACCATTGGTGCCGATGAAGATATTTACTCTTTGTAAATTGGTCACCCTTTTTATCCAATCAGTAAAAATGTAAATGCCAGAGCTGAGTATACGGTTACGTAAATAAGTTAATTTGTAAAATCAGGGCTGCCTGCCACATGCTTGGAAAACCAAGTGTCTTGTGAAAACAGAGGGAAATTTTTTTCTGCAAAAAACTGGTATAAAACGGAGAAGTTTACAAAAATATATACATGGATATTCGAATATTTGTGAATTTTGAATATTTAACTGCCACCTTTAAATAATAGGCCCTTGCATAGAAGAAAAAGTGAACTGAAGAACTAATCACATGGATTCAAAAACATGTCTTACCCTCTTCTTTTTTTCCTCCTTGGGTTGCATAATAACTGCATACATTTCTTCATCAAGGTCAAATAATCCTGGTCTAAACATCAGTAGCATGACTTCATAATAGAAGCACCAGAAAAATAGTACAGTAGAGTCTTCGAAACTTGACATTCGAGAGCTCGACATTCTCTGTAACTTTACACGCACATGTGCACACAGTTGTGGGTGCCAATCATCACAATCCAACGTCATTCAACTGTATAACTTCTGTTGGTTTGTGTAACTCGAGTGGAGCATTCGTGTTTTTACAAGTTCTTTGTTTGTTAGTTTTCCAAACATGTTATTCGAATCAATACAATATTATATGTACACTACTCTACTCTATTTTTGTATACTACACGTATGTATATTACTGTTACTGTACCCTACAATACTACAGTACAGTACAGCTGTACCTATAATACTCGCTACTGTACTGTGATCCATACTTGTTTAATAAACATGCATCTTATTCAAGTTCATTTGTAAAACTAGACATTTGCTACTGTACTGTGATCCATACTTGTTTAATAAACATGCATCTTATTCAAGTTCATTTGTAAAACTAGACAGTTCAATAACCTGACACCATCTCAGTCCACATTAGGTCGAGTTTTTGAGACTACTATATTTACTTATGGAAAAGTTGTAAAAATAGGGAATATTCTACTAATAAAATAGTGGCGATCCTGAAAATGTTACTAAAATAATTTGTGTTGTTCAGAAAGTTCCCAAATGAAAAAAATAGTTTGTATTTGACTCTACCTACTTTTTAAATTGTAGTTTATAATATATAAAAATATATATATTATATATATATTACTACCCACCATCATTATTACTATACACCATATTACTTGATAATAATTTACAATGGTAATATACATGCAATGTACCCTTCATTTATCCTGAAAGGTAGAACTCTTACCTTACATTATTCCATCATGACCTAGCTTATGATAAAGAGCCATAATGTAATCTGTCAAGGTATAAGACTGCTACCATTCAGAGTAAACAGTGTTTACATTTTTATAAACTTTTTAAAAACTCTCTTTTCTAATATACCAAATACATGGTACAACATATTATTTTTATATAGCTATGCCCACAAAAATGCATGCAAAAAAAAAATTTAAATGTTGGAATTACCATAAAACCAAGCTATTTTAAAGAGTTAACTAGTCGTTCTTGTTTTTAAGAAACATGCAGTCTATTAACATAACAATATCCTCTTTGGCGATCGCTTGATCTAAGGTGTCATTCTTGCAATAGTTTACTAGACTACTGATGGAGGGAGGGGGAGGGGGGGGGTTGCATCAGGGTTTAAATCTCGACTGCGTGCGGAGTGTGTTTTTCCTAAATTGTTTTCCATTCTCTCTCTACACAAATGTGGATACACTTCCTCCAAATTCAACATTCCTCATCCATAACACATTAGCATAATCAGTACATATGCGAATAACCTGGATAGTTAATAAGTCGTAGTGCTAAAAACAAGATGATTTTGTATTTATATTAGCATTATTCATTGATACATATTCAATATTTACTTAATATCCCTTAAGAAATCATTTTTATTCTGGTAAAATTGTTCTTAAACTTATTTGAAACAAATTTAAATCAACACATTTATAAATTATTCAGTGATGTTTCTTTTCAACATCCTTCATTATTTTGTTAATTTATTGATTAACATAATTAATGATATTATTTATACAGAAAAATGCCACATGGACACAGGAATCAAACTTGAAACCTTTGGTTTAGTACGCCAATGCTCTTACTACTGAGCAATCCAGGATTAGTCCCGTGTCCAGGGTCATTCTTCACTCATATTTTAAGGCAGAGTGATATGTGCATAAAACCTTCCCGGTTTGGGTCGTATATGGCTGCATTATCAGGTAGCTTGAGATCTTAATTTATTGTTCATAGGTAGCTTACGATTTCTGCATGTCCATCACAGACTCTGCCATAAAATATAAGTGATGAATGATCCATAGCACAGGACAACTCCTGTATAGCTAGGTGGTAAAAGCATTGGCATACAAAGTCAAAAGGTCCAGGAATCAATTCCTGTGTCCAGGTGTCACTTTTCAATTCAAATAATATGATGTTTAGATGTGGCTATCACCGTAATTAACAACTATCATAGCTTTGGTATATAATCCATAATGATAATTATGTTAATATAATCATTGATCATCTAATAAAATGTTACAATAGTTGTAGATGTCATAATATTTCTAATTAATGTTATCATTTTGTTAACTTATAAATTTTGATTCATACAATTTCATGCTACATTTAACTAATGAAGATTGGCTAATCAGTAACAATACATCAAAGTTATAATGTAGATTAATAGTATAAAACTATATTGCTTCTGAAATCAAAATTCTGAAAAAAATATTTTTGGCTCTTTTTACATCTTTTCAAAATTTACAAAGAAAGAAAATAACATTGTATTCAGACCAAATGTATAAGTACTATTAGGTCTACTTAAGCATTTGTTTTTAACTTTCTCTCTCACTCTCTCTTTTTCAAAGGTTTATTTATCTTTGTCCTGAGAGTAATTTTAACTATACTTGTTCGTAGGTGGTCCGTGGTTCATACCTGGCCGTGCAGGTGCGATTCAACTGGTCTTTGATGGCTTCATTTATTACAAAATTCGTCAATCAACCCACAATATATTTTGGAGATGTTCAGAGTTTAGAAAAAAGAAATGCCCTTCACGTTGTGCCACAGCAAACAATATAATAACTTTTACTTGTGCATTACATAACCATGATAATCACATCAGAAAAATACAAGCAATGCTACTGACAGGGTGGCCCAGTTAAATAATATCACTTTGAGACATGGAGCAAAGTTATTAAAGACATCTTGCAACATTATAAATTTTCTGATTATTTAACCTTTTTTTATCCACACAAAATCCTGAGTTTGAATGGCTTTATGTTAAATCTATTTTTTATATTTTTACAACAAAACTTGAGCTAAGTTGTAATTAAGAATGTTTTACTCATAAACTTAAGCTTAAATTAACATGTTAATTACCCATTTCGGTGGTAGAATTGTCTAAGGCAACCCTCTCGTAATAGACTGAATTGCTAATGACAGGTAGATCGAGGTTCAAATCCTGGTTGGATGTACTGAGCTTGGATTTTTCCTAAATGGTTCTCCATACACTATCCATGCAAACATTGGTACACTTTCTCTACTTTTTACCTTCCTCATTCCTAACACATTACTACATATGCATACAATCCAAATGGCTAGTATGAAGTGGTGCTAAAATAGTGTTAGGCCTATAGACCTAGTACAATATTTTATCAAATATAATTCAAGCTTACGTTTCAAATAAAAATCTCAAATTTGTTAAGGTTTTTTTTAAATCTAATATTTATGTAATTTATTATTATATTTTGTTGTCAATGCAATCATTTTTTCATATGCATGCAGCCTAATCTTAATAAACGCTCTTCCTAAAGACTTATATCATTTTGGACACGCAAAGTTTATTTTATGTGATTAACAATGCTATCATTAATATTTATAATATCCGCTTTGGTGGCCTCATGGCCTAAGGCATCGCTCTCAAAGTAGACTAGACTGCCGATAAAAAGAAGATCGATGTTCAAATCTTGGATAGGTGTACTCGAGGAGGTTTTTCCAAAATGGTTTTCCACTCTCCACGCAAATGCGGTCACACTTTAAATATAGCCTTCCTCCCTAAAATCATTAAAGTAATTAGTACATAAATGTATAACCTGAATGGGAAGTAAGATGCCATGCGGAAAAAAAAAGTATATATTTATAATGCATGTCACTGTCAAAGTAACCTTAAAAAAAACTGGTTTTTATTTCATAGCCAATGTGAGTGTGCAATAGGTGACCAGATTTAACACAACTGATACAAGAGTTGTTTTAGATCACTGGTTCCCAAACTTTTTACGGTCACTGCCCCCTTGTTTCCATAAACCCCATTTCCCCCTTATTCTATTAAAATATACATATTTGGAAGAAGTTACAGGATATAAAACATAAAAGTGAACAAACACAATATGGCTTTTATAATGGGGGAAATTAAAAGTTTTACTCAGAATACTACAATAAAATGCAAAACAAAAATATTTAATGTCCCATTAAAAAAATCCAAATAACACTTTTAGCTTAATTAATTTAACAACAATTTTGAAATTAGCCAGCGGAACAATTTTTTAAAGTGTTATAGTCATTTAACAATAATGTTTAGTTATCAATAGTATTTAGTTACTACTTCACTGTTCAGTAAATTCTTATCACGATGGATGCATTTGGTGAAATGATACTAGTTTCCCATTATCTGGTTTAAAGTATCTTAGCAGGACCCCAATCATTGCCCTCCCTAGGTAAGTGGTCAGCAATTAGCGCCCTTTGGGCTAGATCAAGACTGCAAAGCTCTCCCTTATGTTCCTCTGGACCCAAAGATGAAACTTTTTGTCTCGTCTCGATTCAGAAGCCTAAAGTACCTATTTGAACAAATAAAGTTATTAAAAATCAAACTCATTCTTTAACATTATTTACCCATAAATATTAATAAAGTAAGAATAGACATAATAGGTATACTCACTATTTTGCAAAAGCCGGGAGTTAAGGCTAGTACAGTCAGGGCCGCCCCAAGGGGAGAGCGAGGAGGGCAACTGCCTGGGGCGCCGGGCTCTAGGGGGCACCACGCCACCAATGTCATCTTGAAAAAAACTATAAATAACAATATTTAAAAAATTTCATACATCGCTCAGTTATATTTGATATTTTACTAATTCTCTTTGCCGTTTATTTTGACTTTTGTCCTTGTTAGACCCAGTGTGCGTGAACATACATCCTTTCATCTCGTATTGAATTCCTTTCAAGTTTATAGGACGTTAAAGAGGAGGGGGTGCATAAAGGTTCACCCTGGTTCAAAATTATGCTTGAGGCGGACCTGAGTACAGCTAATTCCTAGTGAATCCTGCAAGTGCTCTTGGTTCAACTTGTTGCAGAAGTTTGTTTGATGCTGTTCATAGGTGATAATCCCACTTCTCAGGCATATGTAGACCTGAACATAGTCAACACGTACAACGCGATATCTCCAACATTTTCATGTAATAAAGTGGCTGAATTAAGCCCAAACTGCTGCCTTTTTGCGTGTGTGTTTGCTTAATATTAACACACACATAGCTACAAAATGTTCATGAATTTAAATCGCCACAACTAAGGGAATGAAAAAAAAACTTCAAAAAATAGCACCCAGCTCCTTACTGATTTTTGTAAAAAGATATAAATTGGACCTTGCGACTTATTTGTAATAAAGTTCGCCCACGAAATTTGTTGACATGGTCATTTGACCAACAAAAAAATGAAATGTTGACCGGTGCCCAAGGTAACCCCAACACCATGTCATGGGGTGGTACAGCCCAATTTGGGAACCGCTGTTCAAGATCATTTGTATACACGACTAGGACTATTTATTATATTCTTGGAGTCACAAATTAACATTCTAAACTAAATTCTTACAAAGTATATGCACCTTGGCAACTTTATCTTTCACTCAAATTCATCTCTTATTAAATAAAACCCCACATCTCACACAACTTTCTATGACTTCGGAACTTGTGTGATCTAATTGTCCTGAGCACACTTTTATACTTGAAGCAACATCTAAAATACCTTCGGAAAGTATATTTCTACTTTGGTAGTTAAAGAAATTAAACAACTAAGAAGTTTGTTATAATGTATCATTATTTTTATATCATGCTTATGTTGGTTTGATATTAAAATAAAATAAATATATTTATTGGATATGGGACGCTCAAATCCTCAAACTATGGTATTTGAAGGATTGAAGATTTGTAAAACTTTCAAAAAAAGTATCTCAAATATAATTTATGAAGACTTCATATAACATTTTTAAGTGATTGGTAAAATAAATTATACAGGCTTGTCTATTTGGGAGAATAACAAATCCACAAAAAAAAAAAATGACAAAATTGTATTATTATAACCATTTTACTAAAAGTATTTTCTTTTTTGTTTATGAAGTAGTAGACATGACAAACAAAATACTGTACCATTTTTCAGTGGCACCAACCCTTGAACAACTTATTTTTAAATAGAATTTTAAATATTCCCACTTTATTTAAAATTTTATATTTTTGACAATTTGAGCTGATTTGAGATTCGAAAGAAAATTTATGACTTGAATTCAAGAAATCTAAGATCCTACCCATCTCTATTTATCACTGAATAATATTTTATAACCTTACTGCATATGTTCTACTTAAAGAGTGAAACTTAAGCTCGGTCTGTATTGTGACTGCCAACTGCTCTTAAGGTTCTCCATTTCCTAAATTTCCAACATGGCTAAGCATTTATTACAGTAAAATTATGATTTGTTCACTTTCACTAAATGGTAAATAAAAGCATGTCTAGTAGAGCTGTAGTTGTTAAAACATAATGTGATAATGCAGGGTGTCTACCATCTGGGGAAAACGGGAATTTGAAGTGATCGGGAAAAAACGGGAATAAATCGGGAATTTGGTAAATCATAATAAAAATCTGGGAAAATGATATTTTACTCAAAATATGAAATGCAATAATCAGTAAATTATGTCATTTTTTTGTTTATATCTGTGCAATATATTTTTAATTCCTTGTAAACAATTTTAATTCAAATTTTAAAACTTTTTTTTTTAAATTAATAGAAAAACGTGGGAGGAGAGGGGGCCGACTTAGAAGGATATGACATACTTTTTTAGTCGGGAATTTTAGGAAATGATCAAGGGAAATCAGGGAAAAGCTCGGGGATTTCATTGGTCAAGTTTAGTAGGAACCATGTAATGTGCACAACAATCTCAGCCTCTTGTTCAAATAAATTGGTCATATTTAGGCATCAATCATCATCGCCTGTGGCCAGGTCACTTTAGTAAAATGCCTCCATCTTCCTATATCCTTCCACAACCCTTCCTCCTTTAATTCCTTCTAATTTAAGGAGGAAGGATTGTGTAAGGCTATACAACTGTTGTCCACTTATCTCACTGATATCTGCTGTATATGACACAAAATTATTGTAAAAGTTTTTAAAATAAAAACAAAGCTGTTATAAGAAAGAGATCCACCAAATACAAATGTTTTAAACTTATTTAATGTATTTATTCATCAATCTGTGTGATAGACAAGGTCCAGAAGTTTATGCCCTTAAAAACCCTAAAAATACAATTAAAGAGTGTGTATTGATGTTTTCAAAAATAAGGAAATGATCTTAAAAACAATAAGAGATACACTTAAAAACTTTGCTTTTATATCCTCAAAAACAGAAGAAGAAGAAATTATCTTTAGAAACCAATAATACATTTAAAATCCAATTTGTTCTTCTGATTTGATAATGGTAATGGCTGGGAAATCTTGCAAAGGAAGAAATAAATAAATTGTATGACCAATAAACCTATTAAAAATAATAAATTAGGCAGAACATTTATGTGCCTTATTCTGCACTGCAACATACATAACAACTAATTTTATTCAAGAACAATTTTAACTTGCAATAATGACGTTAGAATGGAAATTAGGAAAATAATAGTCGGGAAATGCATGCTTTTACTCGATCAGAAAGCTGTTAAAATCTCGCCTGTAGTCAATAAATGTGAAATGCAAAATATACAAAACATTAGTTTCACTGGCTCTTTATGGTTGTGAAGCATTGTCTTGTACCCTACATAATGTGAATAAATTTAGGGTGTTTGAAAACAAAGTACTTAGGAAAATATTTTGTCCAAAAAGCATTGAAGGTAATTGGAAGTGTAAGAGATAATTATGAGTTACAGTTGGCCCAACATGTAGCAATAATGAAAGAAACTTGAACTGCACTTGGGGCATAGAATGGTTAATCTAATGGGAAGAGACCATTGGTAAGACCTAGACTCAGATAAAAGGATACAATTAGAATAGACCTGAAAGGGTTAGGGTGTAATGAGGTGGACTGGATATAACTAGCTCAAGATAGGGCTAGGGTGTAATTAGGTGGACTGGATATAACTAGCTCAAGATAGGGATAGGGTGTAATGAGGTGGACTGGATATAACTAGCTCAAGATAGGGATGGAGAGTAATGAGGTGGACTGGATATAACTATCTCAAGATAGGGATAGGGTGTAATGAGGTGGACTGGATATAACTAGCTCAAGATAGGGATGGAGAGTAATGAGGTGGACTGGATATAACTATCTCAAGATAGGGATAGGCTGTAATGAGGTGGCCTGGATAGAACTAGCTCAAGATAGGGCTAGGGTGTAATGATGTGGACTGGATAGAACTAGATCAAGATATGGCTAGGATGTAATGAGGTGGACTGGATAGAACTAGATCAAGTATAGAGATAGGGTGTAATTAGGTATACTGCATAGAACTAGCTCAAGATAGGGGTAGGGTGTAATTAGGTATACTGCATAGAACTAGCTCAAGATAGGGATAGGGTGTAACTAGGTGGACTGGATATATCTAGTTCAAGTTAGGGATAGGTGGTATACTTTTGTAAGTGCTGCATGAACTTTATAGTTCCTAATGCCATATAAAAAGTAAATAAGCAAAACAAATTAAAGTTATCTTGGTGGAGTAACAGGAATGTTCACATTAAGCCATTATATCAGTAAATATATTTTTTATTAATCCATGCTACCGGCACACTTCTGTCTTGATGTAGGCTCAGTAAGGGAAATCTTCCCTTTCCAAGTGTTAGCATGTTTCTTCTTAACCTCCGAGTCGGTGGCAGGGGTAAGTAAGTGACTTTTGATACTACAAACAACACTGTGTGGGGCTGAATCACTATATAATAAAATATATAGTTATATGAAGGCTACAGGGGGGAAAGTGGGACAGTCCAAATTGAGTTAGTGCTGCCATCTCTTAGACAATCGTGAAACCTTTATACTATGGTTAAAGGAGAGAGGTCTATGTCATATTTAAACTATTGGGGGAGGGGGGAGATATTTGCTGGGGTATATGGTTTGATATAAAAGTTGTTGCCCTGAGAAATGTGTTTAGTGTGTGATATTCCCACTTTCCTCCTTTAACCCTTCATATATACATATATAAGGGGGTTTGCCAAGGTTTGAAAACTTTAATTTCCCTTTAAATATTCGTAAATGTCAACTTTGATTAGATAGTAAAGTTTCAGATTCAAAAATTACTAAGCATCACCAATAAAAATATTATATTTTAATTACACAACAATGTTTTATAGTTGTCATTTTGGTATTTTGTGTGCACCACAAATTAATGTCAAAGTAACAAATATCTAAATAAATTAAATTACAGATTGTGATAGTGTATTAAATGATCAGCTTAGGAAGAAATATAGGTTAAATTTTCAATATAAAATTTAGTAGATGAAATTAGTTATTAAAGTTATGCAACATATATATATAATATTTTTTCCAACATTAAACTTTTTTTTTAAATATTCAAACTTCGATTCGAATTTGAATTGAAAAAGTAGACTTGGCACTCCCTTAAAAAAATAAGACAAGAACATTTACTTTTACTATATGAATGAATCTAAAAACCAAAACATCTGAAGTATATTAATTTGCTTTCAAAATATTAAGGCTTTCTTTTAATATCCATACTGGTTGGTTATAAAATTTTGTAGTGCGTATGGTACATTTACATAAACTAATGTGCTTTTTTTTTCCATTCCACTTCGCTGTAGGTTCTTCATACTTCATCACAAGCCGAAGAGGCACTCACCAACTTGTAGTCGGTGATTACTTGTACAGTAAGAATCGTAACATTGGGGAGAAGACCTATTGGATTTGTTCTGAAGTGCACAATGGGTGCCGTTCTCGCTGTGTGTCTTTGAGAAATCAAGTGAACGTTACCTACGCGGAACACAACCATAAGTTCATGACTGAAAAGATACATAAAAAGATAACGATGGCTAAACATTTGCAAACAAACCTTTTGTTGAATGCGTCTCAAAATAAGTAATGTTATTGTTTTTGGGGTAAAATTAGGGAAATGGTGGTGTGGATTCAAAGGATTTTGATAAGATTCTGTGTGACAGAATGTGCACATAGACTGCTTTAAAGACATTCATGTCAAACTCATTTGATCTTAAGGGATATATTGAAAATTATAAATACTTAAGAGGCCAAATAAAAAATAATAATCAATACTTCCACTATTTTAAGTAAAAATAACTTCCAGTGGGTACCTTTTATTACAAAAAGAAAATTTAGATATGAAACCATAAGATTCACCTTCTTTTATTTCCTGTACAATTTTGGAGGTCGTATCAAGCATTATTTTTTTTAATGGGCCCCTTATTTATTGTTATGACTTAAGTGCAACTAACCCATTTAGTGCCACGCCTATTCCCGAATTTGTGCGTGAGGAATGCCAGAGGCCTGTTAGGTTTTGTGTGCGAAGAATTTCACAACTATTTCCTCATTTTTGTAAGGGTTTGCGAGAAAATTCGTCTAACTTTTATTTATGAAACGATTATTTAATTTTTTTTATCATTTTAATCTGTATGTATTGTTTTTTAATAATAATAAATTAATACAATCTAATTAAAAGTCATTAATTTCTAAATTTTAAATTTTATTTTGATTGGGTTTTTCCCCCAAAAATTAATGCCAATTAACATATTTAAAAAAATGTTATATATACAATAAAATAAAGTTTTGAATATATATGATTTTAAATAGTAATTATAGGATTTTTTATTTGATATCCTACATTAGATATTTTTGGGCCGTTATTGTTCACCTTACAGCAAGAGTTGTTATATTGCTTACCTCTTGAATAAATATTTAGGCATACGCGTAATGAATGCGTTTTTTTAAAAAAATACTTTTATTATGAATAATTTCTTATTTTAAAAAAATATATAAATTTATAAAGTCGTTACGCCTATTTACTTACATTGATAAAGAAATCTTTTCATTCACATGACATAACATGAAAATCTAAATAGTATAAAATCAGAACAATTTAACCCGTACATTTGAAAACTGTTTACATCAGTATGAACATGAGCCACACTTGTTTTGCCATGCAGCTTGTACGTAAACCCCGGCGTTGCACTTAGCACATTGAGTACATGACTGTCCCATTGTAAATGTACTAAACTCCCAGTTCCGGTAACAACTATTTACGGTTTATTTTTGTTGCCAACCTTATATAAAATAAAAGAGGTGAATGTTCTCTTTCCAGTGATATACGACACTACTACACTATCTATCAGATAAAGCGAGAATTAGTTTAAATCTGGATAACCAACCTCATCGGCTCTGGCACTTTTAACCGTTGTAGGCGATCAGATCGGCTCGTGGCACTAAAAGGGTTAATTGACAAAGGATTAACACTCCCAAATGGTGTGTTTCCACAACTTTGATAAAAAGGTATTTTAAGTTTGTTCTTCTACACACCAGGCCACACAAACCACTACAAGATTGACATCTTTGTTCTAGTACATTTAGAACTGTATCCTGGTAGGGTAGATTATACTTCCTAATCATGTTTGAGGAAACAATATAATTGTTTGATGCATATTTATTATATTGTTTGGTTTTATAATATACTGACTGAAAAGCGTTTTAAAAAATCACCCTTTAGGTATACTAGCATCAGTGACGTAGCTAAGTTTTTTTTTAGTGCCCAGCGTGAATGACAAAATTAAAAATGGCTGTTTCACTATTAATTTCTTCCAGTTGTCAACTAGTACCATCAAAGTTCAGTCTAATTCTGCTCTTGGTGAAAAGGTATTTCTTTAATTTGAAGTGAACTATACATCCAATTGAAGAGAAAATCTCTGACCAGAAAAAAACAACTTATAATTCAAACTGTATAAAAGAATTGAGATTTAGATCAGAATCTTTGTATATTTCTGTTGATGTATAACACAATAGAATATTGTGCCTTTAATAAATACTCGCTTTCTTTGTTTCTATACCCCTTCAACCTCTTCCCCCCTCCACCGTAAATACCTACACCACTGACTAACATAACTTTTTTTTATTCAGAAATAATTCTGTTGACTACTTTTACATTAAATCAAATTACCAAATGTTTTCTATTTGTATCGCCCATCTGGGTCTAAAATTATCATGTTAAAATATATTTTTTTAGACTTGTTACCAACCCCAAATATTGTCAAATCTTTCTCCCTTGCTACCTCCCATGGTCATAGGGGGTTACATAAAATAATTTTGTATTTTTATACAAGTTTGTCCTTTTGCCCTAAATATTAAAATTCCTGTTGTATAGTTGATACTAATTAGGGTGTGTTGTCTGGGTTAAGCTTGATAATGTATTTATAAAGTACAAGTTAAATAATGTAACAAAATATTTCCCCCTCCATTCTATCNCCCCTCCCCCCCACTAATCACCCTAAACTTATTCCCCTTAGGGCCAGTCTTATGACCATCGGATAAATATTGCTATCAGGAGGTTAGAATTAGCTACAAGAAACAAGTTATCAACCCCTTTAATATTTCACGCGTCATATGAACTGAATTTATCTGCCAGATAAATATATTTTTATGCAAAACACGCGAGTTTGGTACAGTTTTTACTGGTGCGCACATGCATATAAGCCCTGATGATACCGCTACAACCCAGCGAATGGTGAGAACGCTCAACATTTGTTAAATAATGGTGGCTAAACGCATAGATAAACTAGTGCGAGGGGACAGATGGCGTCAGGTGGGTGCAGAAGCTAAGATGTCTTGCAAGTACTAATTTCGGTGTCTGCCAAAATGTGCACAATAGTTAGGTACAACGTTTACAAAATTTAATTTATTGTACTCACATTTAAATAATTTGTTCTTATATAACTATAACTCTACAAATAGTTTGTCATTTTATATAAAAGTGTGAATTAAATGTTCTAACTTTATAGAGCTAGAGCCTGGGCCTGTGCTTACTAAAATCACGAACCAAGGTTTTAACCTTAAAACAGTCTTATAGGTGAAATCTCATTAAAAACAACACTTCACTATGACAACAAACATTTAAACTTTTAGATGAAAGCTATCAGATACTTAAACATCCTGATAAAAATGTGATGGATAAATACATTTTATCTGGCAGTCATAAGACACTTTTAACTTATCCACCATATAGAAATATTTATTTACCAGATTAATATTTATCTAGGAGTCATAAGTTTGACCCTTAACTGTTAGCTTATTAAAACTAGGTTAGCATATATTTTTTAGACCCTGAAAAAAAGTTCAATCGCAATCATGTATTTCAATTTGTAAATACAATTTATAATATGTAATATGAATAATATTGTAACAAATAGTATTATTGAGGCTATAAACTCAACAAATTAGGTATTCAAATAAGCTAAGTATCAATTAAATTAAGAAATAAAGTAAATATAAACTATGCTAATTTTATAGGTTATTTAAATTATATCTTAGGACATATATAAGATATATAGCTAGTTATTAAAAATACAATAACAACATGTAAATATATTCTAATTGGTGTGCATTTAAACTATACATAAGCTAAGAAACAATATTTTTATCATCAATATTTTAATATAAAACCTAGCAGGTATATAAGTAGTCAAATAGGCATAGGACAATATTTTTCTTTCTGCCAGTTAAAAAAGTTAGGGTTTTCTTTAATTATTTATTCAAGTGCTGTTTTAAAAAACTACAACTTAATTTTAACTTGGGTGGAATTACATCCAAGTGTTTAATAATCACATGTTTTGGCCAATTCCAGAAGTAGTTTGAAAGAGATATAATAAAAAAGCAAAGATTTTAAAAATATAACTCACATTAAATTTATAATAGGCCCTATAGATAAACTCAAGCTATACACTTTCATCAAAATTACAGTGTATTGTATTAACCTTTGTATACTAATCAGGGTTGCCACACACCTGTAAAACATGGAAAAAACAGATGTGTTCACAATAATACTGGAATATTTATGAGTTTTAGGTTTTGTAAAGCTTCAAAACAAATGTTGACTTACTTCCAACTTGGAAAAAAATTCTGGCTTTGACAATTATGAATCTTGCCATTTTTAAGTAATGAGAGCTAAAATACTCAATTTACGGTCAATTAACCCCATTCTTAGTTGTTGTATACACTATGTATACACTATAAATTAATATTCATGTGGAAATAAACCTGAATTGACTTGTAAGTTGTGATGATAAATTATATTAAAACAAAATATTACGAACATCTATGCAATAAAACAAATTCAAGTCATTTTAATGCATAAAGTTGTGTATAAAAATAACCACAATATATTTTTTTCATTATAAAACAACTAACAAAAAAAATTTAACTTCAATTCGGCTTTGAAAATATTTCATATTCTTGATTCAAGTTTGCTTCTAAATGAAAAAGTGGACATTGCACACACCAAGTAATTTTTGAACATTAAACTGCAATCTTTAACAAGCAGGTCTTTGTTAGAAAAAAAAGCAAACTGAAGAAATAATCATGTTGAATCTTTTATCTTCCACTCCTCACTCTACCTTTTTTTTGTCCTTGAAACATTGGATTGGGTGACAACTCCATATATTTCTTTCTCAAATCAAATTCTTCTGTTATTAACACCAATGGCATGGCTTTAACAAACAATTTTATGAAAGCTAAATTTCAGTCTTCTTTTCTACTCTATTAATAAAGTGTCTGGAAAACCGGAAGAAAATAGTGGCAGCTCTGCTAATGAATTTTTAATCACAAAGACAGCATTTTAGTATATAAAATGAGAAACAATTTTTTTATCTTGTATAATAAGTTTAAATAGAGTTGTACAACTTTGTTTTATATTTTTAATTTTAGACACCTTTTATTTTTATAATGGTTGATAGAAAGTGTAAGTAAAATGATTGTGCTATTGATTTTGTTTGGATAGCTTAAGAAAATTTTACATATCTCTCTGGTTTTGATTGCATAAAAACCTATTTTTTATTTGTTACCTTAATTTCAGTCAACATGGACTTTTAAAGTTTAGTCATCCTAATATTATTATATTGATGATGTCCTGAGTAGATGTTACGTATCCATTAAGTTATATTAAATTTAATAAAATAGTTTAGCTTAATTTAGTTAACAATTAAGTGATTGATATAACCTTTTTTAAAATCATTTTACAGAGTCTCAATTCTGAAATAAGAAATTAAATTGTAAATATTTGACACAAAATATTTTATTATATACTAATCTTGACCTGGCTTTTATAAACACATAATTGTAAAATAAAAATTCAAATAAAAACACCAATATAATTTGTCTCTGATTTCAAAAACCACTCAATTTCATGAACACCACCCTATGCAATGAGTAGAGCAAAACTAGGTACAAAACCTCCTGAAACCTTGATGATCCTTATAGCCTATTTCTTAATTGGTCATTAATAAATTATCACCCACTACAGTGACCGTGTGTTCTAAGGTCTTACTCCCGCAGTAAACTAGACCACTTAAGATGGGGAGATCGAGTTTTGGTCCCAGTTGAGTGTGATAAGAGTGGTTTTTCCTAACTAAATAGTTTTCCACTTTCCCTCCACACAAATATGGGTACACTTCCTCTAGAATTCAATTTTCTTAACCCCTTACACATTAGTATAATTAGTACATAGGCACATAAGCCTGAACAGTTAGTAAGAAGCCGTGTTAAAATTTATATCAGTTAAAGTTTAAAATGTTTATTGAATTTCTACAAATTTATAAGAAAAATAAATTTCATGCTGATGCTGTGTAAGTATAGTTTTTCAATAAATTAAAATCTTTGTCATATCAAGTAATATTTGTACTATTGATCATGCAATTTGAATAGTAAAATATCCAAACAATGTTTCAAATTTTGCTATATAATAAGATAAAGGAATAATTTAAGAAATATAATCATAAACAGCTTCCATTATTGGCTAATCTGTTATCAACATAATTTATAACACAGCCTCTTATGTTATGTGTTCCCAGCCACTTATATAAAGGTTGAAGAAGGGGAATTATACAAAAATACACCAGCATTCTCTTGGATAAGGGTTGGAGAAACCATAAAGAAAATTACAACAAAATATATCCACAATGGTGCACACAATTGCACGCATTCTCATTCTCTCTCTCTAT
The DNA here is from genome assembly GCA_902141385.1 of Timema californicum. Taxonomy (NCBI): domain Eukaryota; kingdom Metazoa; phylum Arthropoda; class Insecta; order Phasmatodea; family Timematidae; genus Timema; species Timema californicum. The sequence goes on along the minus strand of CABFOW010000836.1, from coordinate 71,606 downwards.
CGCTCTCGCTTGTTCTTAATTTTACTCACACTCACTCTTTCTTACCCTCGCTCACATACATGCACTACGACTCTAGTTGGCAATGCTTTTCTTGAAGTTCACATCTTGGATTCAAATATGAATCCTCCTGTCTCCCTCACAGGTGAGAGAAATATTTAAGACTAATTTGCCCCTTCGGTCATTACATGACCCTGTTATTTTTATTATCTGTCAACACCTCAGAGAGATGAGAGTATTGTGATCATCAAAAAATTCGAACTAGAAATTTTGATGAATGTTGACTTTTCATGACCCCCTGAAACCAAAAAAGGGGTTTTGGCAATGTCGTCTGTCTGTACTTCGAACTAGAGTCAAAACTATTTTACTGATTGGGCTAAAACTTGCTATCTGGGGTTTTCATACGGTCCCCCTGATGGGTCTTTGGAATTGGATATCCAACCCAAAATTTAAGGCTAGTTTACTGAAGGGCAAAAAGAGAAAAAATTAATTTTCTTGAAATGTGCTTTTACAGTTTTGCTTAAATGTTATATTTAGACACTGGTTTTTAATATAAATTAGATGGCTCTTCTTCATTTTCTCATGAAAATGACTTTGAGTGTACTCTACATGGGGAAAATTTTCCAATTCTAATCATTTTTCTGCAACTATTTGAAATATATTTATTATAAAACCAATAGTTCTGAGCTATAAGCAAATAAATAGAAACTTTTTAATTCAGGTCTTTGAAAATGAACGTGATTCTTATGATCCTTGGTGAATGTAGATGTTTTTCTTTTCCCAATTTTTTTTGTGACTGTGTAATTAGTTCCTAATGCCATATAGTAAGTAATTAACAGTGTATATTATTTCTTTTTTGATCTTTAGTTTATTTTTTCTACAACAATGTATGATAGATAAAAACTAGAAAGTCTGTGTGGTGCACCATACCATTTTTTTTATGCTCATTTTCTCTTTATTAAGTTTACTAGTATTTAAGCCGGTCTTCCCCAGGGAGCTTGTGCTCATTTGAAATAATAAAATAGCCTCATTATTAATTTGAGATGAGTATAAAATAATTAAATGAAATAATAGACTAATATAGAGACTATGGAATAAATTAGCATCATGGTTCACTAAGCTTTACCACCAGAAGTTGTTTATTTTAATTATAATGTTGCTTCTGAATACAAAGAATTTATCCTTTGATATGAAGGTATGTCATAGCAGTGCCATGGATCCCCTTCAAGATAATCATTAATTGATGTGTTTTTTCTTTTTAGATTTTTTCACCTGCCTATAAAAAATTAAAACTTTATATCATATCAAAATGTTTTGTTTTTATTAGCTAAGCAGTTTTGAGGGGGCCCACCTCTTCTTCTACCCCCATTCCCCGTCCACACACATTTTACATCAATTTCACATAGCCAAATTTTTTTATATCCAAACCTTTCAACTTTTATGTTCTATGGGGTGATCTGTTTACCAATTTGCCCAATTTAAATTTTCTTCTGTACTGAAAGGTAGATTTTCCATCAGTTTTGGAGAGATTTCAAGATATTGTCCCTTCCGCAACCCATATCAGTTCCCAAACTCCTATTTTAAAATTTTAAGACTTATTTGGTTATCTGATATGATTATTTTACATGTCTGCTTAATTTAAATTTTCAACCCTATAAAAAATAGTGTTTTACATTAGCTGTATCAATTTCAGGCTCCTACATTTCCTGTTTTACAATTTGAAATTCCATTTATCCAGACATTATTCAGTTATCTGGGCAGATATATTAAGCTATATTCCAAATTTTATTTTACACCAAGCAATTTGTATTCTATGTTTGTTTACCCTTGGCTAAAGAAATTTTGAGACCCCATTTCTTGGAACCTATTTTGAAACTTCAAATTTTCAGTATTTTTAGATTTTTCATTATTTAAGTTGGTCGTCCTAACAGCTTCCTACCACACTTAGAATATTTTTTTAAAAGTCTTAGCTTTGCTTCAAACTAGATCTTAATTTTAAAATAAAATGAATCTTTCATACTTTTCAAGCTATTTGCAAAATTTCTATTCTATACCATACAATGAGGTGTTTTTTCCTATAATCTTGGATAATTCTTCTTTAACTCTTTTGTAATTCCAAACTGTTTGATGTTGTCTCCTTACCATCACGCCAAATATCAAATTTTTAACTCACTGATGAATGGTTGATAATTTTAGTTTTGTAAATTTCCAGGCCAGACCATTTCTCATACCCCCATTTTGAATTTTAAATGTTCATTAACTTCTGGTTATTTGAGTTTGACACTTTGTATTTAGTAAAATATTTATTTTTCTACTGTACCTACCAAGAAGTTTTTTTCTTTTTCCTTAAGGGAAAAACTTTATATTTTATTGTCCTTCATTTTTAAATCTTAGAATGTTCAGACCTTCATTACTATTCAGGCTGGTCCTTGCACCTGCTTGGCAAATTTCAATCTTCTACCACACTGATAAGTTGTTTATTCTTTTAAAATTGGCAATTTAGAATCCACTCCGTCCCCCTCTTTTTCATTCCACCATCTCCCAATTATAAAGATAAAATATTTAGCGATAATTTTGTTATTTAGAATGGTCCCTCTACATTCCTAGAAAATTTAGTTTTCTACCTCGGCTAGAGCTTTTTTTTTTATCCCTACCTTCCCCTTTTTTTCAATTTGAGTACCAATTGAGGGTCAGTTGATTCAAATTTCAAAAAACTCAAAGACAGAATCTTGTTTACCATAACATTTCTTAAAAATTAAATGGGAAATAACAATTTTTTAAAGTTTTGATACCATTTAGGTATTGATTTAGGATCAGCCGACTGGGATTTCAAAATGTATCACAACTAACTTGTGTTTAGCTGTGTTAGAACCCTTAGAAATTTAAATTTCAGCGCAATTAGAGGGGCTTTTTTTTTTTTTAGAATGTTCAGACCTTCATTACTATTCAGGCTGGTCCTTGCACCTGCTTGGCAAATTTCAATCTTCTACCACACTGATAAGTAGTTTATTCTTTTAAAATTGGCAATTTAGAATCCACTCCGTCCCCCTCCTTTTCATTCCACCATCTCCCAACTATAAAGATAAAATATTTAGCGATAATTTTGTTATTTAGAGTGGTCCCTCTACATTGCTAGAAAATTTAGTTTTCTACCTCGGCTAGAGCTTTTTTTTTATCCCTTCCTTCCCCTTTTTTCAATTTGAGTACCAATTGAGGGTCTGTTGATTCAAATTTCAAAAAACTCAAAGACAGAATCTTGTTTACCATAATATTTCTTAAAAATTAAATGGGAAATAACAATTTTTGAAAGTTTTGATACCATTTAGGTATTGATTTAGGATCAGCCGGCTGGGATTTCAAAAAGTATCACAACAAACTTGTGTTTAGCTGTGTTAGAACCCTTTGAAATTTAAATTTCAGCACAATTAGATAAACTGGTGGGTTTTTTTTAGCACATAAAGTAAGCATGGAGATAATTTGGGGCCACAAATTCAGCCCCTTTTGAATTTTTCATGTTCAAGATTTTTCCTATCTATCTCGGATCTCCCGGGAACTCCATGTTGAATATCAACATTCTTACTCACTGGGGAGTATAAAAAAAACCTTTGGAAGGAAAAACAGACAGGGCATGGATTTTGTATTAGATATAGTTTTGTCACTGCTAAACCTTTATTAGAGTAATGAACATATTTAGGTTGGTTTTGTTCAAATAAATAGGTTTGCTGCTAGCACCATCAGTAGGGATATAGCTTGTATGCTCACCAAATTTACATAATAGATATTTCATATATACTTTAAACTAATTACACAGATTTCCCATTTCCCTTTGCCACAGCTTCATTGTAAATATAGGGACAGTTTTTTCAATGTTGGCTACTCTTCAAATTACTTTTTTATATTTAATGCAGTGTTTCCCAAACTTTCACCAATCACTTCTCTTTGGGGGCCATGGTTTAACCAAAGAACCTCACCAAGCTCTTCATTATAAAAGGGGTAGCAAACACTTATCTTGTAAAGTATAAACAGTGATTACAAATTTTTATAAATATCTTTATTAGTAAGCTAAACAAAGTTGTGACAGAAAAAACTAAAGGTTTTTAAAAGTCCATAAAATCACATCAAAAATTTGTGTTTATTTGTTTAAATCAGAGTTACTACTATCAAAAAGAATGTTACCATTAATAAAACATAGTTTAACAGTGTGTATTGTAGCACTTTAAATTCTTTGTTTGCCCTCGAGGGTACTTGTACCACAGTTTGGAAAACGCTGCACTAAAGGGATCTTAAATTTTTTGCTAATATAAGTAGCTAATCAGCTAAAATCTCTCAAGGTGGGGATGTAGGGAAAGCAAGAAAAGACCAGTATTTTTGCAGTTTTTTTAAGCAAAATACTTTCTTCACATGATGATATCAACAGTTCTTGAATACCCAACATGAACATAGCAGCATTAGACAACCACTTTTTTTAAATGAAGAGAAAAGGTGTTCAGCAAATTCCAGGACACCATTGACTGATATTCAAGAGCTGTTGAGGTCACCATCTGCAGAAAATTACTCTCTTTGTATTAAGTAATATTTGATTTATTTTGACCCAAAAAAATGTTTTGCCATAAAAAATGCAAAAAAACACTGAACTTTTCTCGCTTTCCCACACTCCCACTTTAACTGTTGTAACTGCTTTTGGTACAAAAAATATTAAATTTAGCTGCTAGTTTTTGAACATTTTGTATTTATGCATGTTCACATAAACATAACACACAGTTTATTAACACTTGCTAACCACTAATAGCTAATCAATCTTTATATTTTGTAAACTTTCTTGGTTAGAATTTGAACTAAAGGACCTATATATCCATGTTATGACCAGGACCTGAATTTTGATGACTTAAAAATGATCAAAAACTAACCTAAAAATTCTAAAAAAGAACTTTAAATTTTCACAAAATGAAATAAGATTTGTAATAAATCTATGAATAAACTGAACATGCTCCTTGCAAACAGGAACTAAGAAATAAATATGCAATGAAAAGCCTTTAACAACTAAACTCTTACATTGCTAAATATAAATTTAATCAACCATATTTTTTTTAGTTGTTATAGCTATTCCCTCCCAATGTAACCTTCTCCATCATAGTTGCAGTGTCTCACCAAGAATGTATATTTTACAACCATACAAAGTTCATTGCCAACATTATTTTTCCGCTCCAACAACTGTGTTGAAAAAATTTAATTTTGAGTATGTATGCATTCATAAAAGATTAATAGTCTTCAAAAATATACTTATTCAATACAAATACCTTAAAATGACTCAAAAATACCTGAAAATGTCTCAAAATTTTTTTAAAGAATACTTAAAAATAACTTTAAAATAACGCAAACAAAAAAAATCACCTAAAATTACAAAATGTATTATAAAGTATACATTTTTACAACCAGGGGGTCATGAACAAAGTTTATGTGCTTATGAGCATTGTCTTTGATGAACCAATAAAAAGATGACACCATCAAAATCCGGGCCCTGATGTCGACTATCAGTAAGTATTTTACTGTGTTATTTAGTCTAAAAAATATGGATTTTGCTAATGCATGACATTGTAAATCACTAGTAAAGGTTTAATTTAATTCCTACTTCTACTTGTTTCTAGGTGTTAACGCCCAACCTACCTTCATCGAAAGCTGGCGTGGTGCGCCCCAACTGGTTAACAACAATTACATTTATAATAAACAGAATGGTAGCAACGGCAGAGTATTTTGGAGATGTTCAGAGTATGGGAAAACAAAATGTCGTTCACGTTGTGTTTTATTTAACAACATGGTGACCGTTACATCTGATTCTCATAATCATCCTGATCATAGTACAAAGATAAGTGAAAAGTTGGCTTTTGAAAATCTGAAGATTAGATCTTTGAATTTCTCTCACTGAAACACCTAGACGAGTTTTATCGTCACTTTAAATGCCAACATAATCAGTTTAATCAGTAATTATACACCTGTGAAGTAGTTATTTTGAGTTTGAATCAAAGTAAATATTATTCAAAATTTTTTTAATAGTTATTGAATCATTTCCTAGTTAAATTTGCTAAAGGCGGCATTACACCGGGCCTCTGCCGCATGTGACTTTGCTACAAAAGTTGCTTGTTGCCACGTGTTGCTACCTTCCCGCCTCCGAGGCAACAAAACCGTGTGACTTAATGTATTGTTTGTTATATTTTGTGCCCTATTTTGAGGTTTTTTTTATTGTTTCTGGTGCATAGTTTCAGTGTTTCGAGATGGATTGGTCAAATGAGAAAACTTTGGGGTTTATTTAAGAGTATAGGAGTTATGACATACTTTGAGATCATCGATTAACTGATTATAAAAACAACAACAAAAAAAGGTGAATATTTTCTAAAAATTGTCGCAGAATAACTATGAATGGTATATTGCAAATTGGTATCCATATGAAAAAATCTGAAGTAATCGGATTGCATGTTGTAATAATTAATTTATCAGATTAGAATGCAATCATTTGGTCAAAAAGTCCCTTTCTAAATGATTTTAGTGTAAAAGTAAAAGATGTGTCAAATTGTTTTCATGGCTGCATATTAAATGTAACTTGAGTGATCTTCATGGTGAATAAACATTCTATGTGAATTATTGAGAGATAATTTTAATTAATGTGATACCTTATTGGAGTATTAAAGAAAATTAATTCAATAAATAAATAAGCATTATTATAATGAATGTGACATCCCAAATTTAAAGAATGAAATTAAATAATCTTCGTAGGTACCCAGTTTAATCATCAACACAAAGGCCAAACAAAAACTAGTTGTGATACGAAATATTGTTGGGATAAATTTTGTCCTACAAACATGTGTCTGTTCCACCACCTTCTTCGTTCCCTCCATTTCTTTATCTCTTTGGCAAGAATAAGATAAGCCACAGCCACAATCATTGTTCTTGATGACATTTTTGTAAAAGATTGGTAATTGTAAACAGAGGCAATTTTGTTGCTTTGGTATAGATGCTTTGTAGCATGCTACAGAAATCGCAAGGATCTGTGTTCTCCGACATACAACATTGAGTAAACATGTCGCATGTTACATGTTGCTTCTTGTTGCCTTGGTGTAAGGCCGCCCTAAGAAAAAAAAATCACACATTATAAAAACTTTAGTTTGAGCCCCTGTCCTTTTAAGTTTTTCAACATTATTATGCTGTAAATAGCACCATTTATTGTGATTATAAACTTTGTCAATACATATTTTTACCCTTTAAGTTAACACATTTTTGTTATGTGTTATATAAGGTTGCAAATATAGGCTGTACGGAGATTTGATTAAGGCTTTTTTTGGGGGAAGCGGGGGGGAGAGAAAAAGTGTGGCTTATTTTCCAGTCAATAGGGTAATGATTAATAACTATTTGCTTTACCCCTCACGGGAATTGTTATAAAAAATATATTTACATATTCTAGGCACATTGTGGGATTTTCATTAGCCTCATATCTTATCAATTTTTTCAATTGTTTTCTTATCGAATAATATAAAATTTGAATTGATATCGATGTTATTGAAGCTTCGCAGACTCCTATCAGTCATACAAAAGATTAAAGATGGGTTAGTATCACATTTTTGTAAATGTCCAATTTTCCAATATTTTTCAAAATGCTTATACTGACCGATATAATTAGTTTTTATTGATATCCAATAATATTTTGACTATAGTATAAATCTCCTCTTCATCATGGATGTGAATAAGGTCTTAGACCATTGTAAGTTTTTTCCAAATTTAAGAACATACATCCACATTGCCATTTGCTTCCAGAATTTTTCTTATAAGCTATGGGATTGGAACCGGGTCAAACTCAGCCCACTAGTGGTATAGCTCAATCAATGATGGCTCACGCCATGGATTTTTTTTTATTGTAGTGTAGTATAGTGTGGTTTTATTTCCTCATAGAATAGTTATTAATACCATCAATATTCATTTTACAAAGTTGGCTCACACTTATTATGTCACATGCTCAGATGCTTGAGTAAACTAACTAACAATGCCTGTCCAAGCTATTATGTATGTATATTCCGAAAATTGAAAAATGACACCTGGACATGGGAATTGAGCCCGGGACCTTTGGCTTAGTATGCCAATTTTTTAACCACTGAGCTATCCAGGAATCGTCCTGTGCCCAGGGTCATTCTTTACCCATATTTTAAGGTAGAGTTTATGATTGACGTGAAGAAATTGTCGGCTTCAAATGTGTGAGTTTATTAAGATCACACAGGAATGCCAGGTCTCCACCGTGGTTCGGATTCCACGTTAAACTGTAGGTCCTTCATTTCATCTCACATTCACCCTACCATTGCACATTAGCGTAAGTGCGTATAACCCGAACAGGTAGTTAGACGCGGTGCTAATAATAATAAGATCACGAGCTATCAGCTAACACAGCCACCTTCGACTCGGTAGCTGGCTTGATTCTGCCACTTGTACAATTATTATAATTGTAAGGGATTGCATATTTTAAGAATCAAATAGCCAAAGATATTATTTATGATATCTATATGAAGTAATCCTCACTAAAAGGATAAATAATAGCTTTGGCTATTTGATTCTTAAAATATGCAATCCCTTACAACTATAACTGTACATGTGACAACATTAAGCCAACTACCGAGTCGAAGGTTGCTGCGTTATCTGATAGCTTGTGATCTCAATAAAATCACACATTTGTAGCCGACAATTTCCGCACGTCCATCATAGACTCTGCCTTAAAATATGTAGTGAAGAATAACCCTGGTTACGGGACAATTCCTGGATATCTCAGTGGTTAGAGCATTGGCGTATTAAGCCAAAGGTCCTGGGGTCAATTCCCTTGTCCATGCGTCATTTTTCAATTTTCATGATATAATGGCTAGATGGAGTAATCCTCACTAAAACCATAAATAATAGCTTAGTTTATTTGATTCTTATTATATTTTTAGTTAAATATGTTTTGTTTACTGTCAGCACTTACTGTTTTGCTCTGTAACTTTTAAATTGAATTATTAGGGTACACCATGTAAAGAGCATTGCTGAAATAAAAGAACCTAATGTAATGTTCTGATTTCTAGCTATAAAGGCGGAATATATATATATATTTACTATTTAATTAATTTAAAATTTCTAATTATCTTGATGTCCCAATTTATTATTATTATTAGACATTAATTGCTAAAAATTAAACTATTATTTCATGGAGCCTATAACTATTACAAAATTGGATGTGGCCCTAACTTTTGAAAAGATTGATCTCTCGGTTCATAAGGAGGGGATAGAACACCAAGTTATATTTCTTAAGACAATGCCCACATTCTTACTATTTTACTTTCATATAGTTTAAACCTTTCCATGAATAATGATAGTACCCAAAGAAAAATAGGGATATAAACACCATTTTAACTCATACTAAAATTTTCATAGGACGGCACTTTTAAGAAATACAAACTTTTTTTTAGCCAAAGTTGGTTTCATTTTACTTTATTACTGTGTTAACATCGGGGATAACATCTCAACCCCAATACAAAGACCTGAGGATGGCGTAATTCGCCGAAACATGTCACCCAGCTAAGAGTTGCAACAAATTTTATAAGGAGTTGAATCAAAACATCAGATAAGGAACAGTACTTTCATTCAATCTTTTCAACTAACATGTTTTCATTTATTACACTTCTTTTATACCAACCAATAACTTATATATGTATTGTATTTATGTTGTCAGCAGTTTTTATATGTGGAAGTTTCACAAATTAAGTATCTAGTCAATTAATTAACTTTCTATCAATCATTTTTTTATGAATTTTATTGTAATTGTGTAACTTTTTGTCAACTTTTTCTTAGGTTGTTATTGGTATAATTGATGATTCAAGTGATAGGTTGTTGTTGATCTTTAGTTATAGTATTAACACCTCCAATCTATAGTCATTTGACACTTTACACTTTTTATAGTTTTTCAGTTAATTCCTTACAATATTCTGCTAGTGCTTAGAGTATCCTACAAAGATCTACAGTTTTACCTATTTATGAAATCAATTTTTGCCCTTTAACAATCTCTGAGGTGATTTAATCTTTTAGATTAACAATTTCTCTTTTAATAAATTTATTTCTTGTTATATTCATAATTTATATTATTTAATTGATTAAAGAAGTACCAATAAATTTAATTGCTTTTCTACCAAAGTACGTTCCTTATATTATAAATTTCATATTTCTCCTTACTGAATACAGGGTGCAGCAGAGAAACTTACTTTTGTGAAAGGTTAATAAAAACGAAACTATTGCATATATCGGTATAATTCTTTTTCCCCCTTACAAATCACCTCACCAAATTTTTTCTCATGCAGTTTTGAAAATTACATCTTTCAAATGACAACCACCATTGTCTATGCACTGATTGAGTCGATTTCTGAAGTTTCGCGCCACTCTCTGAAGCATGTCCACCAGTATTTCGGCGATGGCTTTCCGAATGTTTGTCTTCGAGTGAGCTAGGGTCCGCGGTCGATCTTTGTAAACGATAGACTTCAAATAACCCCATAGGAAGAAGTCGCATGAAGCCAAATCTGGAGAGCGCGCCGGCCAAGGGAGATCGCCTCTGAGAGAGATGAGGCGGCCAGGGAAGTGTTCCCTCAACAATTCCATCGAGGCCCGTGCTGTGTGGGCCGTGGCTCTGTCTTGTTGAAACCACACATCCCCGACGTCCATTTCTTCCAGATGTGGAAGGAAAAATTCTTTGATCATCTCCCTGTATCTAGCTGCATTCACTATGACTGCGCGCTCATTTTCCTAAAAAAAATAAGAACCAATGATCCCGACCGACGAAATTGTGCACCAAACGGTAACACGCTCACAATGTAGAGGGGTTTGGTGAAGTTGACGTGGATTTTCAGCACTCCAGTAGCGCATGTTCTGTTTTTTGACACAGCCGTAAAGGTGAAAGTGAGCCTCGTCACTGAAGAACGTTACCGCGTCGTGGGGAAGGGTTTCAAGGAGAGCTTCACATGCAGTTTGGCGGGCCACTAAATCGCGGTCAGTCAACTTCTGCACAACAGCCAGTTTGTACGGATGAAATTTGAGTTTGTTCTGAAGGATTCGTCTCACAGTTCGGTCAGAGCAGCCGCATGTTTGTGAGCAGAACGGCGGGGAGAACTACAAAAATGACTGTCTCACTCTCTCAACATTTTCCGAAGTCCTGGCCATTCTTACAGCGCCTAATCTTCGTTTAACGACGCTGCCAGTCTCCTGAAATGCGGTAACCCACGAAAGAATCGAATTCCGGCCTGGGATTGGACTGCGAGGAGGAATATTGAAGTGCACTCGAAAGGTACGTTGGGTGGCGACAATGTAGCGGCCATTACAAAAGTATGCCTCGACAGCGAACGCGCAATGCTCTCTCGTCCAAAGCATGATCAGGACTGGCTGTGGGGGGAACAAAAATTGAGGACCTACCCTCTCGGACGCACCCCCTCCAAACTCCCTACCTTCACCCCTTGCCGTTTGGCGTATTTTTCAAAAAAGTAAGTTTCTCTGCTGCATCCTGTATAACTACAATTTATTATTATTGTTATTTTATAGATTTTGATAATAGCTATCAAAAGTGACAGCTGAACATCACATAGCTTGACGTATGAATATGTGAAAGTAGATCTAATAATTTTCCTAGCTGTCATAAAGACTTCCTATGAAAATTTGTGCTATATAATCCAATTACACTCTTAAATGTCATTTATTTTAAATAAGTCAAACATCACAAATAAAAAATAAATGGTACAGTACAACGCACAGACTTTCTCTTGCTATTATCTTAAAATAGACATTTACTAAAAACTCTTAGAATTTGTGAAACAACAATATTTTGGAAACACTACACGAAAGATCATAAAGGAAATAATATTCACTGTTACTTACTCTCTGGCATTTGGGACTAGGAACACTGTTACCAGAAAAATCAAGAAAGGAGAAATATCTCTGTTCACCTAAGAGCATAAGAATCAAATTCATTTTCAAAGGTCTGAATTAATAAGTTTATATATTTGATAATAACTCAGAACCTATTGGTTTTTTTTTAAAAAAAAGTTTGTATTTCTAATATTACTACAACTATACAATGATGAGATATTTTGTATCTTAATAGTTGCGGAGAAATAATGATAATTGAAAAGTTTCCCTCATGTAAAGTAGCCTCAAAGTCATTTTTCATGAGAAAATGAGAACTGCCATTATGTTTAAAACAATAACCAGTGTCCAGATACAACATTTAATAAAAATCACTTGAGAGAATTGTGAGAAAATAAACTACCCTTAAAGTTAGGGCTAAACATCTAATTCCAAAAACTCCTTGCGGGGACATTATGAACACCCCAGAGACCAAGTTTGAGCCCAATCTGTAAAATAGTTTTGGCTCTAACCCGAGGTACAGACAGACTGGCAGATGACATCATGAAAATTGAAAACCACTTTTTTCATATCAAGGGGTCATGTAACATTGACATTTATAAAAAATGTTGAGTTCAAAATTTTTTATGATCACAGTACTTTCTCTATGAAGTGTCGAGAGAAAGTAAAAATACTGTGCCAAGCCTCTTTCCCTATATTTTTATTTACCAGAATCTTATCAAGTTCACATTGCTCACATTTATTTTGACCAGAGCAATGGTTTTGATTTAAAACATGGTTTTGCCAACATTAAGAAACTTTAGCCTAAATAATTATTAAGTTCACTTGCTTATTTGTATGGTTAAAATGTTGTAAAAATAGATCTAATTGTATTGCCAATTCATCTTTGGCCCCATGTGGTTTGCACTCGAATTTGGGTCCCATACTATTCAATATATTTCAATTATTTATTTAGTGCCTGTACACCCAAATTACCCTTAACGATAGCGGTCAGCTTTTACTATTTACACTGTGGCCCTATCTCATTATCAATATCATAATGGAATCATCCAAGGTAAGCTTGCCACCTTTCAGGGTGCAATGGATAGAAAGAAAAAAAATATTACGTTTATACACGTAATATAAGTTCAGTTTTTTAATTTGCAAGATTTATTTTCTTACTACATGCATTTCAAAGGTATTTGCATGTTTGTAGGCTTTGTGTAGAGAAATTTAATTACCATTCCAATTAAATGATTTGACATTTAAATATAAAATAATAGTATGTAAAAATTAATTGTAGTTGTGGCCCTTAAAATGTGGATAAATAAAGTTAGTTAATGAAAGCTTAAAAACTATTTTTTTTAACACCTTATTGTTATTTCCCAGGGTATGTGTCTGATTGTAAGACAAACCTTAATTTTTCAGTAACACCAACAACAACAAAAATTTGATTCTGTGAAAATAAATAAAAATAAAATGCTAAAATATCTCAAGTAGCTAAGAAATATTTGTATTACAGAATTTAATTTACTAAACAACAATAGTGCCTAATTTATTGGTAGGTATGCAATTTATCTCTTCCTTTTGAATCAATATCAGAGTCTGCTTCACACTCAGAGTCTGATTCTTCTGAGCCATCGAGAATGTTGGTCAACAAAGAACTGTGATTTTAAGACACCATCGATTCTAAGACACACCCTGTGTTTAGAGACATAAGGATGGTAAAAAAAAATTATATCTTAGAATCGAAGAAATAAAAGTAGTATTATTAATATAGATTGAATATATTTCTTATATTGCATTTTATTTTAAAAGATAACAAAATATAACCATCCTTTTTTTTAATCATAAATATTATCCAATCTAAAAACTACTGTTGAGTTGACATTCTAGAGTGGCACAACATTTTTTGCAACCAGCGCTTCTTTTGATGTTCTAGTTAATACACATGTTAGTTATTAGAGAGGAGTGCCTATTGAAACGGTGAAATCAATGTTAGAATCCAGATTGGGTCTACTGAGTATGGTTTTACATTCTCCTTCCACACAAATGCAGGTAGATTACCTCTAAAATGCTTCTTCCCCCATCCCTACCTCATTAGAGTAACTGTCATTATATGCTGATAGCCTGAATATGTAGTAAGAGACGGTGATAAAAAAAAACATTTAAATGTTTGTTTTCATGCACATGTAAAACAATTGTCATATAGTCACATTTGTTTGTGTTCTAAAATGTTACCAGTCATCTAGTTGCAACTGGTGTGTGTTCTTTGCATTACGGTACTTAGCCCTTTCACCACAACCAATAGAATAATAAGATTTTTTTTTAACCATATGAATTAAATTTTATAAGTCTATTGGGCATATTCACTTTCATTTTGAAGGTCACCACTGTATTCTTTTCCACTATGAATACTCGTACTTCACTTGAAAACCTATGCTCTCAAAAGCTTAAATTGTTACTTTACTTGTGATACCTAGCTACATTTCAATTTTCATAGGTAGAGCCTTATATGACGGCTATAAAAGTTACTAGAGCTACTTTCACATATTCATATGTCAAACCATGTGATCTGCTAATGTCATTATTGAGTAATACCTACCTATAAATACCTATAAAATAACACTATTTTTATTACATATTGTCTGTAAAATAGTATGTTTTGTGTATAGAAGATCTGATATGTGAAGGCTGACCTGGCGGTCTAGGGGTAAGGTGTCAGACTTCTGTGCTGGCGGCCGGAGTTCAATCCTCGGTCCTGGCACAGATTTATCTGATTGCCAAACCCTTCCTTCACCTCTGACAAGACATCTTGTGAATGTGGGGAATGCCAGGCCTCCACCATGGTTCGGATTCCACGTTAAACTGTAGGTCCTTCATTTCATCTCACAATCACCCTACCATTACACATTAGCGTAAGTGCGTATAACCCGAACGGGTAGTAAGACGCGGTAATAATAATAATAATAATATGTGAAAATTGAGCTGTAGCTACATTCCTTGACTTTTCTGCAAGAACCTTATTATTTAAATACAGTACTAAGCCAATACATTTTGCCATATCTCAAATATGTGATTAAAAGCAAAAGATCCACTTGATATATCTGAGGCATACCATTCAGATAATTTGTGACATGATAGTCCCAAGTGAAAAGGTATCACTAAACAAGTAAGATAATAAAAACGTGAACAAATCAAAATTAAAGCTCAAGGATGTTAGTTTTTACAGATGCTATACAGAGTCAAAGACTTAAACAATATCTAAATAAAAACAAGACAATATTTACCCTTTGAAGTTTCTCAATATATGCTCAACAAAGGGGATAATACTAGTAAATTTAAAAATGACACCTAGGAATGGGGATCAAACCCATGGTCCATGGCTTAGCACGCCAATTCGCTATCACTGAGCTATTTAAGATTTGTAATTTTCCGTTAATAGTTTAAGGCCGAGTCTATGATGGACATGTGGAAATCATCATCGGCTACTGTGGGCTATCATTGATACCACAGCCACCGACGATTCAGGCGAGGGTGAACTTTATGTTGCCATTAATACAATGACACTTGAACATGAAAGTGTATAACATGGAAGAAAGCTAATACTTGTACGGTTAATTATACATGACTAGTTAAGCTTATAAGATGGAAATTATCTTTAGGCTATAGATGTAGCGAGAAAAGCCGAAATGTTGCTTTATGTCAGGCTTGGGAGAGTTAACCAACCATTTCTTCAAAATAACTCCACACCCCTTTATAGCATATTTTATTCCAACCACCAACAATCAAGAACAAAATAGGGGCTGATTTGTTTTGTATATTACAGGCATTGTGTGTATGTAATCCAGGCATTCTATTAATTCTATTTATTCATAATGCCTGAGTAATTTTGGCAAAGTGTGAAATAAATTAGTTTTGCTGTTGTATTTCATACTTTACCTAGGAAATATATAGAATAGCTAGGCATTATATATAACACTGAGAACATTTTAGGTAAAGCATTAATAAATCAGATCTTTGTGAAATATTCTTGCCGGCAGGAATGCCTTCCAATACATTTAAGTTTTTCCTGCATAGTGAAAACTTTAATCTTGATTATAATTGCTCTAAGACTCATTCATATGTAATGTCCATTATGATGGCCAATATATTTTGATTATCTCCTCGGCTTTTATCTACATCTGATACAAGAACTTGAACCGTGGTGCCTTGTTCAACTGGCAGAAATTTGTTGGCATGCAAACTTTTCATTTTCTTTGTCT
Source organism: Timema californicum (assembly GCA_902141385.1). Classification (NCBI taxonomy): domain Eukaryota; kingdom Metazoa; phylum Arthropoda; class Insecta; order Phasmatodea; family Timematidae; genus Timema; species Timema californicum. The sequence continues at coordinate 55,458 of CABFOW010000836.1, read as the reverse complement.
GTTGCCCAAGGTTGTACCTTGAATTTTATCGACCATTAGCAAGCGGCATTCTTGTAGTTGATACAAAGAGGACAAAAAATGGGTGCCACATATCCTTATTCTTTGTCATATCTTTCAGTAGAGCTGCTACATATGGCATGAATACAGGGGCCACAAACTGGGCACTGATGAGCCTCACTTGGGGTTTTGGAACACACAACATATTAGGGAAGAAGACACTTTAACTGTAGTGGATTGAATTGATAATGTAGATTCTGACACTTGAGTTGAGGTACTAGTCTGTGGTGGTTCTTCATTCCTATTTACTTCAATTGAATTTATAATCTTTTCCAAACTTTCCTCACCTTCATTGGTTTGCATGCCTTCCTTAGGAAGGTTTTACGCACTCAACCCAACCTTAACTTTGCAGCCGAACAGAGCCTTTTATGATGATATTTTGATACCAGTGCGCAAGGCTCTATTTTTCATTAACTGGACACATGGTATATCTTGTTTTGCCCATTCTACACTCGCCGGGCTCTGGCAAGGTTTCCAATGCACCATTTTAATTTGAAGTCAGTAATACTTGAGGCTGAAAACAGCATTGTTGTCAAACTCTATTATTATCTGATTGTAAGTATGAGTGTACAAATTTATGTGAGATTGTAAGCTACCTCTTCAACCCCTTTTTGTTTTGAAAGCTATAGGCACCACAAACTTTGTAAATGATCCTAGTATACCATTATAAATTTGTACTCACCATCAGGGTCAGTCCAGAAGTCATTTGGATCGACTTGGCAACATGATTTAAATTCAGAAAACATTATTGGCTTGACCACAACTCCTTTCTTACAGCCGTTCTGCTTCTTGATAGAGAAATACTAATTATTTTTTTTGTAATGGCATTATGTTTTTGGGCTAATTCAGTGTAAAACCGTTTTTTCGCTGTACTTGGGTGATCATTATCTGCTTTTGTTGCTATCTTAACACATGGAACACCACACCCGACCAATAAGTATTTATTGTTACCATGTACGAGCTACACTCGGGTCCTCTTTTAAATGTTTACATACGCAATGACCCGAAACATGCTTGTGTATAGTTTTCTCTAAATGTTTCCTAAGACTGTCTTAGTTCAGAAAAAATACTAGGTGGTAGCACTTCCCATAGTATAACTAAATCATCTTATTTTTCTAAACACTTGCTCAATTTTTTGTTTTGCTCTCTACCACATTAAGGCAAATTATTGTTAGGACTAAATGTAATTTTTTTCATTCAATTTGTAATTCAATTATGATAAAAAATATTTGCTTTTGTAACAAAATGTGTAGAAATCTTTTATTTAAAATAATTGTCTAATAAATTTGGGGGAAAAAAAAGTTTTTTGTACAAAAACTACCATTTAAAGTTGTTTTTTTAATGTTACTTCTATGATACAAAATAAAGTCCATACAAAACCTGAAAGATCATAAATGACTATAATAAACACACACAAAAAGTATTAAATGCCAAAATGTATTCTCAACGCAAAAATTCAAACTATTATAAATCTGGCCAGCGTGTTAAACACTTATGGATCAACCTGTGTTAGCTTGGGAGGGTTGTAGGGGAACCAGCAAGTAGGTGCCAGAAGTGCCAAATATGAACCGGCAAAAATAACTTTAATTTCACATATTTCCTAACACTTACCCATATTATACAGTTCCTTGGCAATGTATGAAACATTATGTTTTTACACTTTGCCTGAATATTTTACTCATTCTAAGGAATGTCAACACTACTTTACATTTATTTTTTAAACAAATCAAATGATACTTACTCTGGCAATTTGTTTATAATGTAAATACCCATTGAACAGTATCACAAAGTGAAACTTCTTTCCTTTGATTGCGCATATTCACTATTAACTAAATTCTTTGTTTTCAACTGATAATTATTGTTTAAATTTACAGGGAGTTCCCCTATAGTGTGTGTTCTTACTACTTGATTTGGATACAAGGTAATCAGTGAAATAGGGACGGTATTTCACTAACGTGGTCTCGAGACAACTATTACATGATTTCCAATTGATGTGATTCCTCACATCTACCGCGCTGCTCTCCCAGAACTGCTGCTTAGTAGAGCACTTTCTTAGTTTTGATCGCTTTGCACGCTAGTGCCTTGTTTTTCTACCACAAGTGATATAGTTGTGCCTGCTTTAATCTACGTCAGTCTGTTTCCAGCTTAATCGTAACTTCAAAATGGTTTCCCTCTTTACAGTTTATACTGATTTATATAATCAAGTTATTATTTCAGTATTTTAAAAACTTTTTTTTTATAAACAGCGCTATGTAGTCAATTTGTAAAAAAAATAATTAAATATAAAATATATAAAACTATGAACGTAAAGTGATTTTTCATAATGGTCAGTATCTATGCTCTCTTAACTAATGTTTTATATAGCATGATGGGCTGATAACCCAATGTTTTTCTGGAATTCAACTTCCTCCTAATAGGAGAACCTACTGTACAGTACACAAAATTACAAATTTAACATAATACCTACATATTTAATATGTTTGCGCTGTTTATCATAAAAATGATACAAGCTGATTACAAAATTTACCTTACATGTTCTGTTGTACTTGTTTTATAGGTCGTCCTTTCTTCATTAAGAATAAAAGAGGTACTTATCAGCTGGCTATCAATGATTACCTTTATTCCAAAGATAATGCATCAGCTGGCAGGACATTCTGGCGGTGTACAGAGCACTTTAAAACTGGTTGCCGATCACGATGTGTTTCATTGTTAAATAAAGTGACTGTCATGTGTGCGGAACATAACCATATGAATCATAGTCAAAAGATCAAAAGAAAACTAGAGTTGTCTGGACTTTAACAGCAGTAAACACACTTTGTTTTAGTGTACATACTGGGTCAATGTAGATGTATACAATTATCTTAATATGTACTCTGTGCTAATCAAACACATATATTTAGAAATAAAGATAGTTTTTATCAGAGGGGCTTGAATGTCAAATAAAACTTTTGATTATAGATTTGGAATTTCTTTATTTCTTTCCCATAGAACAGTTGATCCTTCATAAGTTTATATTATGAGAAAGTGTGAAGTGACAACAAGGTAGGTTTTAACTTTCAAAGTTATTCCTGTTATTTAGATTTCTTCCTGGTGTAGTTTTGTATGCAGCCAAGCACACGCAGACTTTGCCGTAAACTGCACTGGCAAGTCTCACTAAGTTCATTGACCTATTTCAGTGTTACACGCATAACTTATTTTTCAGGTGATTTATTTTGTTGTTCATCACTTTTGTATATTAGTCTCTCTGGTTTGGATACCAACATTTCAATAAAGGAAAAAATTGATGAGACATAATTACTATATAAAGGTCGAATCCTATATTTCTCAAACCCAAAACTTAAATTTTCTTTTTAATCCTTACATCTTAAAAATATTCAATTTTAGTCAAATGAATGTATTTGAAATGAGGTTTAAAAATAACGATTTAGGGCTTGGTGCCACTGACAGATGGTGTTTTGTTTATCAATTATGTTCTTTCATAAACAACCAAGAAAAATACTTATTTAATAAATATGAATAATATTAATACTTTTTTTCTTTACTCTCCCAACTAAATACATATATATAATTCCTTTTATCAATTTATCAAAACTTATTTGAAGTCAAGGTCTTCGCAAGTATTGTATTCAATATACATTTTTGAAATTCTTACCACTAGTGAGGTTTTACATGGAACTTAACCACGCAGGTATGGAGTTGAAGATACAAGAGGGAGGGATCTGGTGGGGGTAGATAAGAATGTTTCTTTCTCTTAGGTATGAGCCATCCTCCGCACAGACATAAACATGTACTACTTACCCTACATATCTTCAAAAATTTCCACACCACTCATATTACCACTATCATAACTCGAAGTGTTTTTGCTGCAGCTGTCGTCCGACGAATCCTACTCCAAGATGATTATAATACTATTGAATATCTGATCAATTCTTTGCTCTGGTTTCAAGTATTCTTTGTGCATGTGCATGGAGTGCTAACCATTCACCTTTCATTATATAGTTAAATTTTTCTTCTGCTAGGCTCATAGCAATGTTTTCATTGAATGGAACATTCTTTTTAAAAATATAGTTCTTTACTAGTGCCCATTCCCAAAGGGAATATTGTGTTGTCCAAGCCAATTCATTATGACTATTATGCAAAGATGTCTGTGGTGGGTCTAATTGAACTTTATGGTAGGGTGTGTTGTCAATAACTAGAACATCGGGTGGCAAGTTGGGGATCAATTTGTTTGTTATCCATTTTTCATAGAATAAAAATGTTTTTTAAAAAAAGACAGGATCACATGGCGGCTCATTATTCCCCTACGTTACTGATACTGTTGGCTTGTCCTTTAAATAGCCTGCACATGTATACATGCTGTTTTGCCACTGCACAATCACAACAATTACATGTTAAACCTCATCATCAGTACAAATCTCGACTCTCTCGAATACCATGGGATTCGAGCGTCCCCTCCGCTATCCCCTCTAATAAAAACACAGGGTTTTGGAGTTTGTAATTACAAGGAAAGACTGTCCGATGACCATGTCATGCTTTGCTACCAACCTCGTATTATAATGAGAACATTATATTGTTTTATTAAAACATTGGTGGAATATAATAATGCTATTTGTAAATTATTATCTCAACGAACAAACATTTTTTCCATTTAAAATACATGAAAATTTGTTCAAATGGGAATTGTGACTTGCAGAATGTGTATTTTAAGAACTGGGTACTCTTTTATTATTAGGTTTGCCATGCATCTGAAAAACTGGGAAAAGACTAGGAATTTCTTATATCTAGGGAAAAAAACTGGAAAACGTGAGAAATTTTGCAAAATATAGTAAAAATACAGAAAATTTGTTAATTTGGGACTATTAACTGACATTAACATTTAGTTCTTTGGATGGATGAAAAAGTGAACTGAAGATTTAAGCATGCTGACTCAAGCATGCCTGTAAAAATGGGAACTCTTTCTGGAAAACACAGGGGATTTGGTAGTAAAAAAAAAATAGCAGTGACCCTGTTTAAAGTAAATGAATCATCATGGATTTCCTTGGACTGATAACTTTCCACTGCCTTTGTAATATTTGTTAAGAGAGAAATTATTATTACCAAAATATTTTATTTGCAATCCACTTGCCTTCTATATAATACTATTATTAGGTGTTGCTTTACAAGAGATCCAGTCTTTTTGTCATTGAACTTAGACAGCTAATGCTCCTTGTCCTCTGCCTCCTCCTTCAGCTCCCAGAATTTTCTTCTTTCCTTCTATGGCGTCGTGAAGAAGACAGTGCCTCCTAAGGATGTGTCTGATTCAGTTTGTTTTGTACCGAAGAATTACTTCCAAAATTGTTCTCTTCTCACCCATTCTTCTTATGACTTCATTTGTCACCCTGTCTGTCCGCCTGATCTTCTCAAGTCTTCTCCAGCATCACATTTCAAAGCTCTCCAAGTATTTCTTTTCGATCTTCCTAAGAGTCCAAGTTTCTGCTTCATTCAGCGTGGTGCTCCAAATGTAGCATTTCATCAGTTTCTTCCTCAGTTTCAAACTCAACTTGCCAGTCAGCAGTAACCTCTTCTCGTTGAAAACTTCCTTGGCCATGACGATCCTTGACCTAATTTCCTTGGTGCAGTAGGCATCCTTTGTCAGCAGACTTCCACGGTACTTGAACTCCTCAATGTTTTCCAACTCCTGGTTTCTAATTTTAATTTTCAGTGGGTCTTCATGTTTTTAAATCCCCATCACTTTTGACTTCTCAATGTTGATCTTCATGCCACATCTTCTACCCTCATCTTTATTTTCATTCATGATAAAAATCACTCATCTTTTACAAAGTAATAAATTTATCATGTAATATTCACCACAGAGTAATTCTTACTAAAAAAAAACTAGACTTGATATAACATAAAACCTTTTTATCAAATGTTAGCATTATTCATTATAATATAACATACATGAATTTTCAAATTATTGTTATAATTCAAATTAGATTTTTTTTAAAGTAAGTATTCATTTGTTTGTTGTTTCATTTCATTTGATATAAGTCCCATGGTGTAAGTATACAGGTCTGCCAAACCGCAAGTTACGCTTTGTAAAGATAATGCAAGCATTTGGGTCCTTCAATCGCCAATTTCTTAAGATAATAACTAACAATGTGTGTTTATATTGTTAGTTAAAAACATAAAATTCTCTTGCATAGCTTGCTAGCGCCAAGTATATTTGTACCATGTTTAGGCCTCCTGATTGATCAAACATTGCACTTTTAGTAGTAACTATATATAAGACAAAGAAATATCTAGAATTTAGTTTTAATATTCTTTATGGTTTTTTATTCTGTAAATAAATTAACTTTATTTTTATTTTATTTTTTTTATTTTCAGATATTTTTTTTACATATGTATATGTTTCTATAGCATTTTGAGTTACATTATCTTTTTAGATGTTTGCAATTTTTGTGTTATTTTTATTATCTTGTCTTACTACCTGTTCGAGTTATACACCACAATTATTGTTGTTATTCATCAATTTACATTCAGAAGTATAAAAAAATTAATTAAATAAAATTACATAATACAGTGGATTCCTGTTAATTGTGACACATCAAGACTAGATGGCATATCAATTCAGCAATGTATATTTCCTAGCATTCTGGTTAGTCACTCACTTAATTATATCATTGTCATCATTTTCTTGGTCTTTCGTTATCTTAGTATTTTGCCAAAATGTGTTCAGTTGATGGTGATCGTCAATATAATAAATACCACGACATAGAACAAATGCAACACATCCACACCACAGCATGACTTCCGCAATAAATGACTCGGATGCTGCCTCTTCACTGCTCAAATTATACGGCAAGTTGGCCCAAATAAGTGGAAAAAATTCAGGCATAATACTTGTTTTGTTTCTGTTCTTCAAACTTTGTCCCAAAGAAATGGCTGCCCTGATTAACTGGTGCCCCAATTAACCAGAATTCACTGTATTATTTTATTTTTCTTTGTAAAGATAATGCAAGCATTTGGGTCCTTCAATCGCCAATTTCTTAAGATAATAACTAACAATGTGTGTTTATATTGTTAGTTAAAAACATAAAATTCTCTTGCATAGCTTGCTAGCGCCAAGTATATTTGTACCATGTTTAGGCCTCCTGATTGATCAAACATTGCACTTTTAGTAGTAACTATATATAAGACAAAGAAATATCTAGAATTTAGTTTTAATATTCTTTATGGTTTTTTATTCTGTAAATAAATTAACTTTATTTTTATTTTATTTTTTTTATTTTCAGATATTTTTTTTACATATGTATATGTTTCTATAGCATTTTGAGTTACATTATCTTTTTAGATGTTTGCAATTTTTGTGTTATTTTTATTATCTTGTCTTACTACCTGTTCGAGTTATACACCACAATTATTGTTGTTATTCATCAATTTACATTCAGAAGTATAAAAAAATTAATTAAATAAAATTACATAATACAGTGGATTCCTGTTAATTGTGACACATCAAGACTAGATGGCATATCAATTCAGCAATGTATATTTCCTAGCATTCTGGTTAGTCACTCACTTAATTATATCATTGTCATCATTTTCTTGGTCTTTCGTTATCTTAGTATTTTGCCAAAATGTGTTCAGTTGATGGTGATCGTCAATATAATAAATACCACGACATAGAACAAATGCAACACATCCACACCACAGCATGACTTCCGCAATAAATGACTCGGATGCTGCCTCTTCACTGCTCAAATTATACGGCAAGTTGGCCCAAATAAGTGGAAAAAATTCAGGCATAATACTTGTTTTGTTTCTGTTCTTCAAACTTTGTCCCAAAGAAATGGCTGCCCTGATTAACTGGTGCCCCAATTAACCAGAATTCACTGTATTATTTTATTTTATTTTGTTTTAAAGGTTGTTATATTTATCAAGTTTTATTTTTTTTAACATATTTTGAGTATTTTTTATTATGTGCTTTATCATTTTAGGTCGACCTATCTTCATCGACAGTGGTAGAGCTGGTGGCACATATCAGCTTGTGATTAACAAGTTTATATATAACAAAGAGCGTAGTAGAGGCAAAAAGATTTTCTGGCGTTGCTCAGATCGTGCGAAAACTGGTTGCCCTTCACGGTGTATCACATCAACAAATGAAGTCGTGATAACGTGTGCAGAACATAATCATAATGAACATAGTCAGAAGATAAAACATAAGCTAGATAAAATGATGTCATTAAAACAAGAGCCATCTTATGATATTGATACAAGTGCACTTCTAGATCATTGATCACCTTTAGAAGAAGTTTGTGTTTTGATGAAAAGGCGTGAGGTGTGAAAAACAAATTTCTTTGAGGTTCTGCCTATCCTCTATAAGCTGCATGTGTCTTCGCTTTTGTTTCCTTATTTGTTAAAAGTATTTCTTAGAAACATTTGAACAAGTACACAGAAACGCACAAAAGTATGATATAAACAGGTTGTTCAGTGACCTGGAAACTAGGGAAAAGTCAGAGAATTTGCTTTGTCAAATAAAAATCAGGGAATTTCTTAAATCTATAGAATTTTCACATACTCACTTAAAAAAAATGCCATTTTTATTTACATTATTCAATATAACATTCTTCTTCCGGTTAATACACACTGTGAATCTGTTTTAGCACAGTTGTCCCTGTTGAGTATACTAATCTCAATGTCAACATGTAATTTATGTATCTTTATACCCCTCTACTGCATTTGTTTAGCCAAAGTTAAGTCATGGGGAGAATTATATTATGTTATAGGAAGAAGAAACTAATAAATAATGTGTGTAACGACAATTTTAAACTGTATTTGTATAAGGCGATCTTTAAATGTATCATTATGCTCTCACTTAAATCTAACTTAAACCACACTACTCAATAGCCCATTGCCTTAATTGTCCTGGGTTGAAATCCTTTAACCCTTTCATAGACTGACACAATTTCCGAACGTGTATATGTCTAAAACTATTATTAGGCTACATCTGGTTGCTACACTATTAAAATACGATTTTTAATATAGTAACAAGAAAATTTGGAAATTGACTTTGTAAAACTTGTTAAAGTCAGGGAATTTTAAAATACAGTTTTGCTGGACACCATGATAAATATCTTTAGCTTCTTGTTTAAAACGTATCTCTGTTGTTTTTATGTATTATATTTTAAAATTTATCTGAATAAAACTTTCTTTCAAAATAGTTTTGTGGTGTTGATTTTCTTGAATTGTCATTGTGGTTGGAAATAGTTTGTAAAAGTATCTTCCACAATTATTATTTACTGTAGTTTTTACACAGCTCTTATATTAATAAGAAACTTAAAAACTAATTGATTATCTCAACAGATATCTTTGTTGCAATACTTAAAAAGAGATACACCATCCCTTATAATTATTATTTTATTTATTGAGAAAAATATTGTCAATCATAATATATGTATTTTATTATGATAAATATCTTTAGCTTCTTGTTTAAAACGTATCTCTGTTGTTTTTATGTATTATATTTTAAAATTTATCTGAATAAAACTTTCTTTCAAAATAGTTTTGTGGTGTTGATTTTCTTGAATTGTCATTGTGGTTGGAAATAGTTTGTAAAAGTATCTTCCACAATTATTATTTACTGTAGTTTTTACACAGCTCTTATATTAATAAGAAACTTAAAAACTAATTGATTATCTCAACAGATATCTTTGTTGCAATACTTAAAAAGAGATACACCATCCCTTATAATTATTATTTTATTTATTGAGAAAAATATTGTCAATCATAATATATGTATTTTATTATAATTTTTTTTACGAAACTTCTCGTTTCAAATTGACTAAAAATCATGTTATGAAATTAATAATACTATATTGCTAATGTATTTCATTGTGGCTCAATCGAAAATACACTTAATGATAAATGTATAGTACTTTTGATCTGGCTCTGAAAATATTTAATCATTTCTAAATGTGTGGCACAGAGTAAAAGTTATTTTAATAGGCAAGCATAGTTAGATATTATAACTAATTTTCTTGATATTAAAAATTATGTTCACGCAAGAGCAAGTTAAAATAAAAATACAACTCAAACTATGTTTACAAAAATTAAATTACTTCAAAAGGGATTTAATGTTAGAAAATTAATATTATTGATAAATTGTATTCGGGGACTTCCACATGAACCACTGCAAGGGAAACCTGACTAAAATGAATTTTGGCAATGGGTCGTTCGTTATAATAAAATTTATTCAACATCATTCATTTTAACAAAGAGCTAACCTTTCAGTTACAAATATAAGCTATTTAATAAAATATATTCTTTATATTAATATTGGTTTACTTTATCAATTAAAAATTAAACCTCACACATTTTAACTAACAGTGTTGTAAATAATATATTAATCTAGTAATTATTTTTGTAATCAAAATGTAGTTTTGAAAAAGAAATAAACATCAAATGATTAAAACTCTTGTTTTGAAAGATGTTCATTTTAAAGGCCTCATATTGGAGGGTAAGATACATTGAATGTCTTACGAGACCCTTGAATTTTTTTAAATCTTAATTAAGATGTAAATTGTTCACTAAAAATTGTATATACAAGATTCAGCTATGTCTATTTTTGCTGTAAAATTTTTAATTGTTGTTAACTAATAGTAATTGTTACCAAGAGTGTTAACTGCAAACATTTTTATAGTAGTATTAAGATTATTATTATTATTATTATTATTATTAGCTCCGCGTCTTACTACTCGTTCGGGTTATACACACTTAGGCTAATGTGTAATGGTAGGGTGAGTGTGAGATGAAATGGAGGACCTACAGTTTAACGTGGGATCTGAACCACGGTGGAGGCCTGGCATTCCACACATTCACAAGTTGTGATTAATACACGTCTTGTCAGAGGTGAAAAGGATTTGGCAATCATATAAATATGTGCCGAAACCAAGGATTGAACCCCGAACCTCCAGCACAGAAGTCTGACACCTTACCACTAGACCACCAGGTCACCAGTAATATTAAGGTTCTAATTTTTTTTAATCCATCGCAAATTTAATTATAATTTGCATTGGTTGGATGTACATAATAATTTACTAAACTAAGAATAGTATGTGGATAACTCGAACAGTTACTAAGATGTGGTGGGCAAAAAAAAAGAAGACTGATAATTAGGTTTATTTTGAAATTTGTGTGTGTGTGTGTGTGTGCTGGTAGTGTGTCCCAAAAATGACATTAAAATTTAAAAAATAGAAAATGCTAGATCTCACCCTTAAAAAAAGTGTATTTATGATGTAATAGTATCACTTGTAAAATTTCAGTTAATTTGATCAAAATTTAGAGGTCCCCATGAGCCTGCTATTTAAGGTACCTACCCCTAACCCCGCCCCCTCCCCCACTTACCGCCGTGCTAGTAAGTAGTTTGGTACGCTGGATTGACATAATAATTAATATAAAATTTACTTTCCTACCATTTTTAATATAATAACAAATTGCATAAAAAATCATACATGTTAAATGTATATGGAACTGTATTTGCTAGACTTAAAATCAGACATGAAACCCTACTTGTTGATAGTTACAGTTAAATGGTTATTTCCCTCCCTTAATTTCCCTGTTTTATTTTGGATTGCGGATTTACAAGAATTCGCAACCCTCACCTGTGAATTCAACTTGTTGGTTTGTTCCTATATTCAGTGTTTTTTTTAGAATCGCACAAGACAGGTCACACCTTTTTGATCCACTTTCTCTCTCCTTTTGATTCAAGATTACAATAATAATAATAATAATAATAATAATTACAGGTGGTTTATTGTACAATAATTATGTCAAAACTAACCCGAAATAGTGATCCGATTGATAGGACATCTCTTTGAAACTATATCCAGTGTTCATCTTCCTTCAGGATGTAATGCACAATTTTATGTTTTATCATTGGTCTCAGAAAAACACAATTTTTTAAAGTGTTAAACAAGTGTATAACCAGCTAGTGCCCTTTTGGATAAAGTCAAGAGTGCCTCTATCAAACAAAAATGTATCCTAAAAATAAAAGATCTAAACGAAGAGTGTGTCCTTCAGATAAAAAATAAGACAAACAATCCTGTGGAGCAGAAAACCCAACACAAGTTTGATAATATGGATGAACTGTTAGATACTAGTCATGCAATTAGTCAACAGCCAATTAAAAATGAAGAAGACCAGCAGTTTCTGAAGTAGCTCTAAAGTCAATAACCATTTCTATCAGACCTTTGGACAAAATACTCAATGAGGCAGGAGGTACGCTCTGCTCTATGTAAAGGGTGATTTTATTAATGTGTATCTGCTATTGTAAGCCCCCAATATCATCAGTCAACTTCAACATAAAAAACTAAAAAATCTATAGGTAGTTGCTGAGATAACATTTATGATATCTCTATTATCTTCTACTGTGCTTTCCAAGAGTACTGTCCACCGACATTGCATGCAATGTTGCTCTGAAGCTTCGCAGAAATTTAAAGAGGATTATCAACACTCTAAAATAGTTGTTCATTGGGATGGAAAGGTACTGATTGATGTGGCTGGCACTGAGAAAGTAGAATGGCTACTTTTTTCTAGTTTCCTGTTTATTTGAAGCTATACTAAACTCCTTGGTGTTCTGAAGTTGGCATCTGGCTGGCTCTGATCAAGCAACAGCTGAGGCAGTACATGAGCAATTGCAGTCATGGAACTGTGATTCTCTTGTTGTTGGTATATGTTTTGATACAACTGCTTCGAACACAGGAAGAATCAATAGCCTATACAGTTCTGGAAAATGTAATTGGGAGGACTCTGCTGTGACTACCTTGCTGACACCACATGTTATAAGTGCTTCTTTCATACACCTTCAACGTGTATATTGGGCCATCCGCTGGTCTAGATATCCTTTTTCTTAAAATATTCTGAGCCAATTTCTCCAAGCCCAACCATGATTATAAACAACAAGAAATTCCAGGTATACCCACAGTAGAGCTTCAGAAAGACGTCATATCTCAACAATTAAAAAAGGACTCATTCAAGAGACTATTATAAGGTGCTTCTTAGCCTTGCAGCATTATTGATTAGGTTGAATGTCAGAGCTACTCGAATTCAGAAGTGTGGTGCTCTTTATAGAGCTCACTGGATGGCAAATTGAAAATTCAACTGTTTTTTTTTAAAGAGAACAAAACAGCACTTCATCTGACAGCTGGACTTAACCATTCAAATGCTTTGTTGTCTGTGTTTATATCTAATCTTGGTTTACAAGCAAATCTGCCACTGGTACACCACTTAACGATATTCTCTTGATTAAAGCACTTCAAAGCTATGGCAATGAAAAATTGTAAACAGTTGGTTTTAAGGCTTAACTGTGTCATTATTGGTACCTGAATCTAGAGCTAGCAACACTTATTCTTTTCCCTGAGAATCTGTTGCCTGAAGACTAAGTACATATTGTGCAACATATTCTCAAAACAGAAAGAGTCTCGCACTTACAGAAGTTACTTCCTTTCACAGCCTGTGATATAGAGGTTGTTTCTCGCATCTTATTTCAAACACTTGGAATAGATGATAATTTTCTTGGTGTGACCATTGAAATATGGCCAGAAACAATCATTCAATAAACATGCAGATTTAGTTAAAAACTAACACCATCTGAATGATTGTGTTGAACGTGGTGTTGGTCTGATCCAGACATTTAATGAGACCATGAAGGATGAGGTGCATAAGCAGTAATTATTACAAGTTGTTGAGAAACATAGGAAAAACTTTACCAAATACAATCATGAGGAACTTTCACGCATGTAGTTTCAAAATTACCCATTTCATAGTGTTGTATTATTTTCAATATAATGTTTAGTTAGTCAATATTTCCATCAATTCATTAAGTACTTTTTAATATATTTTAAAGATTTTACAAAGATTCACTACACTATAGTAAAATAAAGTACTTGGTAAGAACCTCATGCCAAAATTGTCAAATTTTCAATTTGAGTGGGCTTGGAAGACCTCTAAACATTATTTTAGTTGAAATTTTACCAGTTTTCTTAATTTGCTTTAGTAAATAAACACTTGTCACCCTATGAAATTCAGCAATCAAATTAAATAGGTTTCTAATACGATCCTAAATTAAAACTCTATTTCCCATTAAAACTGTTCATGAGATTCAGCATCATCAATTGATGCCTATTCTTTTTTCTTTTCTAAACTATTTTGATTGTTTTGACGGAAAACCTTTTTGTTCTTTGAATTGACAATTTATAATGATAGTAGAAACAAAGAAGGTAGAATTTAAAGAACTAAGGGGAGTGTGAAACCATTTAGGTTAAATGTCTTTCAGTATACCCAACCAGTATTCAAATCCCAACCTCCTCCTCATCAGAAAACCACCAAACTAGACACTCTTGATTTTTATTCCACATGCCCACCGATGCAGATTTAAACACATTTAAATTAGTTTTAATTTTAAGCTCTTTCCAGTAAAACCTAAATTGATATTTTAAAATCACAAATTTATAAAAGAAAATACTTAGGAAAGCTAACTATAGAGTGTAAATTCAGAGAACATGGATGCTTAAAAAAAATCAAACCAATTCTAACTCAATTAAAAAAGCTACCATTAACTCTTCAAATCAAATGTTATCATGTTTACAGTTTTTCTCTAATACAAATGTGTAGTCATGATAGAATCTATATTAATGAAATGAAGAGTTTGTTATTTTCTCTCTTATGAGCATGGCAGGAGGTCTACACACAAAGGTCTGCTATTTTAAAATTAGTAGCCCCTTTGCAGAAACATATAAACCCAAAAGCTGGGATTTTAAATTTGTAGTTAGACTTTTTTAATTTTATTAAAAACTGGGTTAGAAGAACTAAATTGAGACTTTATTTGTCTATCTGTTTAAAACAAGGAGAATTGTTGCCTAGGGTAACCACAGGTACTTCTGGTAGTATAACATAAATCAGACACAAGAGGTTTTATACAGTTGAACTTTGCACCATTTTATTTTAAAATATTTATTATTACAAAAATAACTGTAAGATCATATGCAATATTAAAGCTTGCTCTTTATCTTTTCATGAAAATTTTGAACTTTTTTTTTCCGCCAACAAGGCTCTGCCCATTCTCCAAACTCTGTATTCATAGTTTTTAGTACATGGTCTATAGAAATTGTATTTGGGCTTACACAGGCTGTAGCCTTAACCGCGTAACCTTGCCAACCAGTAAGTTAGTCAGAGACTTCATCTAATAAAAGCCTTCAAAAGAAAATCATCTACAGCAAGGAGTAACTGCCAAGTAGTCAACTGATCAATAAAAGAAATTAAATCAACTTTTTTGAGAAATTATCCATCTAGAATATATGTGAAATTTAGTATAAGTACAATCACAATTTTTTTTTATGTGCGTGCGCATATTTATTTAACTGTGATCGATAGTTAGTCCATATAAACTAGTCCTTAGAAAGTTAAATTTGACCAACTTCTATGGAGTATGAACCAAGATAAGGAAATGGATCAAGACTGGGTAGACAGAGCAATCTGATACTTTGTCATCAATGTCTTACAGACCACAGACTTACAGGTATGGAATCTGTATATGTGGCTTTAGGCCTTACATTTTGTGTTGAAGTCACTTTTATAAATTGATGATGAATTCATGTCACTTAGGTGTGATCTCTCGGATGTTTGTTCCTTTTCATAAAACAAAACAACTATTCACACATATATATGCTTTCAAACATTACACATATTTGGGATGAACATTGAACACTCTTTGGAAATTGATCACACTCACTTGCTAGATTTCCCCAAATAATGACCAATTTCTAACTGACATAATTTCTGATGGTTTATCTCTACAACATATATACACACATAAGAATTGTGCCACACTATATGTAGGTACTAGGTCTGCAGGCCACAAAGAATCATGAATTAGGCCACATGTTTGACATAATTGCATCAAAAGTTTCGATAGCTCTAGTTGAGTGGAACTGGGCCCATTTCAAACTATCAAAAACTCAAATTGCATTAAATACAGAACATAAAAACTTTTATGTTTTAAGTATAAACAGTACCTGATATATTTGTTGGTATTGTAAGTAAATTCCATGATATAAAAATATGTTTTTAGAACTTGGAAAAAAAAAGTCTAATTTTTTTCTGTAAGTTTTACTTGTGATGGTAGTTTTGCGTACATCCATACCTGGACATATACACAGAATCTCTAAAATATCGAGAGACTACTTTGATTAGTTTTCAGGTTTTAGGTTTAAAATTTTCTACATCTAGCTTCTATGCTAAGCATTGGTTTTTTTTTTCTTTACATCAAACCATATTGATAATAATTAGCAGCAGTAGGAGGAATATTTAGGAATTTTTAGTTGTTGACAGTACAGATAAAGTGTTCCTAAAAAGTATTTAATGTTTTATATTCAAACTGCACTCAAAAGCATGGTTGTTTAGCTACCAACTTTGTGCTCATTCAAATGTATACAGTTTTAACCTATTATGATAAATTAAATTGGTGTTGTTAACCTTGGTAGTCTTGGGGTAAGGTGCTTATTTCAGGATCCAATGTTTATGGGCTAATACCCAGTCAGGGTCAACAAATATTTCTTGAGTGATAACAATCCGTAGAGAAACTTCCTTTGGAGGGGAAGTAAAGCCTTTGGTCCCATGTCAATTGTGGCATGTAAAGTAATCCTGAAAGGTATGTTAAAATACCTTTCGACAAAATTGGTAGACCCTTTTCCTCTTGCTTAATATATAAATTTTCGTATGCCAATCTAATCAGTTGGTTCAGAAAGTGCAGGTTAAATGCCTCAAATAAATTAAATAAATTTATGTCTTTATAGAAAATCACTTTGGCCAACAATATTTTCTATTAAAATATTATTGTGTTCTTCATCTTTACCCTATCCATTCTTTTCTTAAATTTTAAATAAAAACAATGGGAAAATCATTAATGTTTAATAGCTACTATATGCAGTCTTATATATTAACTTTCTTTGTAGGTTCTGCTTTCTTCATTGAGGCTAAAAAACCTGGAAGATATTGGCTAGCTTTCAGTGACTTCATTTATAGACAAGATCGTGTTACAGAAGAACGGACATTCTGGAGATGTGTTGACTCTTCGGCGACTGGTTGCCGTGCACGTTGTGTTACGTTCCAAAATCAAGTTTACAGCATGTGTTTGAGACATAGTCATGAAAATCACAGTGAAAGAATAAAAGAGAGATTAAATATAAATAAGTTATCATAGATTTTCATTTGAAAATGTTCATTTATTAGTTTTATTGACTCAAAACATTGTTTCTCAAAGAATTAATGGCTAACACAATACTCGCTCAATGGTTCTGAGATTAGAGCTTAAAGTAGTGAAATAAGGTTCAATTTAAATCGAGAAGCTGCCATACATTATAAGCGTTAACACTTCTGTTATAATTAAGGTGGAAATTTAACTTTGATTCTGGATACAATTATAATTAAAATAAATATAGTTGAAAAATGACACCTGGACATGAGTATTGAACCCTAGACCCAGGTCTTAGCATGCCCTTACCACTGAGCTATCTATAAATCGTCCTGTACTCAGGGTCACTCTGACTCTGCCTTAAACTATGAGTGATACGCTATTTGCCCTCCAAGATAAAGGTCTCGGGATTGATTTCTGTGTTTAGGTGTCATTTTTCAACTACATTTTATTTATGTGAATCAGTGGCGGTTCTAGGCTAGGGTCGAGGGGCCCTGGGCCCCCCCAAATATTACCGGATTAAAAACAAATTACAATCAGTAATAATTTTGATGATTCATATAATAAAATCATGCTACAAAAAAATACAAGTATATTATTGTTTAAAAGGTATGCTATGTGATTTCAGTAAATCTCAGCTGTCATATTCTGTTTTACTTCACTCTTTCGCTCAATTCTCTGTCTCGGCCATGCTCAAAGCTCACGTTTTGTACTCAAAAATATCTACTCATGCTGTGCATGCATATTATGTTCAAGGTCGGCTTCAAGTCCACATATTGTCAGCCAGGGCATTAAGTAGTAAATTGATCTGTGGCTAGCTATATCAACGCTCTACCTTGATGACATAGTTGTGTCATTTATATGTAATAATGTCTGTATACAAAGGGAAAAAAGAAGTTGGATAGAAAAAAAATTGCCCAAGAATATTTCAAAATGTGAACCTCGTTCTAATGTGCTTGGAAATGTGACTAAACGACCTAAACTCAATCCAGAATCACATCACAGTGAAGTAATTGAATTTGTTGTGGACTTGGAGGTTACTTCGAGTGGGTTTAGTCCACCAAGTGATATAACTGTTTGTATTAAGAATGGCCCAATGCAACCAAGTAAGTCATCCTATAAGCAAAGTACGATAAATAACAAAAATAGAAGTTTTAGCAGTAGCTGGTATGCAAAATATAAATTCATAGAATATTCAGAGGATAAAGATGGTGTGTTTTGTTTTTTTCTGTCACCATTTTGAGCCTAGTTCTGGAGATGCAGATCCTGCTTTTGTTAATAATGGTTATAGTAACTGGGAAAAAAATTGGCGAAAAACTTTTGAAGCATGGTGAAAATGAATGCCATAAGTTATTCATTACAAAATTGATTAGTTTTTTTATCAACTGAACAGAATGGTACTTTTGTTTCCATGCTAAGTGACCAGCATAAAACAGACATAAAACGCATTCGGATCAATTGTAGCTACGTTGGCAAGGGTTGCCCTAGTTTATGTAAGACAAGATATTGCTCTTAGAGGCCATTGTGAAACTGTCGATGAAAATAATACAGCTAAAAATAAGGGCAACTTTCTGTAGATTTTAAATCTCGTAAAGTTAGAAAGTGAATAATCTAGAGATTGCTTAAATAGTTTGCCTAGGAATGCGACTTACTCATAAAAGCGGTCACAAAATGCGCTCCTTGATGTAGCCAGTATAGTAACCACTCACATAGTAGAGGAGATTAAGGAATTCAACAGTGGAATTTTTTACATTAATTTTAGATGAAGTGAGGGATATAAGCAAAGTGCATCAGTGATGTCAGGCTGCATTAATGGAATCCAAAACTTATTTCAAAAAATTGTTGATAATCCTTGTGCTTATGTGCATTGCTATGCACATCGTTTGTGTCTAGTTTTAATGGATGTAGCGTCAAGAGTAGACACTGTAGGCAACACATTTAGTTTATTAGAGGCTTTTTATGAATTTCAATCTGTGTTTGTTTTGCATCATCTAAAGCTTATTGACGCTAAAAAGAATATTTATCCTCGAGAGCAAGCAACGGAAATCCCTCTTCAAAGTGATACATGTTGGGTATGCAAATAAAAGGGAGTTGTTTACTTTGAAAAACGTTTTTCTTCAACTAAAGCAGCACTAGAATATTTGTCCATATTGTCTATAAATAAAGAAGCAGCGGAGGCCAGGGGACTTCTAAGCCAAGTTTGTTATTTCAACATTGTGTTTGTTTTGATGATATTTTCAGAAATTTTGGAACTAACAAATGGGGCATCCCTGCTGCTTCAACAGAAAGTTGTGAATTTTGTGCTAGCTCAAAGAATAATAACTACACTTAAAGAAAACAATCTGATGAATAATTTCATTTTATATAGATGGCATCCCATGAAAACGCAAAAGACTGATTTACCATGTGAATCAAAATCTAGGAAAGCAGCACCACCTCACAAATTGATTAAAGATTACATTATAACATCAACCTTACCAGGAAAAACAAAGAGGCAACCCACACCCAAAGTGTAAAAATGTAAACAAAATCTATTTGAAATCAATGACAATATTTTTGGTGAATTGGAACATAGATTCACTAAGAATGACTTTATAAGTGATGCGATAAGTGCTTATCAACCTGGCAGTGAAATGTTTCTACATGAAAAATCTATACAATCATTTACTGAAAAATCCAAAAGATTTTTTCTGGTCTTTGAAAAGTTTAATTCTGAAATATACTTAGCTAAGAACACCTTTGGTAAATAAAAAGCAATCATTCAAATAATTTTTTAATGGCCAAAATAAAATGGAAGTAGTTTTTCCTAACCTTTCCAAACTTCTAACACTCTTGCTAACGTTACCTGTTTTCCTCAGCAGCTTGTGAAAGACGTTTTTCAACTATGAAAAGGATTAAAACTTATTTGAGGCTCGACATTGACGAGTAAAAGACTATCTAACCTGGCTATACTGTCAACAGAAAGGGAGTTAAGTGGACGTCTGGTCCAAGATCAAACAGAAGTTGAACAAAAATTTCTGAAATTGGAAATTGTAGGATTAATTTTTAAATAAATCAGCATTTAACTAATAGTCAGAAAACTATTTTTTATCTTTAGTTGTATTGTAAATATTACTCAAGTATGCTATAAAATAATCAAGTAATTTAGTTATTTCATTAAGTTGTTTTTTAGGCGCTTCCCTATCCTGGTTGATTCTGTCATTTCAATTTGTCTTCTATTTATTTTCAATGAGTGCCATATATAACAGGAGTACAGAACACTGTTTAAAGTGTATGCGATCATATCATGAATGCATCTATTAACACTAAAGGAGTGTGACACAATTATCATTAAATGCAGTAATTTGTGCCCCCCCCCCCCCCCCCCC